>JARHVA010006726.1:510000-843638 GCA_037957365.1 Torreya grandis | reverse complement strand
GGAGAGGCTAATACCCTTGGATATTTCTTATTCTTTGATGAACTTGTATTGGACTATGCATACCCCAATCTTCATTGAAAAGAGAGTGTACTTAAAAAGTCATGTTGGCCTTGAATTAATCATTGTATAACTCAAGGTATGTAGAGTATATTGGAATCCTTGTATGAATTATAATAGATTTTTTTGGTGTAAATACTAGTGAAAAAGGGTTAACCAACTATTATATAATAAATAAGGTTCATTTCTGGTGTAAAATTAGTGCAAAAGATAGTATCATCTCAATCCATCTATGAAAGTAATGAAAAACTAAGAAATGAGGTGTTAATATGCCATGCACATGTCCCCAATATGATATCCATGTTTATATGGATTATGAAACTAAGTAATATCATGTTATTTTCATAAAAAAAACACTTATACAAGCTTTGAAACACATTCCATACATGATGTCCCTATTATGAGAAAAATATGAGATAAAAATGAGAAGTAATCTAAGATTATTTTATATACCTACTATAAAAAAAATTCTAACTATGATGATAATAAGTTTTGAAAATATTTTTTTGCTTTCTTTGACAACATTGCACTGGTATGGACATATGGGGCATGGTTGACTTACAATCTTATCTAATTAGAATGTTATTGTCTAAAACTACTTTATAAGTAAAATCTAGGTATGAAATGATATCAATTGGGTAATACCTAAAATTTTATGTATGTGTATATTATTGTTAGATATTAGTCTCTAATATAAGACATTATGTAATCCCCCTCTTTTGATGTGAGCTATGGATCCTGCACAGTAATTTAACTCAAAATTAAAAAAAAATATGTGAAACAATGTTGTATAAAAAGTTGAAGTATGGAGTTATAATGATATAATAAGAGAGCATGGAATAATTATAGATAATAATGGAAAAATAATAATGTAATTTTAATGTATAATCCAAACATATACAATTCCATGTCTAGATAGATGTTATCAATTAAGCATATATTGATAAATTGATAAAAAAATGAGTACTAAAAGATGAATATAACTACTCAAGGAGAGATGCATGATATTGATCAAGACATTGTAAACTAGGAATATGCATGATGTCCATCATGTCTTAAAATACTAATTAAAAATATAAAACATGTGTCATGTCCATGATGCAAACATACAAAAAGTACACACAAAAGCACACAAAACACATAATAGAAGACCAAGGTGACACATACAAGTTACATGCTAAAATGTCACTTTTAAACATATAATAACATAATATTAAGGCTTAGATCCACAAATTAGGAAATGTTAAAATGTCCATAATCAATACAAGTTAAATTAACACAAGACATGGAGAAAGAAATTGAACATGAAAAGCATGGCTAGATAAGTGGTTGATCTACATTAGTAATTTGAAACATTAGTATATTATAAAACTCTAATATCCATTAATACATAAAATGTGAATGTTAGTGATCAATATCAATAGATTTTGTCTAATGTAAGGAACTAAGGTATGAAAAATAAGGGATAGATAAATAATGATAAATTTTATGTAAAAATATGACCCTGATGAACATGCTAAGGTGCATGCAAGATATAGAATGCCTATGATTGGTTTTAGTTTGAGAATGTAAGGCATATGTTTATAAAACTAATATCTATGCAAAATTTATGGATTTGAGATAGTGTCATGACCTATAACTATGTTTGGAAATGAAAAATATATGTATTTCATTCACTCATGTAAAATTATGAATCATATTTTATATAAACTAGGATATATAGATAAATATTTTGAATGTTGATAAAAAATTAACTAACATAAATAAACTACACATATCATGCATAATTCATGATCTTTTAATTTTATGGAATATTTTTTTGTATTTTTTATGAATATATGAAACAACATTATAATATAAAAATCAAACAAAACATCCAAGGGAGGTGGATAATCAAAATGTAGATCTAGTGGAAGATCAATGAGTGTTATATATTTATTATTTTCAAACTCCCATAGATCATAATCATTTTGGTCATCATACCATTCATGTGTTATAATTGTAGCCTTATCTCTATCATTATTATAAATCATGTGCATCAATATGGCATGTTACTCTATTTTTTAAGGATCATCATGTTATTTTTTTGGATAGATCAAATTTGATCCATGTCTCTCATTTATGAATCTATAATTATCATCAATAACAAAATGAATAATGTGAATTTTAGTATCCTCAACTTTTAATTTAAGACACTTTTGTATCTTATCAATTATAGCTTCCATTTTGTATAACCATTTTTAACCCAATGTAGCTCTTAAATTTTTTCATGTGTTCCCAAAAACAAAAATGTATCTTCAAATTCAAGACCACATGCAATTGGTATTATGATATGTATTATTAAATATTGGTAGTATATATATTTATACAATTCATATTGGTCATTCCCTATGTGAAAAATAAATCTAAGTGTGCATATATTTAGATATGTATCCTCATCTATTTTCACATGTTGATTATATTCATTCTTATTGGAAAGCTATATACCCAGTGGATTCATTCTTTAATACTTATATTTTATATGTATATTACCATATTTTTTTATCTTAGTAGGTTGTATTATGGGTTTTATAATTTGAATAGTAATTTTGGCCTTATATTTTTGAATTTTTTGTTTTAATATTGCATAAGTATTTATGGCATGCACTGTAATTTTATGAAAGTGATAAAATGGGATTACCTATTTATTTGATAATATGCTAGTAAATCTATGCCTTATTATTTATAAATTTATTAACTCCTTATCAATAATTTATGCAACATAAAGTGTGGTCTATATAATGTACTATTAGCCTAGATTCTAATAATTGTTTCTATATCCATGAGCTCCACATTATTGACTAGATGTGTAAATAGTAACCTATTAATATATGTAATGCATTGATTTAAGTATTGTGCCTCTTATTCTTTGGTAATTATATATTTTATAAATATATTATTCCATGGTACACCTATTAATATAATATGTCGTATAGTATTTAGATTGCATTGAATATTCTTTCCTTTATCAGTATTTGAAGTTACTATTTTTACTTTATTAGTATGAACTAAAATAATTACCATTAAAATCTTTGTATTCACCTAGATCAAATTTTGTGAAATTAAAACCACATAAATAATCATCAATGTTAATTGGAATTGCATTTGTATCTTCATAAAGTAGAACTAGAATCATCATCAGTATCTATTATAGATATGAAATTTAGGTCTTCTAAATTGTCTAGTAAAGGTAATTATTATACCTTTTCCTCATGTACATTTTTGGGTGAGTGTTGTGGCTCTAAGAGATATATATATATATATATATATATATATATTATAACTTTGATTATCTATACTAGACTCACCAACCTCATATGTATACATTTTATATATAGGTACGATATATGGTGGTGTAACTATAGTAGATTAAGGTGCCCCCCAACTATGATTGGTTCACAATAGTATACTTTTTAATCTTACAATAACTAAATGATTTGTTATCGTTTATGCATGTATATAAGAATCCATCATGTATAAATTTGAAACAAATATTTATATTATAAGATAAAACTTCTATTGCATGTATCCATGGCCTATCTGATATTAAATTATAGTGCAAATGACTTGGGATGACTTGGAACTAAGTAGATATCGTTTTGGGCCCCACTATAATACACAAAGAAATAGAACCCAAATATTGGTGAGGAACATTATTAAATCCTTTGATATTATTATATGTATTTTTAATATAAAGGCATGTTAATACCCATTTTGTATAAGAATGTGAGATTATAAATATTCAACCTTGAACCATTATCGATCAAAAAGTTTTTTAAATTTGTATTTTTGATTTGAACATGTATAGATAAAGGGTAGATTTTGATCAATAGTTGAATGCGATGGTAAGTCCTAATTTAAAAAATGGATAGAGTCCTTAAATCCTTTAAAGTGTTGAAAACATAGTCAAATTAATAAATCTCTATGTCATGAGGTGTAGGTTTCTTATTAAGTACCTAATATAGAATATCCTTGAAAATAGTAGCTTTCTAAAAAAATTATAACATGGAAATTTTATCTAGTATATTCCTTAACTAATCAAAATTATCATATTCTCTAGGATAATTAACTAGTACCATTGGATTGGGTTGGGGATAATGAGGAATTTCTATAATTTGTTCATCTTTCCTTATTTGGTGAGTCACCCAACTTCATCTAGTGACAACAACTCATAATACAAGGTATAATATAATCCTAGATAAAATATTAGAGGTGGTATATTAGCTAGGATATTGTGAGCTCTAGGAGAAACATGAACAAAATGAACCATTTGATCTCTATGGATTTAATAGTAACATATGGAAACTTAAACTGAGCCATGCAACAATAAACATCATAGAATTATTCATCACTAAACTTTGGACTAATGTGGTACTTGATCTTTTTAAATTAAAGTATAACATCCAAGGACTTACATAGAAATGATATATTTTACATGTGATAGAAAAAACATGTAAATAACACCATGAAACTTTGGACCAAAAATAATACATAGATTCGGTCATTACAATCATGATGGATTTAGTAATTAGAAAATATGAAATCTAAAACCCTAAGGGAATCTAATTTTTGTAATATATAATCAATATAAGGGCTCACCAATATGTATTTATTAAAATTAGGGAAATAAGGGAATGTTTCAGTCTAAATTTTGATAAACTTGTGTGCAAACTAAGAATATTAAGATAGGTAATAAGTTAAGTATTTTTATTTAAAATTTTCTAAATATAAAAAGATGATAAAAAGGGAAAGAACATGGGTAAAGTACTTAGCTAGGAATTAAGCAAAAAATATCTATGTCTATGACTATAGATATGACTATATAATTATATTTAATTTATTTGAATTAGAAATAAGGGATTTAGTTTAATATGGGACAAGTCCACTAGAATCAGAAAAGGGTGGCCTATGTTTTTGTCCTTAGGGCATGGTGGCATCTTATTATGGTTTGTTCTTTATGACTAATATGATAGGTTTTTTTGGTCCTATATGTCTTCTTTGAATCTATGGGAGTTATCGATCTATTGTGGAATCTATTATGTACCTTCTTATTCACATGCAACCCTTGCTTAATAGACTACAAATGATAATCATAGTAAAATGGAAAAATGGGTTAGCAGTTGAATTTGTGTTAGACATCAAAACCCCATGTTTTGAGGATTTATTACTTACTAATAATCCAAAGAAAGATAAAATTACATGTAGTTTTCCCATTTTATGATGGTATGTGTGTGTTTTAACCTTTTAGGACTTATATGAATATAAATCCTATGTTGTTAAAGAGTTAATTATAGTAAATCAAAGTATAAATATACAATAAATATAGCCACTAATTTGTAATAGAATTGAATTAATTTGACCTTTCTAAAAATAGAAATAAATAATGTAAAAAATAAATTAGCTATAAAATTACTATGATAGATTATCTAGAGGATAAAAATTGAGGTAGAGGCTAGTTTGAGTGTTGTAAATAAAGTTAAGGTGTCAAAACCCCTCCTAGAGAGTAACACCCTAATTGGACATAAGCACCATGTGGTGTTAGTATCCATTTTTTTGTGGTAGTGTATAAATGATTTGATCTTATGAGTACACCTATGTCTAAGTCTATCAAGACTCTTCCTACGTGCACAAATTCTAAAAACCTATGGAAGACTTATTTAGATTAATTTTAAGAGCAAGCCATAATATTCCATGTTGATAAGGCATCTAATTGATATAATAAATAAAGAGAATTTGTTAGTGGGATAATATGGACATCCTCAATAGCCTATTGTGATGAGACTTTCCTACATACTAACACTCTGAAGAGGGATCAAGCCTAATTTAGTTCTCCCCACCTAATTTTTGATGCAAGTATAGGTGAAGCTAGTATGATTGTAGACCTGAGTGTTTTGAATGTGATCAAGATTATAAATCTAAGTAATATTATCTTAGGAATTATATATATGGGTAGTATTCAAAATTAGGGTAGAATAAGGATTGATAACCTTAATTTTATAGAACTTATTTTGAGTTTGTTTGTGTAAATTGTATCTCATTTCTATCTAGTGGTTAGAGGGCTAAGAGTCATGTATATATACTATTTTGGTGATTTTGTGAGTGTTAAAATAGGCTAGTCTAATTCTAGGAAGTATAAGATTTGAAAATATATTCATTTATGGAAAAAGGAGGGAAAGGATAGTAGAACCAAAATTGGGAGACTAGCATTATGTGGTGATACTATCCCTATTATGGTGTTAGTGTCTAGGTAGTAGAACCTGAGGAATGAAGGGTTAAGATGCAAGAAATAGGGTCTATGAATGCTTTAGGGATGACTAGGAATGTATATGATCTCCATGAATGATGGATAAGTGTCTAAGTAGGCCCTAAGATAGGTATAGGCCTAAGTTAGGTATATGTGGTCTCAAATAACACTCTTAGAGATAAACTGTCATTTTTAGGTGATTATTCCCCCCTTTATTTCATATATTTGGAAAAGTGAAACGACTAGGATAAAGGAAAAATAATCATACCTTGACTTACTTAAGAGGTGAAGACCATGAATTGAGATCAAAGTATGTGAAGTATGCTCCATTGTGTGTCTTGAAAATGAAACATGCATAGATCCATCCTTACTTAAGAGACATCAAAAGCAAAACCAAAAATAAGTAAAGAGATAAAACTAAGTAAAGATATAAAATTAAGTAAAGAGATAAGAGAGAGGAAAGGAAAGAATACACCTCACTAGGTGTGTGAACCAATGCATAAACTTGGTGACAGTTTATATGTGTGCATGTAGATAGTGATCAATTGTTGAATAACTTGGATTGAAATAATGGCTTACTCAATCCTCATGTGTGGTTGGTTAAATAAATCAATCCATTTTTAGCTCCATCATTTCCCACCCCTATTTAGTGGATCATGACTTGTGAATAACTTGGATTGTATTGATGGTGTATCCAACCCTCTCATGTAGGTGGCTCAAGAATTTAAGTAGAGTATGACTCTATCATTTCCTACCCATGTGTAGTAGATGAATCTAAAATTGAAACAATATGATGTAACTGGAAATGTCCAACTAGAGATTTATAATTAGAGATGTCAAATCTATGGCCACTCAAGTATATTAGGAAGCTTTAGGCCACTTGAGAGTGCCAACCACTATAGATGGTGCAAGGCATACATATGATGTGTAACCTAGAACATGGTGGTCTAATTTATATAACATATAAAATGACATGGAATTTTTCATTCCATCTGATCAATTGATGTGTAAGTGAGCATACAAATTTAATGTGCCACATACATGCCACCAAATTTGATATTTGAGCATATGGATTCTAGATTGAGTTGTAATAATATAAATTTGGGTATTTGAACTACAAATGGGAATGGTCATGATATTCATGATGTCCCCAATCTAAGGAAACTAGTATGAATCTAAGATAAGTTGGTATGAATCTAAGCTAAATTGGTTAATATAAATGAACATGTGTAAACCTAGATTATACATATTATACTTTTCTATCCAATCTAGATTTTTCTAAAATTGAGCCTACTAGACAATAGTGCCATATCTTTGATAATAGTTTCATGTGGAGTTAGGGGTCCCAATTTGGGTGCTAATGTATTACTGATTGAATTTATGTGCAAATGTAACTAATATTTGTGTCACTAATTTCCCACTTTGTTTACCTGAGTCTAACTTATGTAATTTGAGCCTGGTGTGTTTGAAAATTGTATTGTGAGTGCATTACGATACCTTGATCTCTTTGATAAAACCTTGTGAATGCCCCCTCTTTTGAGGGTAGTTATTGAACACGTGAAATAAATATCCTCAAAATAAAAATATCTACAATATGTGTGTTATATGGATCATAGATGATATCTTCATAATAATCCAATATAATGTGCATATGTAACATCAAAATGTAAGATAATCTGAGCATAAATTTGTAATGTGCAATGTATGTTATGTCTAAAATTCACAAAGATATCAAGATAGATATAAAAATGTATATAATTGTAAATTTAAGTAATAATTGACTAGTTACTTAGGGGGATGGGTCATGATGTTCATCATGCCACCCAAGTAAGAAGGGGAGATGTTTGAGGTCCCTCATGGCATTTAAAATGAGAGTGTGTAACAAGAAAGAAATAAGTGTCATGGACATGATGTATACAATAAATCATACACACAACACACATGAGGCATGAAAATTAGGACAAGGGGTTATAATACAAGGTACATGAGCACATGTCACTAAATCTAAGAAAGTAAGACATACAAGGACATGTTCAAATGCCCACAAATACAAACAAAAAGCAAGTTGACTTAGAGAAAGATAAAAATACATGTTCAAATGTCTGCATACATAATTAGGAAGGTACAAATAAGGAAATAAGCACATGTATAAAGAATATATACTATGAAAATAAGTGGTATAGAGAAAGAATAATGGCATACTAAAATGTCCTCGAATAGAAGAAGCATAGATATACAATCAATTGTAAACTATAAAATCTAGAAATGAAATTATGTCTGAACATGTAATACAAATATGTGTAAGAGCTAAGATACACATATACTGAGTCTAAATTATTAGTATCTAGAAATAAATCTAAGTTTAACATGATCAATATCAAGATATAAAAATTCAAAATATGTGATGTAGAGTTTAGAAAGATGTAACCTAGTAATAGAATCTATGTATAGGGTTCCCCTAAATGGGTGAATGTGTCAAATGAAGAAGCTATTTATCTATGTAAATATACCCAGTGGGTAGTGTTGACATTCTTGCCTCGTAAGATAAATGTCAACCCCTGATGTCAAAAACTTTTGGTGACCACCACCTTAGCCTACTTATGGTGATTCTTAGCATAGTCATGTCATCTTGATCTTGTTAAGAGTCCTTGAATCTTATTAAGAGTGTTATGATGTGCCATAGTTTCATGATTGATCCATTTTTTCATGAGTATCTTGAAGTTTTTTGGGTGATATGTTAGGTGTCATAGTGTATTGGAATGAGAAAGATGATTGTCAAAAGGTTCTAAAAGTCAATGAGTGTTTTAGCCCTATTTGAGGAGTGTATGGATATTTGAAGTAAATTTAATATGTTTTAAAAAAAATTGAGGCTATGATATGAATATTATAGTGTGCTCAAGTCCCTTTCCCAAGATATAATCATCTAAGCCCATATAACACCTTCATCACCACTCTTAAACCATCAAACACCCCTCAAACCAATTCATGAGCCTATTTTTACTTGTAAAACCTTAGGAAGGGGAAATATTTTGATGAATTATATTAAAATAGGGTCATAAAAGGATTGTTTTCACATCATAATTCTCTCCTATGCATTTCATAAACCTTAAAAACCTTTTGAGACCCACTCACACCCTTTTCACTAGCCAAGTGGGTCCTACATTCCAATGTGTTGCTATTACACTTCTTCCTTGTGTTTTATCCTACTTGAAAATGTTTATTAACTCATGATATTTCTCATTTAACCCTAAAATGGAATTACAATGTTTGAAACTTGAATAAAATGTAAGAAAACACACTTTTTAGGGAGTTTTTACACTTGTACAAAATTGTATGCATTTTACCATATAGAGGAGGATTAAATATTTAATATTAAGTCATGAAAGGTACCTATAAAAAATTTCATGTTGAAAGGATGCCAAAAAAACTCAAAACTGGTCCTTCACTTCATCCACCTTTGTAAGCTCAGATAGCTCCTCAGGTTTGTGCTTGTACTTTACAAAGGAGAGAGAATGGGGGTCCCAAATCTTGGCCACAATAAGTACACATAGGAAACTCCCACATATGGTCATTTTTCTATATATTTGTCTCACAAGATTCATGAAAATTCTTTAAGAAGTTAAGAAATTTGTATGTTATTCACATCTACACAAGCCAATTTCAATTGGGAAATTTTCATGGATTTTTGACTTGTTTTCTAAATATAATGATTGATGTTATTTTATTAGGTATTGAAGTGGTATATAATATAAATTTTATCACTTATCTCACACATGTGAGCTCATAATAATGGTAATCCCTCAAGACTAGCTCCTATGTGCAACCTATAGGAAATTTGGGTAATGGGTAGAGGTTTAATGCATTCATTCGAGGATGTGAATTGGTTTGAAGAGTTTACTTAGATGTTTCATGTTTTACCATACCTCCTTTCTCATGTTGGAGTCCACAATGTCCTCTCATTAGTTCAAAGATGTCTTCAAGAAGGAGTTTTAGATACATTTCAGGTTTATTATACAATGAATATTATGTACTATTCAGTAGTACCTTTAAACCCTATAGACACATTTAAAGGCTTGAAATGGAATGTTATGTCATGATATACTAACAAATACCCTTGAGATCAACCCTCTCAACCACCATGGTAGCCTCAAAGTACATAGAACCACTCTCTTACCTCCCAAACTCACCTTATCAATCTTAGAAAATTTTAAGGTCTTTAGTAGATATTAAGGATCTCTGGAGTTTGATAAGATTTATTTTAGTACTATGTTTATCCTTTTTATACCTTCAAAATGTTATATCTTTTTGGGTTTGTGTATTAAAGTGTTAAGATTCATATTATTTATCTTAGGAGGTCTCTTATGTTTCATTCCATGTCTCTTCCACACCTAAGTCTTTTCACACCATTTTCACTACCATCTTATTATGCTTCACCACTATTTTGATGCTTCAACCTCCTTATCACCACACTACCACCCTTCTCCATCTATCCATCCTTCATCCCAATGATTAAACCATATAAAGTCACCTAGATTCACCTTATAGAATTTAAGAGTCACAAGCTCAAGGAGGATCGGTTGATATAGGTCTTAGACCCTGCTATAAGAGCTAATACACACCTATGATCAATAATTTCACCTACTATGGTAGAACTCCAAAGAAACAATCCAATGAGTGACTGAGGATGCCCCTTCAAGGACAAGTAAAATTGAGAAGAGAAAACTTATGATGATTTATAAATAGTAACCTAATGTTACATAAACACCATAAATTTTCTTAGAGTATTCACCTCTAGTTGCACACTTAGATTCTCAGTACATACAATAGGGTCTGCAAATCCTTGGTGAATGAGTTCTTGAGAAGAAGGTCAAGGTTTTGGTCTTAAGTGAGATAGGATAGTGAATAGTATAAATATGGATAATGAGACCTTCAAGATGGAGTGACCAAAAATATAATTCACACATACACTTCAATAAATATCCCATATAAGACTTGATACACACCTATGGTTACCTAAGTTGGTTTTTCCATGGCATATAAACAAAGTTAAGGAAAAGCTATGCTTCATAGGATTTTGAGGTGTCTTATGAGAATTACAAGTTATAAGTGATTCTCAAGGAGATAAAATACATATAGTTTGGATACCTTAACTCTCTTAATAATTCCTAACACATAGGAACACCTAAAACAACACTATATGCACCTACATCTAGCCTATGAGGGCAAAACAAGGTAAGCTGCAGGAAGTAGAGTTGGATACCACCATATGTATTAAAAACAAGAGTGAAGAAAAAAATGGTACACTATAAATAATGTCATTAAATTATAAGGTATATTTTTACCTTTTTTTTGTTTGAATCTCCCTCCTTCACTGATCAATGTTGAGACCTAACCTAAATGAACATATACAATTGGAACCTTCTTATTGTGAAAATAAACTGAGTTCAAATGGTCAAGTCAATAGTGATTTAGGAAGGGTTATTCTTATATGAGATCACATATCATTGATAATAACATGGTGAAATTAATATAACTAATATTGTGCTCTATTTCTCAAACCCTTTTTTGTATGCACCTACAACCACTCTATTTGGCTTGCTTGAACTTAGTGTTGTGTGATGGAGGTCACTATCTTGGGTTAATTATTTAAAATTATGAAATCAAATAGATATTATTAATTCATACATCCTCTCAAAATTTCCAATAAAATCACATGAAGAATTTTTACCCCTTACCTAATCAAGAAGATAAAGAGAGCACCTATAGACTGCTCATCTAGGCAGACTTAACGATGGATTTGCACAACTATTTTAATGGATTAGAATCCAAGGAAAATAGAAGGTATTAATAAATTAGTTCCATACATAAATATATCTTTAAAAATAAATAAATATAATTATGTGTATTCATAAATAATATCCCATTCTTAGTTAAGTCACAGACAAGGAAAAGGTATATACAAGGTTTTAAGCAAATTTAGTCAACTAGCCTTAAGAGAGCATACACATGCATTAGGAGTAAAAAGTGAGTTGTATATAGAGAATTGATATAAGGTGTTTATACCTAATATTTACTAATGGAGATGCACCAAGACCATTCAATGGGTTTGGACTCAGGGAACCTTAAAAAAGTATACTTGCAAACCTTTAAGGTTAAATTAAGTCCTTGATGCCCAAATGCTACAAGAGTAAATGAAATGATTAGAAGGGTTGATCAGGACATGGATCCATATAAAATTATGGATAAGGGTGTAATTTAATAATTATATATGTTTTTATGGTGTTTATTCTATCAAGTCACCTCATAACCCCTTATGAATAATCATTAGGTAACGAGCTAATTTGAACAAAATGGTCAATTAAGGGATTTATAGGCATAGTCAGGTTTTAAAAATTAGAAGGGGAAATATTTTGATGAATTTTATTAAAATAGGGTCATAAAAGGATCTTTTCACAAAATAATTCTCTCTTATGCATTTCATAAACCTTAAAAACCTTTTGAGACCCACTCACACCCTTTCCACTAGCTAAGTGGGTCTTACATTCTAATGTGTTGCTATTACAATTCCTCCTTGTGTTTTATACTACTTGGAAATGTTCATTAACTCTTGATATTTCTAGTTTAACCCTAAAATGGCATTACAATGTTTGAACTTGAAGAAAATGTAAGGAAACACACTTTTTAGGGAGTTTTTTACACTTGTACAAAATTGTATGGATTGTACCATATAGAGGAGGATTAAATATTGAATATGAAGTCATGATAGGCACCTCTAAAAAATTTAATGTTGAAAGGATTCCAAGCAACATCAAAACTAGTCCTTCACTTCATCCACCTTTTTGTAAGCTCAGATAGCTCCTCAAGTTTGTGCTTGTATTGTACAAAGGAGAGAGAATTGGGGTCCTAGATCTTGGCTATAGTAAGTACACATAGGAAACTCCCACATATGGTCATTTTTTTATATATTGGTCTCACAAGATTTAATAACATTCTTTATTAAGTTAATAAATTTGTATGTTATTCACATCTACACAAGCCAATTTCAATCAGGTAGTTTTCATGGATTTTTGACTTGTTTGCTCAATCTAATGATTTATTTTATTTTATCAGGTCTTGAAAGGGTATATAATATAAATTTGAGAACTTATCTCAAAAATATGAGCTCATAATAATGGAAATCCCTCAATACTAGCTCCTATGTGCAGCCTATATGAAATTTGGGTAATGGGTAGAGGTTTAATGCATTCTTTAGAGGAAGTGAACTAGTTTGAAGAGTTTGTTTAGATGTTTCATATTTTACTATAACTCTTTTCTAATGTTGAAGCCCACAATTTCCTCTCATTAGTTCAAATTTGTCTTCAAGAAGGAGTTTTAGATCCATTTGAGGTTCATTTTGCAATGAATATTGTGTACTATTCAACAGTACCTTTAAAACCTAGAGACACATTTAAAGGCTTAAAATGGAATTTTAAGTCATGATATACCAAAAAAATACCCTTGAGAGAAACCCTCTCAACCCCCATGGTAGACCAAAAATACCTAGAACCACTCTCTTTCCTCCCAAACTCACCTTATCAATCTTAGTAAATTTTAAGGTCTTTAGCAGATATTAAGGATCTTTAGAGTTTCTTAGGATTCATTTTAGTACTATGTTTATCCTTTTTCTACCTTAAAGATGTTATATTTTTTTTGGTTTATGTGTTAAAGTGTTAATTTTCATATTATTTATCTTAGGAGGTCTCTTATGTTTCATTACATATCTCTTCCACACCTTTGTCTTTTCACACCATTTTCTCTATCATCTTATTATTCTTCACCACTATTTTGATGCTTTAACCTCCTTATCACCACACTATCACCCTTCTCCATCCATCCTTCTTTCAAAAAAAATTATTAAGACATATAAAGACACATAGATTCACCTTATAGCATTCATGAGTCACAATCTCAAGGAGGATGGGTTGATATAGGTTTTAGACCCTGATATAAGACCTAATACACACCTATGGTCAATCATTTGGCCTACTATGGTAGAACACCAAAGAAACATTCCAATGAGTGACTGAGGATGCCTAATGATGAGAATAGAAGAATTATGATGATTTATAAATATTAACCTAATGTTATATAAACACCATCAATTTTCTTAGAGTATTCACTTCTAGTAGCGCACTTAGATTCTGATTCCATACAATAGGGTCTACAAATCCTTGGTGAGTAATTTCTTGAGAAGAAGGTCGAGGTTTTAGTATTAAGTGAGAAAGGATAGTGAATATTATAAATATGCATAATGAGGCATTGAAGTTTGAGTCACCATAAATATATTTCACACATCCAATTCAATCACTATCCCATATAATACTTGATGCACACCTACGGCCACCTAAGTTGGTTTATCCATGTTTTGTAAACAAAGTTGAGCAAAAGTTGTGCTTCATGGGATTTTGAGGTTTCTTATGAGAATTAAAAGGTATAAGTGATGCTCAAGGAGATACAACACATCTATTTTGGATACCTTAACTCCCTCAATAATTCCTAACACATAGGAACACCTACAACAACACTATATCCATGTACATCTAACCTCTGAGGGCAAAACAAGGTAAGTTGTAGGAAGTAGAGTTGGATACCACCATATGTATTAAAAATAAGATTTAATAACAAAAGGGTCCACTATGAATAATTTCAATAAATTATAAGGTCTATTTTGACCTATTTTACGTTTGAATCTCCCTTCTTCACTGATTAATGTTGAGACTTAACCTAAATGAACATATATAATTAGATCCTTCTTATAGTGAAGATAAACTAAGTTCAAATGGTCAAGTCAATAGTGATTTATGAAGGGATATTTTGATATGAGATGACATCACCTCCATAATACCATGGTGGAATTAATATAACTAAGATGGTACTCTATTGCTCAAACCCTTCTTTGTATACACCTATAACCACTCTATTTAGCTTGATTGAAATTAGTGTTGTGTGATGGAGGTCACTATATTGGGTTGATTAGTGAAAATTATGAACTCAAAGATATATTATTAAGTCATAAATTCTATCTAAATGTCTAATAAAATAACATTAATAAGGTTTACCCCTTACCTAATCAAGAAGATAAAGAGAGCACCTACAGACTGCTCATATAGGTAGACTTAAGGATGGAATTACACAACTATTTTAAAGGATAAGAATCCAAGGAAAATAGAAGGTATTAATACATGAGTTACATCCATAAATTTATATTAAAACATAAACAAATATAATTATGTGTATTCATAACTAATATCCCATTCTTAGTTAAGTCACAGATAAGGAAAAGGTATATATAGGGTTTTAAGAAAATTTAGTCAATTAGCCTTAAGAGAGCATACACATGCATTGAGAGTAATAATTAAGTTTTATATAGAGTATGGATATAATTTGGTGATACCTAATATATACTAATGGAGACGCACCAAGACCATTCAATGGTTTTGGACTCAGGGAACCTTAAAAAAGTATACTTGCAGACCTTTAAGGTTAGATTAAGTCTTTGATCCCCAAACCCTACAAGAGTAAATGAAATGATTGGAGGGGTTGATAAGGACATGGATACATATAAAATTATGTATAAGTATTTAATTTAATAATAATATATGTTTTTATGGTGTTTATTCAATCAAGTCACCTCATAACCCCTTCTGAATAATCATTAGGTAACTAGTTAATTTAAACAAAATGGTCAATTAAGGGATTTATAGGCACAGTCAGGTCTTAAAAATTGGAAGGGAAAATATTTTGATGAATTTTATTAAAATAGGGTCATAAAATGATCTTTTCACAAAATAATTATTTCCTATGCATTTCATAAACCTTTAAAACCTTTTGAGACCCACTCACACCCTTTCCACTAGCCAAGTGGATCCTACATTCTAATGTGTTGTTATTCCAATTCATCCTTGTGTTTTATCCTACTTTGAAATGTTTATTAACTCTTGATATTTATAATTTAACCCTAAAATGGCATTACAATGTTTGAAAGTTGAAGAAAATGTAAGGAAACACACTTTTTAGGGAGTTTTTCACACTTTCAAAAAACTGTATGGATTGTACCATATAGAGGAGGATTAAAGATTGAATATGAATTCATGATAGGAACCTATAAAAATTTTCATGTCTAAAGGATACCAAACAACCTAAAAATTAGTCCTTAACCTCATCTACCTTTTTTGCAAGCTCAGATAGCTCCTCACGTTTGTGTTTATACTGTACAAAGGAGAGAGAATGGGGGTCCTAGATATTGGTCACAGTAATTAAACATAGGAAACTCACACATATGGTCATTTTTATATATATTGGTCTCACAATATTCATGAACATTCTTTAATAAGTTAAGAAATTTGTATGTTATTCACATCTACACAAGCCAATTTCAATCAAGTAGTTTTCAAGGATTTTTGACTTATTTTCTTAATCTAATGATTTATTTTATTTTATCAGGTCTTGAAGTGGTATATAATATAAATTTGAGCACTTATCTCACACATTTGAGCTCATAATAATGTAAATACCTCAAGACTAGCTCCTATGTGCATCCTATATGAAATTTGGGTAATGGGTAGAGGTTTAATGCATTCATTAGAGAAAGTGAACTAGTTTGAAGAGTTTTCTTAGATATTTCATATTTTAATATACCTCTTTACTAATTTTGAATTCCAAAATGTCCTCTCATTAGTTTGAAGGTGTCTTCTAGAAGGATTTTTAGATACATTTGGGGTTCATTGTGCAATGAATATTGTGTACTATTTAGCAGTACCTTTAAAACCTAGAGACACATTCAAAGGCTTGAGATGGAATTTTAAGTCACGATATAACAACAAATACCCTTGAGAGAAATCCTCTCAACCCCCATGGTAAACCAAAAATACCTAGAACCACTATCTTGCCTTCCAAACTCACCTTATCAATCTTAGTAAATTTTAAAGTCTTTAGAAGATATTAAGGATCTTTAGGGTTTCTTAGGATTCATTTTAGTACTATGTTTATCCTTTTTCTACATTAAAATGTTATATCTTTTTGGGTTTGTGTGTTAAAGTGTTAAGATTCATATTAGTTATCTTATGAGGTCTCTTGTGTTTCATTCCATATCTCTTCCACACCTTTGTCTTTTCACACCATTTTCTCTACCATCTTATTATGCTTTACCACTATTTTGATTCTTTAACCTCCTTATCACCACGCTACCACCCTTCTCCATCCATCCATCCTTCATAAAAATGATTAAGCCATATAAATACACCTATATTAACCTTATAGCATTTAGAATTCACAATCTCACGGAGGATGGGTTGATATAGGCCTTAGACCCTGATATAAGAGCTAATACACACCTATGTTCAATCATTTGGCCTACTATGGTAGAATGCCAAAGAAACATTCCAATGAGTGACTGAGGATGCCTAATGATGAGAAGAGAAGACTTGTGATGATTCCTATATATTGACCTAATGTTATATAAACACCATAAATTTTCATAGAGTATTCACTTCTAGTATCACACTTAGATTCTCATTCCATACAATAGGGTCTGAAAATCCTTGGTGAATGATTTCTTGAGAAGAAGGTCAAGGTTTTAGTCTTAAGTGAGAAAGGATAGTGAATAGTATAAATATGGATAATGAGGCCTTGAAGGGGGAGTCACCATAAATATATTTCACACATCCAATTCAATCACTATCCCATATAATACTTGATTAACACGTATGACCACCTAAGTTGGTTTATCCATGGTTTGTAAATAAAGTTGAGGAAAAGTTGTGCTTCATGGGATTGTTAGGTGTCTTATGAGAATTAAAAGGTATAAGTGATTCTCAAGGAGATCAAAAACATATATTTTGGATACCTTAACTCCCTCAATAATTCTTAACACATAGGAACACCTGCAACAACACTATATCCACCTACATCTAGCCTATAAGGGCAAACCAAGGTAAGTTGTAGGAAATAGAGTTGGATACCACCATATGTACTAAAAACAAGAGTGAAGAAAAAAAGGGTCCACTATGAATTATGTCAATAAATTATAAAGTCTATTTTGACCTATTTTAGGTTTGAATCTCCCTTCTTCACTGATCAATGTTGAGACTTAACCTAAATGAACATATACAATTAGATCCTTCTTATTGTGAAAATAAACTGAGTTCGAATGGTCAAGTCAATAGTGATTTAGGAAGGGTTATTTTTATATGATATTACATTACCTCTATAATACCATGGTGGAATTAATATAACTGAGATGGTACTCTATTGCTCAAACCCTTCTTTGTATGCACCTACAACCACTTTGTTTGGCTTGATTGAAATTAGTGTTATGTGATGGAGGTCACTATATTGGGTTAATTAGTGAAAATTATGAAATAAAATATATATTATTAAGTCATAAACTCTATAAAAATTTCTAATAAAATCACATGAATAAGGTTTACCCCTTACCTAATCAAGAAGATAAAGAGAGCACCTACAGACTACTCATCTAGGCAGACTTAAAGATGGAATTGCACAACTATTTTAATGTATCAGTATCCAAGGAAAATATAAGGTATTAATACATGAGTTCCATCCATAAATTTATCTTAAAACATAAACAAATATAATTATGTTTATTAATAACTAATATCCCATTCTTAGTTAAGTCACAGACAAGGAAAATGTATATATAGGGTTTTAAGAAAATTCAGTCAACTAGCCTAAGAGAGCATACACATGCATTGAGAGTAATAATTAAGTTTTATATGTAGGATGGATATAATGTGATGATACCTAATATATACTAATGGAGATTCACCAAGACCATTCAATGGGTTTGGACTCAGGGAACCTTAAAGAAGTATACTTGCAGACCTTTAAGGTTAGATTAAGTCCTTGATCCCCAAACCCTACAAGAGTAAATGGAATTATTGGAGGGGTTGATAAGGACATGGATACATATAAAATTATGGATAATTATTTAATTTAAGAAGAATATATGTTTTTATGGTGTTTATTCAATCAAGTCACCTCATAACTCCTTGTGAATAATCATTAGGTAACTAGCTAATTTGAACAAAATGGTCAATTGAGGGATTTATAGGCATAGTCAGGTCTTAAAAATTGGAAGGGAAAATATTTTGATGAATTTTATTAAAATAGGGTCATAAAATGATTTTTTCATATCATAATTTTGTTATATGCATATCATAAACCATAAAAACCTTTTGAGACCCACTCACACCCTTCCACTAACCAAGTGGGTCCTACATTCTAATGTGTTGCTATTCCAATTCCTCCTTGTGTTTTATCCTACTTGGAAATTTTTATTAACTCTTTATATTTATAATTTAACCCTAAAATGGCATTACTATGTTTGAAACTTGAAGAAAATGTAAGGAAACACACTTTTTAGGGAGTTTTTTTACAGTTGTACAAAATTATATGGATTGTACCATATAGAGGAGGATTAAAGATTTAATATGAATTCATGATAGGAACCTATAAAAAAATTCATGTTGAAAGGATGCCAAACAAAACAAAAACTAGTCCTTCACTTCATCCACCTTTTTTGCAAGCTCAGATAGCTCCTCAAGTTTGTGCTTGTACTATACAAAGGAGAGAGAATGGGGGTCCTAGATATTGGCCATAGTAAGTACACATAGGAAACTCCCACATATGGTAATTTTTATAGATATTTGTCTCACAAGATTCATGAACATTCTTTAATAAGTTAAGAAATTTGTATGTTATTCACATCTACACAAGCCAATTTAAATCAGGTAGTTTTTATGGATTTTTGACTTGTTTGCTCAATCTAATGATTGATTTTATTTTTTCAAGTATTGATGTGGTATATAATATAAATTTGGGAACTTATCTCACACATGTGAGCTAATAATAATGGCAATCCCTCAAGACTAGCTCATATGTGCAGCCTATATGAAATTTGGGTAATGGGTAGAGGTTTAATGCATTCATTAAAGGAAGTGAACTAGTTTGAAGAGTTTGCTTAGATGTTTCATATTTTAATATACCTCTTTTATAATGTTGGAGTCCATAATGTCCTCTCATTATTTTGAATGTTTCTTCAAGAAGGAGTTTTAGATACATTTGAGGTTCATTGTGGAATGAATATTGTGTATTATTCAGCAGTACCTTTAAAACCTAGAGACACATTTAAATGCTTGAAATGGAATTTTAAGTCATGATATACAAAAAAATACCCTTGAGAGAAACCCTCTCAACCCCCATGGTATACCAAAAATACCTAAAACCACTCTCTTGCCTCCCAAACTCACCCTATCAATCTTAGTAAATTTTAAGGTCTTTAGCAGATATTAAGGATCTTTAGATTTTCTTAGGATTCATTTTAGTACTATGTTTATCCTTTTTCTACCTTAAAAATGTTATATCTTTTTGGGTTTTTGTGTAAAAGTGTTAAGATTCATATTATTTATCTTAAGAGGTCTCTTGTGTTTCATTCCATATCCCTTCCACACCTTTGTCTTTTCACACCATTTTATCTACCATCTAATTATGCTTCACCACTATTTTGATGCTTTAACCTCCCTATCACCACACTATTACCCTTCTCCATCCATCCATCCTTCATCAAAATGATTAAGCCATATAAAGACACCTAAATTCACCTTATAGAATTAAAGAGTCACAAGCTCAAGGAGGATGGGTTGATATAGATTTTAGACCCTGATATAAGAGCTAATACACACCTACGGTCAATCATTTGGCCTACTATGGTAGAACACCAAAGAAACATTTTAATGAGTGACTGAGGATGCCTAATGATGAGAAGAGAATGATTATGATGATTTATAAATTTAACCTAATGTTATATAAACACCATAAATTTTATTAGAGTATTCACCTCTAGTAGCACACTTAGATTCTCATTCCATACAATAGGGTCTGCAAATCCTTGGTGAATGATTTCTTGAGAAGAAGGTCAAGGTTTTAGTCTTAAGTGTAAAATGATAGTGAATAGTATAAATATTGATAATTAGGCATTGAAGGGGGAGTCACCATAAATATATTTCAGACATCCACTTCAATCATTATCCGATATAATACTTGATGCACACCTACGGCCACCTAAGTTGGTCTATCCATGGTTTTTAAACAAAGTTGAGGAAAAGTTGTGCTTCATGGGATTGTTAGGTGTCTTATGAGAATTAAAAGGTATAATTGATGCTCAAGGAGATCCAACACATCTATTTGGGATACCTTAACTCCATAAATAATTCCTAACACATAGGATCACCTACAAAAACACTTTATCCACCTACATCTAGCCTATGAGGGTAAAACAAGGTAAGTTCAAGGAAGTAGAGTTGGATACCACCATATGTATTAAAAAAAAGAGTGAAGAAAAAAAGGGTCCAATATGAATAATTTCAATAAATGATAAGGTCTATTTTGACATATTTTAGGTTTGAATCTCACTTCTTCACTGATCAATGTTGAGACTTAATCTAAATGAATATATACAATTAGATCCTTCTTAATGTGCAAATAAACTGAGTTCAAATGGTCAAGTCAATAGTGATTTAGGAAGGTTTATTTATATATGAGATGAAATCACCTCCATAATACCATTTTGGAATTAATAGAACTGATATGGTACTCTATTGCTCAAACCCTTCTTTGTATGCACCTACAACCACTCTATTTGGCTTGATTGAAATTAGTGTTGTGTGATGGAGGTCACTATATTGGGTTAATTAGTGAAAATTATGAACTCAAATATATATTATTAATTCATAAATTATATAAAAAGGTCTAATAAAATTACATAAATAAGGTTTACCCTTTACCTAATCAAGAAGATAAAGAGAGCACCTACATACTGCTCATCTAGGTAGACTTAAGGATGGAATTACACAACTATTTTAATGGATCAGAATCTAAGAAAATGGAAGGTATTAATACATGAGTTCCATCCATAAATTTATCTTAGAACATAAACAAATATAATTATTTTTATTCATAACTAATATCCCATTCTTAGTTAAGTCACAAACAAGGTAAAGGTATATACAGGGTTTTAAGAAAATTCAGTCAACTAGCCTTAAGATAGCATACACATGCATTGAGAGTAATAATTAAGTTTTATATATAGGATGGATATAATGTGGTGATATATAATATATACTAATGGATATTCACCAAGACCATTCAATGGGTTTGGACTCAGGGAACCTTAAAAAAGTATACTTGCAAACCTTTAATGTTAGATTAAGTCCTTGATCCCCAAACCCTACAAGAGTAAATGAAATGATTGGAGGGGTTTATAAGGACATGGATACATATAAAATTATGGATAAGTATGTAATATAATAAGAATATATTTTTTTATGGTGTTTATTCAATCAAGTCACCTCATAACCCCTTGTGAATAATCATTAGGTAACTAGCTAATTTAAACAAAATGGTCAATTGAGGGATTTATAGGCATATTCAGGTCTTAAAAATTGGAGGGGAAAATATTTTGATGAATTTTATTAAATAGGGTCATAAAAGGATCTTTTCATATCATAATTCTCTCCTATGCATTTCATAAACTTTAAAAACCTTTTGAGACCCACTCAAACCCTTTTCATTAGCCAAGTGGGTCCTACATTCTAATGTGTTACTATTCCGATTCCTCCTTGTGTTTTATATTACTTGGTAATTTTTATTAACTCTTTATATTTCTAATTTAACCCTAAAATGGCATTATAATGTTTGAAACTTGAAGAAATTGTAAGGAAACACACTTGTTAGGGAGTTTTTTACACTTGTATAAAATTGTATGGAATGTACCATATAGAGGAGGATTAAATATTTAATATGAAGTCATTATAAGAGGATTAAATATTTAATTTTTAAAGGATGACAAACAACCACACAAATAGTCCTTCACTTCAGCCACCCTTTTTGCAATCTCAGATAGCTCCTCAAGTTTGTGTTTGTACTATACAAAGGAGAGAGAATGGGGGTCCTAGATCTTGGCCATAGTAAGTACACATAGGAATCTCTCACATATGGTATTTTTTATAGATATTTGTCTCAAAATATTCATGAAAATTCTTTAATAAGTTAAGAAATTTGTATGTTATTCACATCTACACAAGCCAATTTCAATCAGGTAGTTTTCATGGATTTTTGACTTGTTTACTCAATCTAATGATTGATTTTATTTTATCAGGTCTTGAAGTGGTATATAATATAAATTTGAGCACTTATCTCACACATGTGAGCTCATAATAATGGTAATCCCTCAAGACTAGCTCCTATGTGCAACCTATATGAAATTTGGGTAATGGGTAGAGGTTTAATGCATTCCTTAAAGGAAGTGAACTAGTTTGAAGAGTTTACTTAGATGTTTAATATTTTACTATACCTATTTTATAATGTTGGAGTCCACAATTTCCTCTCATTATCTCAAATTTTTCTTCAAGAAGGAGTTTTAGATACATTTGAGGTTCATTGTATAATGAATATTATGTATTATTCAGCAATACCTTTAAAACCTAGAGAGACATTTAAAGGCTTGAAATGGAATTTTAAGTCATGATATAACAACAAATACACTTGAAATAAAACCTCTCAACCCCCATGGTAGACAAAAAAGACTTAGAACCACTCTCTTTCCTCCCAAACTCACCTTATCAATCTTAGTAAATTTTAAGGTCTTTAGCAAATATTAAGGATCTTCAGAGTTTCTTAGGATTCATTTTTGTACTATGTTTATACATTTTCTACCTTAAAAATGTTATATCTTTTTTGTTTTGTGTGTTAAAGTGTTAAGATTCATATTATTTATCTTAGGAGGTCTCTTGTGTTCCATTCCATATCTCTTCCACACCTTTGTCTTTCCACACCATTTTATCTACCATGTTATTATGCTTCACCACTATTTTGATGCTTTAACCTCCTTATCACCACACTACCACCCTTCTCCATCTATCCATCCTTCATAAAAAGGATTAAACCATATAAATACACCTAGATTCACCTTATAGCTTTTATGAGTCACAAGCTCAAATAGGATGGGTTGATATAGGTCTTAGACCTTGAAATAAGGGATAATACACACCTACGGTCAATCATTTGGCCTACTATGGTAGAATGCAAAAAAAAACATTCCAATGAGTGACTGAGGATGCCCAATGATGATAAGAGAAGACTTATGATGATTTATAAATATTAACCTAATATTATATAAACACCATAAATTTTATTATAGTATTCGTCTCTAGTAGCACACTTAGATTCCCATTCCATATAATGGGGTCTGCAAATCCTTGGTGAATGATTTCTTGAGAAGAAGGTCAAGGTTTTAGTCTTAAGTGAGAAAGGATAGTGAATAGTATAACTATGGATAATGATACCTTAAAAGTGGATTCACCATAAATATATTTCACACATCCAATTCAATCACTATCCCATATAATACTTAATGCACACCTACGACCACCTAGGTTGGTGTATCCATGGTTTGTAAACAAACTTGAGGAAAAGTTGTGCCTCATGAGATTGTGAGGTGTCTTAGGAGAATTAAAAGGTATGAGTGATTCTCAAGGAGATACAACACATATATTTGGGATACCTTAACTCCCTCAATAATTCCTAACACATAGGAATGCCTATAACAACACTATATACACCTACATCTAGCTTATGTGGGCAAAACAAGGTAAGTTGTAGGAAGTAGAGTTGGATAACACCATATGTATTAAAAAAAAGAGTGAAGAAAAAAAGGTCCACTATGAATAATGTAAATAAATTATAAGGTCTATTTTGACATATTTTAGGTTTGAATCTCCCTTCTTCACTGATCAATGTTGAAACTTAATCTAAATGAACATATGCAATTAGATCCTTCTTAATGTGCAAATCAACTGAGTTCAAATGGTCAAGTCAATAGTGATTTAGGAAGGGATATTTTTATATGATATGACATCACATCCATAATACCATGGTGGAATTAATATAACTAAGATGGTACTCTATTGCTCAAACCCTTCTTTGTATGCACCTATAACCACTCTGTTTGGCTTGATTGAAATTAGTGTTGTGTGATGGAGGTCACTATATTGGGTTAATTAGTGAAAATTATGAACTAAAAGATATATTATTAAGTCATAAATTCTATCAAAATTTCTAATAAAATCACATGAATAATTTTTTCCCCTTACCTAATCAAGAAAATAAAGAGAGCACCTACAGACTGCTCATCTAGGCAAACTTAAGGATGGAATTGCACAACTATTTTAATGGATCAGAATCTAAGGACAATATAAGGTATTAATACATGATTTCCATCCATAAATTTATATTAAAACATATATAAATGTAATTATGTGTATTTATAACTAATATCCCATTCTTAGTTAAGTCACAGACAAGGAAAAGGTATATACAGTGTTTGAAGAAAATTTAGTCAACTAGCCTTAAGAGAGCATACGCATGCATTGAGAGTAATAATTAAGTTTTATATAGAGGATGGATATAATGTGGTGATACCTAATATATAATAATTGAGATGCACCAAGAACATTCAATGGGTTTGGACTCAGGGAACCTTACAGAAGTATACTTGGAGACCTTTAAGGTTAGATTAAGTCCTTGATCCCCAAACCCTACAAGAGTAAATGAAATGATTGGAGGGGTTGATAAGGACATGGATACATATAAAATTATGGATAAGTATGTAATTTAAGAATAATATATTTTTTATGGTGTTTATTCAATCAAGTCACCCCATAACCCCTTGTGAATAATCATTAGGTAACTAGCTAATTTGAACAAAATGGTCAATGGAGGGATTTATAGGCATAGTCAGGTCTTAAAAATTGGAAGGGAAAATATTTTGATGAATTTTATTAAAATAGGGTCATAAAAGGATATTTTCACATCATAATTCCCTCCTATGCATTTCATAAACCTTAAAAACCTTTTGAGACCCACTCACACCCTTTCCACTAGCCAAGTGGGTCCTACATTCTAATGTGTTGCTATTCCAATTCCTCCTTGTGTTTTATCCTACTTGGAAATGTTTATTAACTCTGTATATTTCTAATTTAACCCTAAAATGGCATTACAATGTTTGAAACTTGAAGAAAATGTAAGGAAACACACTTTTTAGGGAGTTTTTTACACTTGTACAAAACCATATTAATTGTACCATATAGAAGAGGATTAAATATTGAATATGAAGTCATGACAGGAACCTCTAAAAATTTTCATGTTGAAAGGATGCCAAACAAACTCAAAACTTGTCCTTCACTTCATCCACCTTTTTTGCTAGCTCAAATAGCTCCTCAGGTTTATGCTTGTACTGTACAGAGGAGAGAGAATGGGGGCTGTAGATCTTGGTCACAAGAAGTACACATAGGAAACTCCCACCTATGGTAATTTTTATATATATTGTTCTTGTAAGATTCATGAACATTCTTTAATAAGTTAAGAAATTTTTATGTTATTCACAACTACACAAGCCCATTTCAATTGGGTACTTTTCATGGATTTTTGACTTGTTTGCTTAATATAATGATTGATGTTATTTTATAATGTATTGAAGTGGTATATAATATAAATTTGAGAACTTATCTCACACATGTGAGCTCATAATAATGGAAATCCCTCAAGACTAGCTCCTATGTGCAGCCTATAGGAAATTTGGGTAGTGGGTAGAGGTTTAATGCATTCATTAGAGGATGTGAACTGGTTTGAAGAGTTTGTTTAGATGTTTCATGTTTTAACATACCTCCTTTCGCATGTTGGATTCCACAATGTCCTCTCATCATTTCAAAGGTGTCTTCAAGAAGTATTTTTAGATACATTGAGGTTCATTATGTAATGAATATTGTGTACTATTTAGCAGTACCTTTAAACCCTATAGATGCATTTAAAGGCTTGAAATGGAATGTTAAGTCATGATATACCAAAAAATACCCTTGAGATCAACCCTCTCAACCCTCATGGTATCCCCAAAAGACCTGGAACCACTTTCTTGCCTCCTAAACTCACCTTATCAATCTTAGCAAATTTTAAGGTCTTTAGCAGATATTAAGGATCTTTGGAGTTTCCTAGGATTCATTTTAGTTCTATGTTTATCCTTTTTCTACCTTCAAAATGTTATATATTTTTGGGTTTGTGGTGTAAAGTATTAAGATTTATATTAGTTGTCTTAGGAGGTCTCTTGTGTTTCATTCCATGTCTCTTCCACACCTTTGTCTTTTCACACCATTTTCACTACCATCTTATTATGCTTTACCACTGTTTTGATGCTTCAACCTCCTTATCACCCCACTGCCACCCTTTTCCATCCATCCATCCTTCATCCCAAGGAGTAAACCATATAAAGTCACCTAAATTCACCTTATAGCATTCACGAGTCACAAGCTCAAGAAGGATGGGTTGATAAAGGTCTTAGACCCTGCTATAAGAGCTAAGACACACCTATAGTCAATCATTTGGCTTACTATGTTAGAACTCCAAAGAAACATTCCAATGAGTGACTGAGGATGCCTCTTCAAGGACAAGTAAAACTAAGAAGAGAAGACTTATGATGATTTATAAATAGTAACCTAATATTATATAAACACCATAAATTTTCTTAGAGTATTGACCTCTAGTAACACACTTAGATTCTCAGTCCATACAATAGGGTCTCCAAATCCTTGGTGAATGAGTTCTTGAGAAGAAGTTCAAGGTTTTGGTCTTAAGTGAGAAAGGATAGTGAATAGTATAACTATGGATAATTATACCTTCAAGGTGGAGCCACCACAAATATAATTCACACATCCACTTCAAGCACTATCCCATATAAGACTTGATGCACACCTACGGCCACCTAAGTTGGTCTATCCATGGCATATAAACAAAGTTGAGGAAAAGTTGTACTTCATAGGATTATGAGGTGTTTTATGAGAATTAAAAGGTTTAATTTATGATAAAGGAGATCCATAACATATATGTGGGATACCTTAACTCCCTCAATAAGTCTTAACACATAATAACACCTATAACAACACTATATCCACCCACATCCAGCCTATGAGGGAAAAACAAGGTAAGTTGTAAGAAGTAGAGTTGGATACCACCATATGTATTAAAAAAAGGGTGAAGAACAAAAGTGTCCATTATTAATAATTTCAAGAAATAATAATGTCTATTTGGACCTATTTTTGGTTTTAATCTTCCTCCTTCACTAACCAATGTTGAGACTTAACCTAAATGAACGTATACAATTAGATCCTTCTTATTGTGTAAATAAACTAATTTTAAATGGTCAAGTCAATAGTGCTTTAGGAAGGGTTATTTTTATATGAGATCACATAACCTCCATAATACCATTGTGTAATTAATCTAACTGAGATGGTACTCTATTGCTCAAACCCTTCTTTGTATGCACTTACAACCACTTTATTTGGCTTGCTTGAAATTAGTGTTGTGTGATGGAAGTCACTATCTTGGGTTAATTAGTGAAATTTATGAAATAAAATAGATATTGGTAAGTCATACATTCTCTCAAAATATTGAATAAAGTCATATGAATAAGGTTTACCCCTTACCTAATCAAGAAGATAAAGAGAGCACCTACAGACTGCTCATCTAGGCAGACTTAAGGATGGAATTGCACAACTATTTTAATGGATCAGAAGACAAGGAAAATATTAGGTATTAATACATTAGTTCCATCCATAAATGGATCTTGAAACATAAATAAATATAATTATGTCTATGCATAACTAAGATCCCATTCTTAGTTAAGTCACAGACAAGGAAAAGGTATATACAAAGTTTTAAGAAAATTTAGTAAAGTAGCCTAAAAGAGAGCATACACATGCATTGGGAGTAATATGTTAGTTGTATATAGAGTATGTATATAAGGTGGTGATACCTAATATATACTAATGGAGATGTACCAAGACCATTCAATGGGTTTGGACTCAGGGAACCTTAAAAAAGTATACTTGCAGACCTTTAAGGTTAGATTAAGTCCTTAATCCCCAAACCCTACAAGAGTAAATGAAATGATTGGAGGGGTTGATCAGGACATGGATCCATATAAAATTATGGATAATGATGGAATTTAAGAAGAAGATATGTTTTTATGGTGTTTATTCGATTACGTCACCTCATAACCCCTTGTGAATAATCATTAAGTAACTAGCTAATTTGAATAAAATGGTCAATTGAGGGATTTATAGGCATAGTCAACTCTTTAAAATTGGAAGGAGTGGGTATTATAAGTGATCCTAGGTACCCATTCTATCATTTTTGTAAAATAAATAGTGGGTATACCCACTATTGTTTCTCAGATTAAGACTTATCTATGACAGATAGTCCAAGGTGCTAGATGAGAAAAATCAAGTTTTGAAATGTTTGGAAGTGAGTCTATCCCATATAAGGTTTTTTAATAATGAAACATTATGTATAAGGATCATTATAACTCCCCAAAATGTCTAATATTCATATCTATAGTTAAATTCCTTGGAGATAGACTAAGCAAAAAACCACATAAGCCTACTCACAGACCCTAGTGCCACATCAAGGTTCCTTAAAGATCATACAACAAGTTATATGATTAAAGAGGGGAGTATGAGGATATTTAAGACATTATAGATAGGTTTAAAATGAAAATAAGTGAGGAAAAGGTTAAAATATCTTTAAACCCCTACTCGATCTCCTAACCCTACACACAATCAAATCAAGTGCCAACTCCAAATGCTCATCTACTCCACCACATAGGTACTCGAGACTAAAGATCATAGGGAGGTTTAATTATCCCTATTAAATAAGATTCCATAAAGGATTGTTTGACATTGTAGGGATAACCTATATGAAAAAGCCTTAAGAAAATAACCACTCAAAATTGGTTTATAGACTACCCTGGCATCATATTCCAATGTTCATATCTCCATACACAATTTTCATGGGAACCTAGGACATTAGTGGAAGATGAGTAGGTTATTACCCTAGAGTTCATGGAGTTTGTTTTAAACTTAGATTTCCATATAATATGAACTATCACTAAGACTCCTAAGTTCTCATAAACCTATCTAAAACCCTAAATAGACCCAATATTATAAAACTTGATGTTTTGGTATCCTAACACCCTATAATGGTCTGAAAAACTCATGGAAATCAAGTACACTCAAAGAGGACTCCATCCATGGTACCTGATTGTATGAAAATTGTATAGAGGTATCATAAATCCATACTTTTATAAGATTTTGAGCATAAATGATGGTAATTTTTTTTAATGAGTTTAAAACTATTAGAGGGGATGGTTTGGGACATTATACACCTTATAAAATCATAATATGCACAAGGGTTCCCTTAGAAACATCTATACAACTCAATTCAAAACTGCTAGTCTACAAATGCTTGAAAAAGAGGGACTAGTCAGCTAGGAGAAGTGAAATTTCAAGTGCATAATGATTATATAATCCTATATTATTATTTAAGGTGTTGTTTTAGGTATGAATCATATTTATCCATAAGTTATTAATATTTATTATAGGTTTCCTGGAGGCCAATATATAAGTAGCTAGGCTATTAAGACTAATTGGCCTATCTTGTCAATTAAGAGAACTCAAGTTGGCATTGAATAAATAATGTAATAAGTTAATGAAAATATGATTAACATGGTATATGACCATTTTTTGGAAATCAATTCACATTTCATTGATATAATGGAGAAATGAAGTGGTTTCTTGACTTTGTCAAATATGTTAGGAGAGTTTTGGGTTGTTATACATTTATGGTGACTTGATTGCACCTTGTTCATGTTGTAACTATCAAGGAGGAGTTATTTGATGAAATTATGGGCATAACACACCTTTAAATAGGATTAATATTTTAACCATGGTCTCCATTACCTCCACTTATATGCCAAAAAGATGCATTGAAGGCACCAATGCATAAGGAGTTGAAATTAAGGTTACTTGTAACTGATTTAACTACCATTTGGAGTGGACCTTGGTCATTCAAAACCCCTTATCCACTTTTACATGCCAAAATTTTCCTTCTCTCTATCCATTTATGATATATATTAAATTTTTGTATCCTTTTATTATATCCCTTAGGCTGGTTTGAGGAAACTCTACCAGTGTTTATACTTGTGCATCTCTTGGATTGATAAATAGAGAATTTATGGATTTTTCATTATCTATGCTTAGTTTTTTCATATTTTTTTTAATATGAATAGTGGTTTAATCATCCCTTTTTAGGTCCAAGTTTTACCTAGGTATAAACAAGCTTTCTTAGTAGGTTGTCTATTATGTTGTGATGATGATACCTCAAGTTTGTAGTGGAAATAAAATTATAAATGCCTTGAACCAGGACTCCTTCCCATGACCCTCTTATTTTAGTCATTCAAACTAACCTATAGATGAAATATTTTTACTTATAAGTCTTTTAAAATATTCCCTCAACTCTATGCATTATCCATTAGTATGTTAAGATTCAAAGATGAGTTGAGTGGATGGAACTATCATCATGCTGTATCACCACTTTATAATAGGTTTTCATTATGCAATCTTATTTACCCTTTTCATAAAAACATATTAGGACTTATAAGGAGAGATCAAATGAATAAGTTATGGGAGCTATCCCCATAAAATCTATAGGTTTAACCTACACATTAGGTAATCCATAACCTCAAGTCACTCCCATGTTAGCTTATATTTGAGGTTTGGACATGAACAATATTTTCCTTAGTAAGGGTACAACATAGACCACTAAAAGTTTTGACATGCCCAATGGGACAACTTCAAGTGATTTGAATCATGATTTAGAAACACTAGAGGACATCTAAAAGTTGAGGATATCATTATCAACATCTTTAGTTACCTTGGGTAAATTCAAATATCTTTAGAATAATTTTTTTATTAGTTTCAAGCATAGAGGAATCATAACTTCATTATTTCAAAGGTAAGAAGGTTTTTGGTTGTGATATATATGTCACATAGAGATTTATGGCAAGCTATGAGGAATAATTCTATCCTTCACCTCCATATAATCCATACTATAATCCCTATGAGCCTTATGCTAACCCCTATCAAACTTAAAATGGGCCCTAATAGTTCCAAGACTATCCACCTTATTGTTAGCCTCTTTCACCTCCATTGCAACCTTCTTACCCTAATGATCAGTCATACTACCAAACTACTACTCTTTACAATCAACATATACCAAATGTTGATCATTTACACTTATAAATTGAAAAGATGATGTGGGAGAGCCAAAACAGTTAACCCAAGATACCTCAACCATCATGTTATAACTCAACTCAATCCTCTTTTGTACCAATTCTACTATAAATGGTAATCCATGACCAATAACTCATAGATAGGAAATTGGAGGTTAAAGGGAAGTATACACCTATCAATTCTTCAGCTACTATTGCTCAAGTTCTTATTACCCCTTTTCATATTCTTCATGCTCTAACCATTGAGAAACAATCTTCTCTCATGATCACTCCAAAGTAATAAAGAAAGGAGGTCCTAAAATCCACTCCAAAGACCTTCCCTAGTTAGAGGGAGACTCTTCAAGTGTAAGAGAGGGGTAGTTATATCAATTTAGGAGGTTTTTCAAACTCCTCAAGTTATTTTCCTACCCCTAAAGTTAAAATTTTCCAAGAAAACCAAGGTATATCAGACCTAAATAACACTACTCAAGAGTGGATAAGGGAGAATGAAAGAGGCTTAGGATAAGATTTCCCCCCCCCCCCTTCCCCAAGATATTACAAAGAAATATTTTAATATACCTAGTTAGAAGGATACTCTTACAAGTATCAATCATCATAGTGAAGTATATTGCACTTCTACCCCCTCCTCCCTTGAAGAGGAACCAAATGCACTGACGATAAATCTTTAACATTTAATTGTTGGAACATAAATATCTACTAAGAGGGGGGGATAAATTAGTAGATTTACTAAATTAGTCCTTTTAATCCTTTTATATAACAAACTAGAAAGTATATGTAGATTAAAACATATATTTAGAGATTACACACAAAAATAACATCATATTTATATGTGGAAAACCCAATATGGGAAAAACCACGATGAGAATAGCTACTAGAATCTAGTATTCTAATCTAGCCTCATAGTCAAAACCTCACTAGTTACACATTTAAGGGAACCAACCCTAAGAAGACAACAATCCTCTAGTTTAAGAAAACTAATTCTAAGGAAGAACCAACTCCTTAACTGAGCACCAACTTAGCTTATTTGATGGTACCAACCAATCAAATCTCTATGGAGCTACAACTCTAGTTTACAATATAGATTCATAAATGAATCCAATTCTCTATTCTCTATTACATGTTTGGTTTATAATTGTTCATGCTCTACACATCTCTCCTCTTCTCTTTAACTTTTCCCCTTTATCTCTATGTCCTTATACTTCTCTATTTGACATACTTCATCTACTTCAACCTCTATATCTCTCTCTCTTAATTTGACTATATTTAGCTTTAGCAGCACTAATAGTAGCTTCAACAATATTTATTGAGTCATAGATGACATATATATAATCATTATATCTAGGTATTCCCATATTTTTTGTGTTCACACTTAGTTGTTAACACATCATGCCAAATTTTTTAGACTTCAATTCATCTATCTATAATATCAAGTCTTTTGTTTCTTGAATTCATGTACCACTACCACACTTCTTTGTCTTTTACTATATTTAGGATATATTGAGCTCTAATTTTGATGCACATTCCATATTACATGATTTCAATTGATCATAGTGATTTATATCATTTTTTATGTCATGTAATGCATCTTTCCTTCATGCTTCATGGCTTGACCATTGGGATGATAATATCTTTAAATATAGACCATTGATCTTTAAGTTTGGTACCAAGATCTGATGATCATTGTTAAATCTACTCAACTTTAAAATTTATCCATTAAATCAAGTTATAAAAAACTCAAATGCTCTATTGGATCCTTATATGCTTTCTAGATTTAATGCCTCAACTTTAAAACATGTCCATTGATTTTTTTGATTTGAGCTCCCATGTGTCATTAGATCTCTAAAGATTCATGAATTTTACCTCTATCTAATGTTAAACCTATATATCTTTATCCCATCTCACTACTTCTTGAGTCTTTGGAACACTTACGCTTTGTCAATATTCTCAAAATATCTCAATATTTAACTCAACTCTTGAGTCTTTAAACATTGAGAACTTTTTCCCATTGAATCCACTTCCTCCATTATATCTTCATTTAATGATCATATGCTCACTATTAGATATTTTGACAAGCTTGATCTTTATTTCTACTTATCATTAAACTTCAACCACTTGTCCTCATCTCCCTTCATCTTGACATCTGAGATAATATGTTCTCCATTGATCTCTTCAAGACTTACTCGAATTTTACCTTGTGTAGATTTGACTAAGTATGGGGACCACTTCAATATGCCTAGAAGGTTAAATTTTAACCTTTAATATTTTACTTCTCTCAACCACCTATTCTAAACTTTGGACCATATAAACTATGCATGATAATGAATAATCCCTTATTATTAGCACATGCAAGATATAATGTCATTAATTTAATCACTTAGATTCTTCTACCTTAGAGTTAACTATGCATAAAACTAATTAGAAGGCTAAATTTTTTCTTGCATAACTTTTGTTGTGCTTAGTTGCATGACTTGAAATTTAGTGCATAAGATTATATTACATAGGGTATTCCATCCATATATTCATTTTCTCTAGAAACTTTCATATGTGAAAGATATGAAATCATCAAAATTCCTACTTAGCTTTATCTTATAAATTGAAATTTTGATTGTGTTAGAAAATACTATCAAAATCCTTGGGAGCCTAACTTTACACATGCATATCTTTTGTTGTACTACATTATGTGATCTGAGATTCAACACATAAAAACTAGGCACAAAAATGAACAAATTCATATGATAATTTTATCTTAACACCTTCGTGTGTGTGAATTTTGACCTCATCAACATGTTTAATTGGCTCTACTTGAACCCTTTTGCAAATTTGGCTAATTATAAAAAAATTAGTGAATTTTGTCTAAGTGGCCAATTTGTATCCTTATATATTCTACTACATTTCATCACATGACTTCAAATCTAGTGCATAAAAACTAGGGACTAATGCAATCACAACCATATGACCAACTCCCCTAGACTCATCTACACATGGAAATGGTGACATCAATAAATTACCTATTCATATTTTCTTGTTTAGACCCAAAATGTCTAGATAAACAATCTAAGGAGCAAAATGAATTCCATTCATGAACACAAGCACTCCAATCATCCTTGACCTCTAATTACACATTATAAAATCACCATATTCATCCATAAACATAAATAACATACATAATGCTAATAATCTCCCTTTTGACAGTAATGACAATCATATTACCAACAATCTCCCCCTTTGGAATTGATGGCAAAATAAATGCTTTGATGAAAACTAAATGCTCTGATCTTTTATCATGATAGAAAAATCTAATCCTTATTTTGAATTATCTTATGATGAATGTGAATTGAATCTCCTCATACCAAACTTGTTCCCCCTTAGGCAATGGCACATTTACCTAAACTCAACATGGACACATGATCTACTCTTTTACAATTTTATAGAGAGCATTTTCACTCTTTCTCCACCTTTGACATCAATGGTAAAGGGACTCCAATTTTATCACTACTTATCCAATTTTTTTCTCCCCCTTTATCATATAAAGGAGTTTATCTAAAAATCTACAACCATCAACTCATTAGAAATTTAAAAAATATGCATATCTAAGTTGCCTAGTCTCTCTTCTTTACTTCAGGCTTCTTTTCTCCTTCAACTTTCTTCACATATGCCATGCTTGTGTTTATCTTTGTATCCTTGTAAGATTTTTTTCCCTTTATTCTTGATGGTCCTTCTACTTTGAAATTATCATATAAATTTTTAGATGTACTAGTTATGGGACTTTTCCTATTTTCATAACCAATACCAAATTTCTCCCTTGATGGATTTTGAGAGTTGATAAATTCATCAAGAATTTATGAGCCTCCTTTAATTTTCATACCTTTGTCTATTTACTCCTTGGCTTTATCAATTTATTTTTTCAAATCCAATATCTCTGCTTCTAAATGCATGCAGTCATCAGATTTAGCCTGTAGTTCAATTTTGACTACATATTCTATTCTTTTAACCTCTTCAACTTGTGTCTTTAGGCTAACCACCATCTGATCATATTTTTAATACTTTTGGATAGTTTTTATATTTCTTTTTATCTAATCTTCTTCTACTTTGAATTCTCTTTTCTCAGCTTGTCAATTTCATCTAGAACATAGATGAGTTAACACTCTAGATCCACTTCTCTTTCTTCTTCATTAGAGTTTTCAACTTATTATTATTTTAGATCTATAAAATTTGAACATAATGCCATGAATAGGGATTGATTTCCCTCAACCAAAAAGGCATAATCATGGTCATCATCTGAGTTATCACACTCATCCAATGAATCACTATATTCTCTTATATACAATCTTTTCTTATTTTTGAAGAAGTTTTTCTTAAAATAGTGGGGTTTCACCTTTTTACTATCTTATTCTTTCTTAGAGTTATCCATTTTACTATAAGGGTATTTAGTATTAAAATGTCCTACTTTACCACAATTAAAGCATTTAAAGTGTAACTTACCTTTCTACTTTCTAGACCCTCTTTTTAATCTTTTGACAAAGTTGGCTTCTTCTTCATCAATCTCCTCAGATACAGATGTAGGTGCTTTTGCATTTACTTACTTAACTTCTTTGAATTTATCTTCTCTCTTGAAGGTATTTTTTTATCCCATTCACATCTCATAAGTTGTAAAGGTTCCATGTAACTCATCAACAATGATTTTATCTAGATCCCTTGCTTCCTCTATTATAGATATTTTTTATTTATACCTTACTGGTAGAGATATTAGGACCTTTTTGACAATGATTGATTCTTTCATATCTTCTCTAAGGCCTCTGATCACATTGACTATTTTATCTACTTTGAGGAGTTAGTCTACAATCCTTTCTTTGTCATTCATTTTAAGGATTTCAAACTTTCCTTTATATGTTTGTAGCTTGTCTTGATTTACCTTATCATCACCTTCTAGATGATATTCAACTTGTTCTATACATCTTGTGTATTTTGATAATGCATCACTTTGACAAACTTTGAATTAGATGATCCACATAAAATAACATTCTTAGCCTTGGAATTTCTCTCATATGCCTTCTTTGTAGCCTGATTAGTGGGAGTTTTAGAAAGAGCTATTTATCTATTTATAATATAAATCCATACATCAAACCCTAATGAATATAGATATGCTTCCATTCTAATGCTTCAAAATGCATAGTTTGATCCATCAAAGAGAGGTGCTTTGTTTAAGGAAGAGCCTTCTTGACTAGCCATTTGTGTTCACCATCTAAGATCTATCTGAGTTGATTAAGCTTCTTCTGAGGAACCAAGGCTTTGATACCAATCATTGAAACACAACTATCTACTGAGAGGGGGGTGAATTAGTATATTTAATAAAATATTCCTTTTAATCCTTTTATAAAATAAACTAGAAAGGATATGAAAATTAAAACATTTATGCATAGATCACACAAAAAAATCTTGTAACACCATATTTAGATGTGAAAAACTTAATATGGGAAAAGCCACAATGAGAATAGCTATTAAAATATATTATTATAATCTAGACTCATATTCAAAGCCTCACTTGTTACACATTTAAGGGTACCAACCCTAAGGAGACACTAATCCCCTAGTTAAATAACACCGACTCTAAGGAAGCACCAACTCCATAACTAAGCACCAAATTAGCTTATTTGATGGCACCAACTAATTATATCTCTATGGCGATACACCTCTGGTTTACAATATAGATTCATAAATTAATCTAATTCTCTATTATCTGTTACATATCTAGTCTATAACTACTCATACTCTACACATTTATCCTCTTCTCTTCCACTCTACCCCTCTATCTCTATGCCCTTATACTTATCTATTTGATACAATTCATCTAATTCAACCTCTTTATCTCTTGATCTTGATTCAACTCTATTCAACTTTAGCATCACCAACAACATCTTCAAAAACATTTATTGAGTCCTAAATAACATATATATGATCATTGTATCTACATCTTCACATATTTTTTGGGTTCACACTTAGTTGTTAACACATCACACCAATTATGTTAGACTTCAATTCATTTATCTATAACAAAAAATCTTTTGTTTCCTAAATTGATGTACCATCACCACACTTCTTTGTCTTCTACTATATTTATCATATATTGAGCTCTAATTTTGATGCATATGCCATATTAAATGATTTTTATTGATCACGGTGATTTATATCATTATCTATGTCATGTAATGCATATTTCCTACATTTTTCATGGCTTGACCATTGGGATGATCATATCTTTAAATATAGGCCATTGATATTTAAGTTTGACACTAATATATGATGATCCTCATTCAATCTTATCAACTTTAAAACACATTCATTAGATCAAATTCAGATAGACTCACATGCTCTATTGAATCTTTGTACACTTACTATATTTAACACTTCAACTTTAAAATGAATCCATTGATATTTTTGATCTAAGTTCCTGCATGCCATTAGATCTTCAAATATGCATGAACTTTACCTCTATCTAACAATAAACCTCAAGCTCTTTATCCCATCTGGCTACTTCTTGAGTCTTTGGAATGCTTACACTCTATTGATCTTCTAAAACTAGTTTAGTCTTTAACTCACCTCCCAAGTCATTAAACATCAATAATTTGTTCCCATTGAATCTACTTGCTCCATTAGATCTTAATTTCATGATCATACACTCACCTTTAGATCTTATAATAAGCTCAATCTTTATCTTTACTTAGAATTAAACTTTGACCACTTATCCTCATCTCACTTCATCATGAAATCTTGGAGCAAACGCACTCCATCAATCTCTTCAATACTTTCTTGAACTTTACCTTGTGTATATTTAACTAATTATTGGGACCATTTTAATATGATTAGAAGAATAAATTTAAACCTTCATATCTTTTGCTTCACTCAATTTCCTATTATAAAATTTGTAGTATATATAATAGGCATGATAATAAACAAACTCATATACTCATTTCTTCTTAAAGCCTTCACACATGTGAGATATAATTACATTAATCTTCTCTCTTAGATTCTTCTACCACAGAGCTAACTATGCCTAGAACTACTTAGAAGGCCAACTTTGTTCTTACATACATTTTGTTTTACTTATTTGTATGACCTATAATTTAGCAAATAATATTCTCTTGCATAGGGGATTCCATCCATATATTCATTTTCTCCATAAAAATTCATACATGAAATTTATGACATCATCAAAATACATACTTAGATTTATCTTGAAACCTAAAAATCTGACTAAGTGTTAGAAAACACTATCAAAATACTTGGGATCCTAACTTTACACATGCATATCTTTTGTTATACTACATTGTGTGACCTGAGATTCAACACATAGAATCTAGGTAAAAAATGAACAAACCCATATGATTATTTTATCTTGACACCTCATGTGTGTAGATGTTGACCTCATGAACATGCTTACTTGGCTCTGCATGAACTCTTTTGCAAATTTGGCTAAGTATAGATAAAACCTTATTGAATTTTGTCTAAATAGCCAACTTTACATCCTCATATATTCTAATGCACTTTATCACATGACTTTAAATTTGGTACATAATAACTAGGCACTAATTTTATCACAACCATATGACTAAATCCCTTAGACTCATCCACATGTGGTAATGGTGACATCAACAAATTGCCTACTCATATTTTCCTCTATAGACCCAAAATGTATAGATGAATAATATGATGAATTGGATGAATTCCACTCATGCACAAAAGTACTCCAATCATTCTTAACCTTTTATTTCACATTATTAAATCATAATATTCATATATGAACATCAATGACATACATAATGGAAATAATCTCCCTTTTGACATCAATGACAATCATATTGCCAACATCAATCATGATTAGAAAATCTATCAATTTTGGTCAATGAAGGGGTAGTCCTAAAAGACCTTAAAAATGTTGCAGTTGTAGAAGAGCCTCAAGAGCACCTTGAAGAGGAAACCTTAAGTGTCTATGAAGAACATATTCTTATTGGGACTCATATTCATCTTAGTATATTAGATTTGGAACATGAAAAGAGGTTGGATGATAGGTGGCATTCACAATGCCACACTGATGGAGTGAATGAAAACATAACTCATGCCAATATTTCCCTAGGAGACAATGAAAAATATAGACTTCATGATGATATTATTATTACTGAGGTCATAAGTGAGTTATAATATCATTGGTAACAATTATACCTTGAGTTTTTGAATGAGTTAGAATAACTTAGTGTGGCAGACTTGAATGATGTAGTAGGACAATAGGCCAACATTCTAAGTGGAGAAGACAAGACAAGTCAAGAAGTACCAAGAAAAGATGATTTAGAACTTTAGTGGGTTGAGGAGTTTCCTTTCTCCATTGAAGGGAAGATAATGAAGCTATAGTAAACCAATAACTTTTCTTTGACCCTACCAACTATTCAGAGATGCATAACCAATAAAATATTTTACCAAAAAAATGTAATAATTTTAGTGACCCCTATGGTTTGTCCATTAATAATGATTAAATGTCATTTTGAGAATATTTGGAAGACTTTTTTTCATCTTAGACACTCTGTCCCTACACCATGAAGATCTTAAAGAGGATCTTATCAAGGATACTTTGGTAACTAATCACTGTAAATCTAATGGGTATAATCATGTGTAACCCATGATTAAAGAAGAGATAAGAGTGATTATGAAAAATATAATAATATGGGAAGAGTATGATTGGGTTCTTGACTCTCATAGTCAATCCATGCACTTTAGGATGAATCTAGAAGGTCTAGTTACTCTATTAAGAGACTGTGAGAATGACAATGATTCTAACTATAGGTGAATATTGTCATACAATGATAAAAATCTGATTGGACACAAATTAGCACATGACAACTCCACATCATGGTGCCATAGTTATTAGAGGACATTCCTATTTGATCTTGAGATAAGGAAGTCAAATATAGGTTAGTTATTTTAGTTGTTGTCATGTTCCAATAAGTCTATCACACAAGTTGTAGATAGTTATCTTATTGCTTTATTTCATTTCCTTGTTTGTTATTAGTTTTTAGGTGTGATTATTAGTTTTAGGTTGTTCCTTTATTGTGTTTTTTTAGCTACAAGTCTAAGAGGTGTCTTTGGTGCAAACTAGTTTGGTAGTCCAAGTGGTCATCATGTTATATTACTTTAATTAAGTCATCATGTCATCCTTGTCATGAAAGTATATGGGTTATCTTGACCAGAAGGTTGGTCACCCATCAAAGTCACCAGAAATGTTGATATTTTGGCCTCATAGGTCAAATGTCAATCATTTATGTCAAAAAAAAATTGTGACCACCACCTTAGCCTGCTTATGGTGATTCCTGACATAGTCATGTCACATTTGTCCTACTGAGATTCCATGAATCTCATTAAGAGTGTCATGATGTGCCATAGTTTCACTCTTGATCCATTATGTCATGAGTCTCTTGATGTATTTTAGGTGATATGTTACGTGTCATAGTATCTTGGAATGAGAAAGATGATTGTCAGAATGTCCTAAAAATCAATGAGTGTTTTATTCGTATTTGGGGAGTGTATGGATATTTTGAGTAAATTAAATATGTTATATAAATTTTGAGGATTGAAATGAATATTATATTGTGTTCAAGTCCCTTTCCCATGATATATTCATTTAATCCTATATAACACCTTCATCACCCCTCCTAAACCATCAAACACCCCTAAATCGATTTCACAAGCCTATTTTACATTATAAAACATTAATAAGGGGAAATGTTTTGATGAATTATATTAAAATATGGTCATAAAAGTATATTATTCATGTAACATTTCTCTCTTATACATTTAATAGGCCTTAAAATCCTTTTCAGACCCACTCACACCCTTTCCACTAGCCAAGTGGGTCCCATATGCCAATGTGTGGCTATTCCACTTCGTCCTTGCATTTTATCCTACTTGGAAATGTTTATTAACTCATTATCCTTCTCATTTTATGATAAAATTGTGTTGTAAAGTTTTAAACCTAAAGAAAATACAGGAAAACAAACATTTTAGGGAGTTTTTTGCACTTGTATGGAACTGTACAAATTATAAAATATAGAGGAAGATCATATATTAAAGATGAATTCATGTTAGGTTCCTATACAAAGTTTAATTTTTAAAGTATTATAAATAATCTCAAAATTGTCCTTCACTTCATCTACCTTCTTTTCAATCTTAGATAACTTCTTAAGTTTGTGCTTGTACCATATAGAGGAGAGAGAATGGGGGTCTTAGCTCTTGTCCACATGAATTACCTCAGGTAGATTCCACCCATGGGAATTTATTTGGATATTGGTCTCATAATATTTATTAAAATTCTTTAATAAGTTAAGGAAGTTGTATGCTATTCACATCTGTACAAGCGAATTTTAATTGGGTAGTTTTCATGGATTTTTGACTTGGTTACTCAATCCAATGATTGGTGTTATTTTATCAGGTCTTGAATTGGTTTATCATATAAATTTTATCACTTTTCTCCCACGTGTGAGATAATAATAATGTCAATACTTCAAGAATAGTTCATGTGTGTAGCCTATATGAAAGCCAGGTAATGGACAAAATTGTAATCCATTCATCAGAGGATGTGAACTAGTTTGAATAGTTTATATGAATTCAAAATACATATAAGGTACATATATTCAAAATACATATATTAAACCATCCTCCTTAATATTTTAACTCTTAATGGCTATAATAGCTAATACACACCTACAACCAATCATTTGGCCTACTATAGCAAAGCTCCAAAGAAACATTTCAATGAGTGACTAAGGAGTCCTCTTTAAGGACAAGTAAAAGTGAGAATATAAGACTTATGATGAGTTATAAAAAATAAACTAATTTTATATAAACACCATAAATTGTCTTATATATTTCACCTTTGATGACACACTTAGAGTCTCAATCCGTATAATAGGGTCTGCAACTCCTTGGTGACTAAGTTTTTGAGATGAAGGTCAGGGTTTTGGTATTAAGTGAGAAAGGATAGTCAATAGTATAAATATTGATAATTATACCTTGAGGTTGGGGTCACCAAAAATACACTTCACACCTCCACTTTAATCACTATCCTATACGAGACTTGATGCACACCTATAACCATCTAAGTTGTCTATCCATGACATGCAAAAAATGTTGTGATTCATGGGACTATGAGGTGTCTTATGAGAATTAAAAGTTATGATTTATGATCAAGGAGAGACAAAACATATATTTTGGAGATATTAACTCCTTTAATAATGACTAACATAGTGGAACACCTACAATAACACTATATCCACCTACAACCAACCTATGAGGGCAAAACAAAGTATTTTTTAGGAGGTAGAGTTGGAAACCACTACATGCATTACAAAAAAGAGTGAATAAAAAATGGTCCACTATGAATAATGTTAAATAATGAGGTCTATTTGGACCTATTCTAGGTCTGAATCTCCCTCTACTTATCAATGTTGAGACTCAGCCTAAATGAAAATATATAGCTGGATCCTTCTTACTGTGCAAGCAAACTGAGTTCAAATGGTCAAGTCAGTAGTGATTTAGGAAGGGTGATTATTATATGAGATCACATCACCTAAATAATACCATGGTGGAATGAATATAACTAATATGGTACTCCATTTCTCAAACCCTTCTCTATATGCATCTACAATTATTATGTTTGGATTGATTGAAATTAGTGTTGTGTAATGGAGGTCAATGTCTTGGGGAAATTGGTGAAAATAATGAACTCAAAAATATATTATCAAGGTATCCATGATCTCAAAATTTCTAAGACACTCACATGGATAAGGTTTACCCCTCACCTAGTCAAGAAGATAAAGAGAACACCTATAGGTTGCTCATCTAGGCAGATTAAGTATGGAATTGCACAAGTATTGTAATGGATAAGAAGCCAAGGAAATAAGAAGGTCTTAATATAATTATTTCCATCCTTTATTTTATATTTAACCATAAACAAATAGAATGAGGTTTATTCATAAATAAGATCCCATTCTTATTCAAGTCACAAATAAGGGAAAGGTATATATAGGGTTTCAAGAAAACTCAGTCAACTAGCCTTAAGAGAGCATACATATGCATTGGGAGTACTAAGTGAGTTGTATAAATAGGATTGATCCAATGTGGTGAGACTTAAGAGAGTATAATTTATATTCCCCAACACCATTCAACTTGTGTGGACTCAAGGTGTAGTCCTTTAGGGATAGATTGAGTCCTTAATCCTCAAACCTTGAAAGAGCAAATGAAATCCTTGGAGGGTTTGATTAGGACATGGAGACATATAAAATTATGGATAAGGATGGAATTTGGGAATAATATATTTTTTTATGGTTTTTACTTCATCAAGTCACCTCATATCCCCCTGTAAAGAGTCAGGAAATAACTAGCTAGTTTGAATAAAATGGCTAGTTAAGGGATTTGTAGGCATATCCAAGTCTTCAAAATTGGAAATAATGAACATTATAAGTGATAATAAACATCCATGATATCATTTTGTTCATGAAAATATTGGGTATACCCATTTTTTTTCTCAGACCAATCCTTATCCATGATAGATAGTCTAAGGTGTTAGATGAGAAAAATAAGGTTTTGGAAGGTTTACAAGTGATTTTAGTCCCATAGAAGGTTTTGGAAAAATGAAACATGATGTTTAAGGTTCATTATACCTCTTATAAAGGGATAATATTCACATCTATAGTCAAATTCCTTGGAGATAGTCTAATAAATCAAGCACATAAGCCTTCTCACAAACCCTAATGCCACATCAAGGTTCTTTCAAGCTCCCACAACAAGTTGTATGATTAAAGAGAGGAGAATGATTATGTTTAAGACCTGATAAATAGTTTTAAAATTCAAATAAGTGAGGAAAAGGTCAAAATATATTCAAACCCCTGATTAAGCTCCTAAGCTTGCATATAATCAACTCAAGTGCCAATTCCAAGTGCTTATCTACTCCACCACATAGGTACTCAGGACTAAAGCTCTTAGGGAGGTTTAAGTATCCATATGAACTAAAAATATATGAATGATTTGTTGGACTTGGGGGGACAAAATCCATGATAAAACCTTAAGAAAATAGCCACTCAAAATTGGTCTATAGACTAATATAACATCATCTTCCAACATTCATCTATCCATACACCCTATGCATGGTAACCTAGGCCATTAATTAAAGATGATCAGGTTAATTCCATATATATTCATGTCATTTTTTCTATTCTTGGATGTCCATACAATATGAACTATCACTACAAATCTTAAGTGTTCATAAACCCATATAAAACCCTAAGTAGACCCACTCTAAAAAACTTGATGTTTTGGTATCCTAACACCCTAGAATGATCTGAAAAACTCATGAAAGGTCAAGTAAACTTAGAGAGGACTCCACTTATGGTACCTAATTATACAAACACCATACAAATGTGTCATACATCCATAATTTTCAATATTTTAAGCATAAAGGAAGGTGATGAATTATTTGAAGAGATTAAAACTTTTTGAGGGTATGTTTTGGGACCTTATACACCTTATCAAAATGTAATATTCATAAGGGTTCCTTGAGAAGAAACTTTGCAACTCACTTCAAAATTGCTAGTCTGCAAATGCTTGAAAATGGGGGACCAATCAACTAGGAGAAGTGAGATTTAAAGTATATAATGATTATATAATCCTATATTATGGTGGAAGGTGTTGTTTGAGGTATGAATAACAGTTATACATAGGTAATAAAGTTTTCTTATAGGTTTCATGGAGGCTAATATACAAACAACTAGGCTATTAAGCCCAATTTGCTTATTTGGCCTATCTTATCAATCAAGAGAGTTCAATTTGGAATTGAAAAACTAATGGAATGATTTAATTAAAATATGATACACCTAGTATCTGACCCTTGAAGATAAATCAATGCACATTTCATGGCTATAATGGAGAAATGAAGCAATTTCTTGACTTTGTCAAATATATTAAGAGAGTTATGGGTTGTTATATGTTTGTGGTGACTTTATTTCACATTTTTCATGTTGTAAATATCAAGGAGGATTTATTTTACATAATTATGAGAAAACCACACCTTTAAATAGGTTGAAAAGGTCAACTATGGTCTCCATTACCTCCACTTCTATGCCAAAAAGATGCATTGAAGGCACAATGCATAAGGAGTTGAAAGAAAGGTTTATTGTAACTAAAGTAAATACCATTTAGAATGGACCTTGGTCATTCATGACCCATTTTATAATTTTATATGCCACATTTCTCCTTCTCTTTATCCATTTCTTTTATATATTTAAGGCTTTTAGCCTTGTATTATATCCCTAAGTCTGGTATGAGGCAACTCTACCAGTGTTTAGACTTGTGCATCTCTTTCATTGATAAATAGAGCATTTTCATCTTCTTCATGATGAATGATTAGTGTTTTCATGATTTTTTTGATATGCATAGTGGTAATTCCATTTGTAGGTCCAAGTTTCACCTAGGTATAATCAAGTTTCTTTAGTACGTTGTCTAGTGTGTTGTAAGGTTGATACCTCAAGTTTGTAGTAGAAATTAGATTGTAAGTGCCTTGAACAAAGCCTCCTTCTCATGACCCTCTTTATTAAATCATTCAAACTGACCTATAGATGAAATATTGTTTCTTATAATTCATTTAATATATTTCCTTAGCTCTATGCATTGACTATTAGTATGTTAAGAGTCTAAGATGAGCTGAGTAGATGGAATTATCATCATGGTGCATCACCACTTTAGAATATGTTTTCATTATGCAATCTTATTTACACTTTTCATCCCAAAATATTAGGAATTAAAAGGAGAGATCAAATTAACAAGTCAAGGGAGTTAGTCCCATAAAATCTAGAGGTTTGATCTGCACATTAGGTAACCCATAGCCTAAGGTCACTCCCATGTTAGCCTAGGTTTGATGTTTGAAAATGACCAATATTTTCCTCGGCAAGGGTGAAACCTAGACCACTAATAGGTAAATAATATAAAATCTTGATCAATGTAGTTGACTTGAGTCTTGTACGAATATATAAGCACTAAAAAATAAAAATTGAAGCATTTATGTATGATAAAAGTGACTATACTCAAATATATAGCATATGTAGTGTCTAGAAAATATAAGAAATGTAAACATGTAAATGCATATAATCTATAATTGTATGTTTTCTAATTAAATATTTGAATTTTTTGTGTTTTTTGCATATTATATTATATTTGAATTTTTTGGATATAAGCTATATACAAGTAATATGAAAATAATTTCAATTTTATATGTAAAATCACCATAGATGCATGATGTTCAAAGGGTTTTTTATTACCTTTTAATCAAGTGAAAATAGATAATATACTTTAGGGCTAAGATTTTTTTGATTATGGGCCAAGCCAATTTGGTATGAATTTTCCTTTGTGTTCTTCTTCAGCATTGATGTTTCTAAGATTTTATTTTAAAACTAAATTGTTGAATTCAAATTCCATACTGTGAACATGGTTATTGAAGGTCTGATGGATTTGTTTCTGATATTCCCTAAGATGCGCTGAGGCTTGAATGTGTGTGTGATCCAACTATTATAGATCATGGAGACATATTTATCTATATTTATCATCTATGATGAACCCTTTTAAGGATACCCATAATATGGGATTTATAACTCTAGTGGTATAACTACTTATATGCCATATATTGGTGAATAAAGAGTATCTCTTATAAGTGTGCTAATACTATTACGATAATCCCATAGTGCATAGACAAGTTGATTATGCCAATTATCACCATATTTACTAACTATTTTTTTGAAGATCTTATTTATTTTCTTTTTTGTTGCTTTGGATTAACCATTTCCATATGGGTATTAAGTAGAGAATATGTGATAAATTTTATATTTAGCGCAAAACTTCTTCATTTTTTAATTCTTAAAAGAAGTTCCATTATCTATAATGATGGCTGTTAAGAGGATGAAGTAGGAAACAATGTAGGTTATTATAAAAATTATATATATCTTTTACCTTTATGGATTGTAGTATAATGGCCTCCACCCATTTTTCAATTATCCTATAACTATGATAATGAATTTGTGACCTCTTATGGATTTTGGATTTATCTTATCGATTGGATCAAAATCCCATAGCATGAATGATTAAGGGGATACTATAGGTTGTAGTTAGTATGAAGGTACATGGTGTAGGTTTCCATAACATTAAACTTTATCTCGTAATTTATCATATTAAGAGCATTTTTTCCATGGTTGGCCAATAGTAACCTTATAGGATTAATTTATGTGTAACCACTTTACCACTGAAATGAACACTGCATTCGTTGTCATACACTTGTCTAATAGTCCAATTAGTATCCTCGGATATCAAACATGGGAGTAAGTGTCCATCAAAATATATTTTGAACAAGTCCTTGTCGATGATGACATATTAGAGTGAGTTTCATTGTAGTTTTCAATTTTCATTTCTTATGAAAGTGTTTGATGTAAAATATTTATGTATGAACTTATATATATATTGAAGAACCATTTAGATGCTATTGTACTACATGTGGTAACTAGAATCATTAGAGCTATGAGGTCTACATGAGAAAGTAATGGAGATTGTAATCATTTGATAAAATATATAGCCTAGTATTCATATATGTTGATAGGGATCAATGATGATTATATTTACATTGGATGTTTTTAATAGATAAGTTTTCAAACTAAGAATGTAGACATTATACCATATTATTATACTGAATGAGGTGTTCTTATTCAGTTTGGTAAATGCATATGACTTGATTAACAATTAATTGTGAATCCTCATAAACTTTCATTTATTCATGTTTTTTCCAACATTCCTCCTTTTTTATGAATTGGGGGACCCCTTTAAAAATTTCATGAACTAGAAGTGTAAAGTCCTTTTTTCAATTCTTCTCAATGATGCCAAATAAAATCTTCAAAATATACACCACCTTGATTTATCAAAATATAAATAAGCCTATTTTAATTTATTTAAAGAACTAAGTAGTGGTTGTTATTTTTATAAATCATGGTACTAACATTGTAGGTTAATTTTCACTTGAAACTCCTAAAGTCTAGTTCCCTTTATAGAGAAACAAACCCATTTTCCTCTATGGAAATTGAGATTTTTGTATATGATAATTAAGTTTTAATGTATAAAATTCCTTTTATTTATTACTTGGTCATTTTTATGGATTTTTCAAAGCTCAACCAAATGGGAAGGTGCCATGTCACCATGATTTAGAGTGACTAGTCCCATGGATTTGTTAGAGATGTTAGATCCAAAGAGAGCTTAGCTAAATGGGAAGAAGCCACATCACCATGAGTTAGTGTGTTTATTCCCCCAAACCTATTAGATATGTTAGAGTGTGGGAGAACCTATCTAAATGAGAAGGTTTCACATTATCACAAGTTTGAGTGGCCAATCCCCTAGACATGTTAAAGATGTCAGAACTCAAGATATCCTAGCTGAATGGGAAGGTTTCATGTTGCCATGAGTTAGAATGGCTAGTCTCTTATACCTCTTATATATGTAAGATCCAAAGAAAAAGTGGTTAAATGAGAAGTCACTATGAGTTAGAGAGGCTAGTCCCTTACACTTATTATAGATGTTAGAGTGTAGGAGAACCTGATCAAATGGGAAAGTACCACATCACCATGAGTTAAAGAAGCCAATCCCATGGACCTATCAGATATTTTAGATCATGAGAGAGATAGGTAGAATGGGAAGGTTCCATGTCACCATGAGTTAAAGTAGCTAGTCCCTTAAACCTATAAGATATGTTAGATCCTAGGAGAGCCCAATTGAAATGTAATACACCATGTCACCATAAGGCATATAGGCTAGTCCCTTAGACTTATTAGATATGTCAGATCCTAAGAGATCCTAGAAAAAAGGGAAGGCACCAAGTCTCCATATGAATCAAAATGGCTAGTCCCCCTAGCCTTTCAGAGATACTAGAGCCTAGGAGAGCCAAACTGAATGAGAAGGCACCACATCACCTAGTATGTGGATGAACTAGTTACCACTTATGACCCTAGAAATCTTAGAGTGAAGTATATATGAGACTCAAAAACATATCAAAAAATTCCATGTGTCCCTATGTGAGACATTACCCAACCTATAAAAATGATGAGGTATGAAATTGTGCGTAAGAGGCAAATTTTAATTGAAAGACTAATGAGAAGATGACATGTGTTAGAAAGTATGAGTTAGCTAAGAATCCTCTAATAAATGTGATTGTGTGCCTACCACACATTGAGAATTAATATAATGGGAATTTGGACCCAATTTGATAGTTTTAAAACATACCATCATCATTTATATATCCATCTGGTAGTGGAGGATCATGGACACCAAATTCAGTTTTGGATTTAGAAATAAAGGGGAAAAATATAGCCACCAACTCAAATTCAAATTCATAACAAGTGAGCCACTAAATGCCATTAATGGAGGGGGATGTGTACATGTGATTATAAAGCCTAAGAGAATCCCATTATTGTTTACCATTTCTAACTTGGAATAAATATGACTCCTCACTTTCAAAAATATATAGAGCCCATGTATCATGTGCCTTTTATGCTCAAAGCTCCTTAATTTTCCATCTATCCTAATCTAATGGCTATTACATCCTCAAACATAGAGGTTGAGCCTGAGTATCAAGATACCACCTTACCTACTATCTTAACTAATTATAGGCATTATAATTATATATTTAAGGAAATTGATTAGGTCTCTAAGGATTATACCAATGCATATGACCAATAGGCTAAGTATTAGGATGCCTTTAGGTCCTATAAAAAGTGTTGACTCCATAGAGATATAACAAAATGAGAGGCATTTCCCTATGATAACCTATTGGGAAACATATTTTATAAAGCCATTTGTGTTTAATATGGGGTAAATGACTAGGTGTGCTCACCTACCTCTTGGCACCAGATTATTGATATATCTAGGAATGCTTTTAAGACATACTACTCCTTCCCAAACTTATCTTTCTCCTATGATGTAGAGGTAATGTCATTTTGGATGAGCACCTACCAGATCTATGATGTCTTCCATGACTGGGATAATAACCTTAACTCTAATTAGGTTAATAAGGATAAAATTAATGCATAGATAGTTTTCACCTTTTGAGAAGAGATTTGAGTAGGCATGATCTTACTAAACTGATTGTTCAAGGACCTATATTAACAACACATCAATGAGTTATGGGTGCCTCTCTTTCATATGATCCTTACATGATTAGGCATCCAAAATTTTAGAGGATTAAACAAATTCAAGTTGGTTTGTACCATTGAATACTCCCAATTAAGAGGTGTCTTTGAAATGAGGAGCTAATCACTAAATGTAATCTATGGGATAATGCCATTCAACCCTTTATCCTTTCCTACATTTATTCTCACGTATTGACCCTCCACATGGTCCTTTATAATATTTATGTCCACCAATTCCACTAGCACATCTAGGATGTTTATGAGCACTTATACCTAGTGGTGTACTAGGTAGTCAACAAAGCTCTGATGGCCTAGATCTCAAAGGTAATTTGATACTCTATCACAACCATCAAGAACTAATGGCTATACAAGGAAGACATGGTGATCCAAATCATGAGATTTATCCAAGGTTCACTCCACCTTCCATATTATGTCATTAACCACTTAGAAAAATAGGATATCAACTATCAACTGGTGAATGAAGTATTTAAGTTCTACATATAATGTTAGCAAAGGGTGTTCCCACCACTCTTAATGACCATAAAACATCATGTCTATAATAATTTACCCTCTATATAAAATATAATGTATAAATGAGACTCCTTCACCTAGAAAAGTGAAATATTTAGCAGTGGGACCCTAAAGGGGTTATTCAATCCCATTTGGTGAAATACTCATCTTAGCTCAACATCAACTATGACCATTACGACAAAGATGATGATGATATCTATTTGAATATCACCAATGACCAAGAGGTGCTATCCTAGATAGAATCTAAGAATAAAAATAAGCGGAATAAGGGTCAAGTAGGCCCCTCCACAACTCCCCCACCTCCTACTTAGTCTATAGATGATCAAACTGTAATAGCTTCATCCATCTCCTAGAGGATCCTATAGAGCATCCCACCACTATATCATCCTTGATATTTAGCTCCTCTAACTCTAGTTATAGCTCCAATTATGGTATTATCTCCTACTCTTTGTGCTCTAGCTCTACCTTGACATACTCAAATTTCTACTTGTGTTATGCCTCTACCTCTTATAGTAGTGCTAGTAACCAACTCACATTAGATTCAACATAGGAATAAATGATGCCAATCAACCAAATAAAAACCCACTCAATTATTGATACTACAATCCATACAATTTTATATGCCTGGTATCTCAAGAGGAAGCCTAAAATGAGGCAATCAATAGGCACCTATTTAGGTTCCCCTGATCACTTTAACATCTCGTATTTCCCTTTCACCCCTCACTCCTACCTCATTCCAACTCCAAGTTATGTCACTTTATAGTTTATATTTCCCCTCAATGTTTCCTAATGCTCCTACTTCATATTTTTCCCAAGTATATTTTTCCTCAATTCTTATAAGTGTCCTTAATTTTTCATTCCCTTATGCTCCTCCCATTTCACATCCTAGAGTCCTCCCTGTGCCTCCCTTGGATATAACTTTATGATGGGCATGAATAAAACTTTTAAAATCATACCATTTTAATTAGGAACCCTATTAGTCCCCACTTTAGTTATAATGGTGATCCCATTGATAAATCTAAGTCCTCTTCCATCATCCCCTACAATCCTAGCTAGACAATCTAACACAACACCTAGAGCTAATCTAGGAAAGAGGTTAAATAAAAAATAGAAGGTGACCCATTATATACCTATAATCCAAAGGCCTTATACTCTAAATCCACCTCCTCCATAGGTCTCAACATATCCTTTTGACCCAATAGTAGTAGGTCTATGTTTATCTCCTTATCCCCTTCTCTCCCTTACCTAAAGCCCCACTAGCCTCACCTTCAACCAACCCATATCTTTCTTGTTGTTCCATGATCTATTCCCAAAGGTAATTATAACTTAAGTGAACCTCAATAAGGATTAATGGTAAGAAAAAATATTCAGAAGGGTCTCCCCTTTTATTCTTCCTCCTTTTGATCCCATACCCCCTCTACTTCCACTCATTTCCTCTTTCACTCCTTCCACTTCCTCCATCTCCCCTCTACCTCATCCTCTATCCTTCATAACCATTTCAACCTCACCTCCACCCCTTATATCCTAAGGGATGGTCCATGGGTCAAAAACATGATATATATATATATATATATATATATATATATATATATATATATATATATATATATATATATATATATATATATATATATATATATATATATGTATGTATGTATATATATGTATGTATATATATATATATATATATGTATATATATGTATGTATATATATATATATGTATATATATATATGTATATATATATATGTATATATATATATGTATATATATATATGTATATATATATATGTGTATATATATATATACATATATATATGTATATATATATACATATATATATGTATATATATATATACATATATATATGTATATATATATACATATATATATGTATATATATATGTATAAGGTGACTTGGATATACAATAGAGTTTTAACCAAGCCTCTAGGAGCATGAAAAGGATGTTTACATAGAGATTTGTCTAAGAGGGAAACCCATTGACATTGTATACCCATCAGTATCTATTTTACCTTACCAAAGTGAGGAATTCCATCAAAGAGGAGGATATTGATGAAGGTGCATGCTCCTCCCTCTAATCTACCCATGATTCATTTAAGAAGCTCCTCAACTACATGTAAATCCAAGTGTGCACTCTCAAATCCCAAGTAAAGAGCACATTATTAGACTAATCAACCATGTCAAAGATACCCTCCTATTGATTTTATCAATCCTTAGGAAATTAATTGGTATGTGAGATGATATCGACACATTTATACAACATACTTAAGCCTACATAGGAAGGATCATGGAAATTAATGGTAAATGCCAGAAGATGCAAGTGGTGGTCAATAAGGGAATGTTGTTAAAGCTCAAATTAATGCCAACCTAAGACTTGGGGTTGTACGAAACATATACCTATAATGTGAGAGTTTCAATGGAGGTTTGGTTATCCTTGGCCCACACTAAAACATGACCCTAAGAAAAGGGAATGAAGAAGATATTGACCTACTTCAAAGAGGTCAACATCTCCATGTTATTCCACTTGGATGGAACCTTACTCAACCAAGGGTAATTTAGAGTCCACCTAGGTTAATTTGATAAGGTTATGAGGGAAAATAAGGCCAATGAAAATTATGAATGTTCCTAAGTAGTGATGGACTTATCAACTCAGTCCATGATGGGCATTAACTAGGTCTCTAGAGTCCAAACATCAATAGAAGTAGCTTTCCAAATCTCTTGGAGACTAGCTGCTCAAGCTAAGGTGATCTTCAAGGAGCCCCAAATGAACTTGGTCAAGATAGAAAATAAATTTGACCATGTGTTAATTTCATTGGAATTTAGGAGCACCCAGTCAAATTAGTTAGGATCTAAACCCTTTTAGTTGCCTCCTCATTTCACATAATAGTCCTTATAGATCTATTGTAGGCTTGTAGGGATTATTTTGGTTTAAATTTTGAAATATGGTTATCACTATAATGAGTGTCCATCATGTCTTAAGATGGGATCCTCATTTTTTTGAGAGGTGATCCCCAAAACTTATCTATTTGAAGAAGATCCATATTATATTATAGGGTTGACCAAAATTTATCAGAAGTGTTGTCAAATTACTACCAAGATTTCACATGCATGTCCTTCATCACTTTAGACTATAAATTATCACAAATTGATTATTGTAGCAAAATTTTACTATTTTGATGAATATAATATCTATTTTTAACAAAAGATTATTTTTTATATTTCAATTTTATCTCATCTCCAAATTTAAATTATTATTAATGTTAGGTTAATTATATTACAACTTTGTTTCTCTATGTGTGTTGTATTTATGATGTGTTTAGATATTATAATCTCTGTATGAGTTATTTTGTTTCCCCCTTTGGTAGTATTGGTAATTTGTGTGCCTAACTATAAATATCATATGGAATTTATATGTTTTTTATAATAGACTCTTAGTACTTATCATTAGTGAGAGATCACATTGAAGGCATGTTCTTGGTTCCCTCAGACTCATCCCATTGTATGTTATTATAGGTATAACTTTACTAAAACTTGGTATACAATGGTATAAATATTTTTGAATCACTTGGTTCAAATATTTCCATTTCTACCTTACCTTTCCCTTTATTTTGATTTTGTTTAGTGGAATTAAAATACCCTTTTCCTTTGTGTTTATAAATAATAATCCCAACACTGAAATATTCATAATTATTTTTAACCTAAGAAAATTCCATTAGATTTAAATTTTTATGGTGATAGTACATCTCTTATAGACTATTCACATAAAATCTATTTTTGAAGTCCAATACCTATAATTGTGCCCTAGGATGATCCTAGATTAGTCCTAAAATAGATGATAAAATTTTGTATTTGTCCCCATCTTCCCCTTTTCAAATAATTCCCAATATCATGGGCATCTCATGCAAATGATTATATTAGAGTGAACAACACAAATATATAAATGAGTTTTCATGTCTCATAAATATCTAAAAATGATGTGTTAATACTTCATGAGTGATTTGACCCAACCCAAGGTTATCCTAATTCAACCTAGGTTATTTTAGACTCAACCAAAGTTAGAATTTAACTTAATATCCCTAGGGTTAGAGTTATCTCTTATATCTCTAAATATAAGTGCCCATACCATATTGTTATTCATTCCAATCTACTCTTTTGTTATGATATGCCCATGATATTGGGAATTATTTGAAAATGGGAAGATGGGGATAATATAGACCTTTTTTCTGCATTTTAGAATCGGTTTGGGATCAACCTAGGGCATGGATGCAAGTATAGGACTTCAAAAATGGAGTCTACATGAATATTCTCTAAGAGATGCATTATCACCACTAAAAGTTTAGTCTAATGTACTTCACATAGGTTAAATATGGTTATGAATATTTGAGTGCTGGCCTTATTCTTTATAAACACAAGGGAAAAGGTTATTTTAATTCCACTAAATAAACACAAAAGAGAGGAAAGGCTAAGGTATAAAAGGAAAGATTCCATATCTAAAATTATTTCAATGTAATGTTCATTAAACCAAATGTCTCTATCATAGTTATACCACTATATATCTAGTTTCACTAAAATTATAACTTCAAGAACATATAGTTGGATGAGTTTGAGGAAATTGGGAATATGGCATCAATGTGAGATCCCATTGATAATAAGTACTAAGAGTTTATTATCAAAAACACATAAATTTAATACATGAATTTGTATCTAGACACACAAATAATTATTAATACAAAAGGGGGAAATAAAATAACTCATATAGAGATTATAATAACTAAGCACATCATAACCATGCCACACATAGAGAAGAAAAGTTCTAATCCAATTAACCTAACATTGATAATCATTTAAACATGGATATGAAATAAAATTAAAATAAAAAAGAGACCTTATAGAAAATAGAAATTATATTCGTTAATAGAGTAAAATGTTTCTACAATAACTGATCAGTGCCTATTTTATAGTCTAGAGTGATGAAGGAGATGGAAATGAAATCTAGGAAGTAATTTAATAACACTTTAAATCAATTTTGGTAAAACCAATAATACAATATGATTCTTATTTAAATATATAAGCATTATTTATCACTTCCAAAAAATATGAGGATCTCATCCTAGGCCATGATGACCACTCATTAGAGTTATAACCATATTTCAAAATTTGAACCAAAATAATGCCTACAAACCCATAATAGTTTTTTGAGGGACCACTAGTTAACATGAGGAAGAAACTAAGAGGGACCATCTCCTAACTAATTCAAATGGGTTCTCCTAGCTTCCAACATAACTAACATAAGGTAAAACTCCTTATCCATCTTGTTCAAGTTCAATGGGGGATCCATTGATGTTTAGACTATGGAGAACTAGTTTATGATCATCATGGATTGATTTGATAGTTCCAACACAACTTGGGCCCTTTTCTAGTTGGTTTTGACAATTTTCTCCCTTATAACGTATTTGAATTTACCTAAGTAAACTATGAATTCCCCTTGGTTGAGCAAGGTGCCATCCAGGTAGAATAGCATGGAGATATTGACCTCTTTTAATTAGGTCAATATCTTCTTCTCTCCCTCTTCCAAGGTTCATGTTACAGTGTAGGCCATGGATAACCTCTCCTCCATTATATATTTCATGTTCTTAACATACATTTGGTTCAACTACAAGTCTAAAGTTGGCATTAGTTTAATCTCCAAAGACATTCCCTTATTGACCACCACCTATAAATTTTGGCACTTACCATAGATATACATGATTCTCCCATTGTATGCCTGAGCCTATTATATAGTTACATTAGTCTCAACCTGAGTCCCCACTACTTTCCCAAGGATTGATAAAAGCATTAGGATGGTGTCCTTAACCTGCCCCATTAGTCTAATTTGGAAAGTGCTCTTTACTTTGGCTTTGAGAGTATAGACTTGGATCTACATGTCCTCAAGGATCTTCTCAGACATGTCATGGGTATTTTAGAGGATGGATAGTGGGTCCTTATCCATATTATCCTTTTTAATGGTAGTCCTCATTGTAGTGAGTAAAAATAAATCATGATTGGTCTACCATATCACTAGGTTCCCTTCTTGGAAAAATATATGAGTGAGTATCATTTTAATTCTTTTAAAAGCTTAGTCAAAACTCCACCATACATCTGAGTCACCCTTAACATCCATCAGTAGAACTTGTGACCCCAATACCATCCCTTAATGTATGGGGGGTGAAGGAGGGAGGTTGTAATGGTGGTGAAGTGTAGAGGACAAGGTGGAGGGGAGATGGAAGAAGTGGAAGGAGTAAAAGAGGAAAGGAGTAGAGGTAGAGGGGTCATGGGAGTGAAATGAGGAATAAAAAAGGGGAATCTTATGGGAATATTTGTTCCTACCATTGTTCCTATGTGAGGTTCACCTTAGGTGTAATATCCCCTATGAATGGGTCATGGAAAAATAGAGAAGAGATGGGCTAGTTAAAGTCAAGGATGGTGGGTATTTAAGTAAGGGAGAGAGGAATTAAAGGAGATAAACATTGATTTTATACTACATAGGCTAGAGGCTTCATTGAGTCCTACAAAATAGGTAGATGTGGAGCATATTGCCTTCAATATGGATCTGAAGTATAGGTCTCCTTATATTTATTATTTATCCTCTTTATTGGGTTAGTTATAGGTGATACAATGGATGGTCCACTTGGGATGATAGGGGTTGTATGGTATGATGGTGAAGTAATTAGAGATATAGAGTAGATCACTATGTTTATTGAAGTTGGGAGTAAGAGGGTAACTTCTAGAAGTGGTATGCTCCTGAAGGCTATAGTCATGCATGCCATTAAAGGTATACCTAAAGGAGGCACCAAGAGGACACTAGTCTATGAAATGTGAGTAGTAGAATGGAATGAAGAAGCAAGGACAATAAAAATAATTGATTCCAAAGGTACTTGGGTGAAATATGGAAGGGGATCAATGGAAAATAATAGGAGCATATGTGAACTAGCAAGTGCTAGAACTAGGAGTTGGAATGGGGTGGGAATGAGGGATGGAAGATAAACAAGAGGAGATCAAAGAGTGAATATGGGAAAATTTATGAGTGTATAATTGATGAATCATTACAAATTCACTCTTGATATACCATCCACATCAAATCTTAGAAGATGTGGTGCTAATGGCTAAATAATCTATGTTTGGGTTACTTGGCATTATGTAGTTTGAGATCAAATCTAATATAACTTAGTTTCTAGTGTTGTCTAAGGAGGTGGAGGTAGAGTTTGAGGAGAAACTAAAGGATGTGGAGACAGATATGGATCATGGGGAGTAGGAGTTTCTATCAAAATCAAAGTTAGAGATTGAGATTAAGGAGCCAAATCTCAAGGAGGAGAGGGTGGCGATATGTCCTACATGATCCTTTAGGTAATAGTCAAATTTATTAGAGTTATATCCTCCACATTATAATAAAGAGGTGAAGGAGTTGTGGATGGGACTACTTGATCATTGTTACACTTATTTTTCTTCTTGACTGCTATCTAGGATAATACCTCCTAGTCATTGGTAGTGTTCAAATAGAGCTCATAATCATCATCTTCAATTTGATGGCCATAGTTGATGTTGAATTGAGATGAATATTACATAAAGTGGGATTGAATCACCCCTTTATGGTCCTACTAAAAAATCTTTCACTTTACCAAGGTGAATGAGTCTCACCTCACTACCATGTTCTATATCAAAGGGAAGTTATTGTAGACATGGTTTTGTATGGTGATCAGGAGTGGCAGGCATGCCCTATACTAACATTGTATATATAACTTAAATATTTCATCCATTAGTTGATAGGTGATCTCCTATTCTAATAATTGGTTATGTATATAATATGGTAGGTAGATGGGGTCTTGGAAAAAACCCATGATCCATATCACTATTTCATCCTTGTACAACTAGTATTCCATGATGGTTTTGATAGAGTCCCAAATTACCTTTGAGAGGAAGGGAATCAAATATTTATTGATTACCTATTACACAACTAGGAAGAACTAATCATAGATGTCTTAGATGTGGTGGTGGAACTAGTGGCCATATAATTTACAAAATACCACATGGATGGTTGGGCCACTAAGAATTCGTATAAGAAAGGTCAAAGTCTTGAATGATATGGTCCCTTAGATTGCATATAGAAAATATATCATCATGTATAAGTCACCTTTAACTCAAGAATATATAATGGCTTATACCAACTTGATGTTGATGGATATTCCCACATTCTAGATGTTTAATCGTGTCAAAATCATATGCAAGTGAGGAACCCATATCTCATAGACATGTTGGCAATATGGGTCCTTAAATAGTTAGTTTTGTAGGATCATGCCTACTCAAACCTCTTTTAGAAAGGTATAAGCTATGTAAGCATTGATTTTATCATTGTTAACCCACTTTAATTTGGGGATCTTAGCCCAATCATAGAGGATGTCATAGATCTGGTAGGTTCTCATCCAGATCAAAACTACTAATACATCATATAAGAAAGATAATTTTGAAAGTGATTAATATTACTTTAAGGCATTCTTATATATATCATATATATGGTGATAAGATGTGGGTAAGCACACCCATTCATTTATCTTGTCTTTCATGTAGATTGTCTTTTGGAATATGTCTTCCAATAGGCTGGTGTAGGGAAATTCCTCCAGTTTGGATACAACTCTATGGAGTGTATAATTTTTATAAGACTTAAGGACATCATCATACTCATCTTTCAGGTCATCAATGTTGATAGAATCCTTGGTGACCTACTCAATTACTTTAATATATCATTATAGTGCCTATACTTGGCTAATCCATCATAGAAGGTGGTTTCTTGATACTCAAGCTTAGCCTTTAGGTTTGAGGATGTAGTATTCATTAGCGTATGATGGAGGGGTAATTAGGTAGCTTTGAGTGTAGAAGGCATGACATATAGGGGCTCTATAGACTTTTGAAAGTGATGAGTTGGATATTTATTCTAAGGAAGAAATGGGAACTACTAATGGGCTTATTTTGGGCTTTATAAGCACATGCATACATATCCCTACATTAATGGTGTTTGGCATCTCACCCATAATTGAATTCAAAGCCCATGATCCTCTACTACCAACCAAATATAATAGTGGTGATGGGATGTTTTAAAATTGTCTAATAAAGTCTAGTTTCCCATTCTATTCATGCCCAATGAATGGTAGGCATGTAGTCACATATCTTATATGCTTCTCAACTAACCCCTACTTTTTTACACATGTTATTTTCTCATTGGTCTTTCTATTAAAGGTTGGAACCTAGGCACATTTCCATACCTCATATTATCTATCTAGGTTAGGTTACATGTCACTTAGGGATACATGGCATGTTTTAATAAGATTTTGTGTGTCATTCATACTTCATTTTTATCTTCTTAGGGTCTTAAGTGGTAACTAATTCACCTACATACTAGGTTATATGGTGCCTTCCCATTCAGCTAGGATCTCCCAAGATTTGGCATTTATAATAAGTCTAGTGGATTGATCACTCTAATTTGTAATGATGTGGTGTCTTCCTATTTGGTTAGTATTTCTTAAGATCTAACATCTTTGACAAGGTCTATGGGATTGGCATATCTAACTCATTTCAACATGACACATTCACATTCGACTAGCCTCTCCCAAGCTCTGACATCTTAGAGAGGTCAAAGGGACTAACTGCTCTAACTCATGTTGATGTGGTGTGTTATCATTCATTTGGGCTCTCTCAGCCTCTAACATCTCTAAGAGGTATAGGGTAATTGTCACTCTAACTCATTTCTATGTGTAAAGTTCCCATTTTACTAGGATCTCTTGTGCTTTGACATATCTGATAGGTCTAGGGGACTAGCCTCTCTGACTCAAGGTGATGTGGTACCTTCCCTTTTGGTTAGGCTTTCTTGAGATTTAACATCTTCAATATGTCTAAGGGACTGATTAGTTTGACTTGTGGTGACATGGTGCCTTCTCATTATTATATGGAGAAATTAAAAGAGGCCTATTACTACTTGATAAAATCAAGGTGGTATATATGCCAAATATTTGAGTATGTGTCACTAACAAGAACAAAAGAAAGGACTATAAAACTTTGGTTCATGAAATTTTTAGAGGGGTCCCCCATTTCAATGAAAAGGTGTGTGTTGTCCATAAAATGGTGACATTCATAGGGAAAGTGATGATAATCACTTATAACTTGATGAGATTCTTCATCTTTCTTACTCAACATATATATTATATATGAATATTTATGTCCATAAAAAATATGAGGCACTACTTTTTGAATTATTCTTGGATTACCTTTGAATAATCAAGGTTAGATAGGTTATCAAGCTTCCTCTAGGGAATTATTATCTTGATGGCTTAGGGGGATGGGTAGGGAATTGATCTACTACCAGATGAGCATCCATTTCCCTAAAAAATATTCCTTTGTTCTCATTCATGGTCTTGATCCACTACCATCAAGGCTAGAAACCCTGTAGTGGAGATTGCTTGTTTATCCATTTCAAGTTATATTCAAAATTTATATCTTGCATGATTTCTTTATTATTTTCTAAGATTCTCATGAAAGTATAAGTATTTATTAGTATTATCTATTAATGCTTCAATATCAATGCTAAGAGCGAAAGGGTAAGGTCAAAGTTCTGAATAGTCAGCTAGTCTCTTGATCAACTTGAATAATCTTGTATCTTCTTGAACCATTAATTTAAGTTTAGTTTGGTGTCTATCTTTGGGTTTAGTTTGTTCTAAAATATACCATTTTCTCTTAAAATCATCATCCTCTTAGATCTAGGATGTAAAAATTTTACATTAATATCCTAGAATCACTTAAATCAAAGGATTCAATTTGGGCCTTCTTGATCCTCAACAATGCTCTCAGATTTTAGCTACCACTTGAATTAATTACTAATATGGGTTAGACATTATAGGAACACTATAAAATAAAGAAGGTTCTAGAGGGGTAAAACACAAAATAAAATTAAAACACCCAATAGAAAAAAATACACAATAAAAGTAAGCATAAAACTAAAGCAAATTTATCTAATATATAAATAACCATGTCCTACTTAGATTACTCAAAAACTACTTTGGAAGGGATAACTGAGAACTAGTGATTTAATAACTACCCATTCATTAGAAGCATTAAGTCATTTCCCTTGATATATTTGAGACAAAAGGCATTCTAGCACAATATTTTGACTATTTGTTATGGGTCGATCTAGAGGGGATCAAATTTTGAATGCTAGTCTTTGTTTTCTTTTCCACATTAGAACTAGGTTTGAGATTTTAAATGTCTTAACATTTTATCTCTTTTCAAATAACATATTGACTATGTTTTTATGCTTGCTAAATCTCAACAAAGATTCATCTTGGGATTCCTTTAACTGAATTAGGTCTAGGAGTCTAAATTCACTTGGTCATCTAGTTTCATGAACTGCTACATGAACTTATATGTCAACATTTTATCAACATGATTGGATTGATTCCATAGATTATAAGGAAATGAGAGCTTTTGATGGATTATTTATACTTGATGTGGGCTGCTTATAAGGAAAACTTTGCTAATTAATTTTATTTTTGAGACTTCTCTCTAATTAATTCTTAATGGCATTGATCAAGTTTTTGTTCATGGATTCTTCCAATTCATTCCCCTATGGTTAATGGTTGGATGATCACTTCAATGTGATCCCATTATCATAGGCCCACTTTGTAAATTATGTGGATTCAAAGGCAAAGCCATTATCACATATCAAAGAGATAAGGACCCAAAAATGGGTGATTATGGATTTTATAAGAACTTGATGACTTCAATAGTGGTGCTCCTTTTGGTTGTAACTACCTCAAAAAATATAATATAGTAGTCCATGCCTCTAAGGATGAATTTATGACCAGATGATGAATTGGATTTAATCACCCCCACAAAATTTAGTCCTCATTTGTGAATGATGTAGACTCTACAATAGGTTGTAATGGAATTATGGCATGAATTTATCTTTTAGCAAAGGTTTGGAATTAGTGGTAGAAATAAAAATGAGCATGAACATCTCTAAAAAATGTGAGCCAATAGTAACCTACCTAGAGAACATTGTGAGTAATGGTATTTTCTACAGGATGGCTAGCTCCTAGCTACATTAAATTTTAAATGGCCATTCTTTGTTAATTCATGAATATTTTCATTTTATAAATTGACATTTGGCTATTTTATTGGGTGGTGAACAATGTGGATTGACATAAATTATCTAGGTGTAAGTTAATTTCCTAGGTCATCTCACCTATTCTTTAAAACAAATTTCATGTGTATAAATATAATTCATAGCTATGTTGAAAGTAAATATGAGCTTATTATCCACTATATGTAATATATAATCATTCAATGACTAAATTTCCAAAGCATATTGGCACATATACCATCCATCTATGAGTTTTCCATATATTCTCACATCATCATACCTTTTATGGCAAGTTACATTTCACATGTCCATTCACCTGCATGCCTAAACAACATCCGTTATCATTCAAAAAAATTTCCAAACACATAATTATAAATTCATAAAAAAAATCAAGGTCATTTCTATATGGTCCACTAAAATTTACCCCACTCCCAATTTTTCATGGGAACTCACCATTATCTCCTTGGCCTCTTATTGTGATATGCACAGGTGGTATATTCCTTCATGGTTTCTTCTAAAAAGAAATCCTTTATTCAGCATATAGTGGGAATCCTTGAATTGGAGGTCTCTTATTTGTGCATGGTTGAGTCCTAGGGGTGCATTTTCATAAAGTAAAAAGTCCATGACCAGGGCATACCAATATAATTATAGTACCCTTTGTTGGTCCACTTGGGTATATCTCTATGATTAGTTATGTTATGCCTTGTCCCCTAACTAGTTTTGGCACCTTAATTTCCAAGTCATACTCCTGTAATTTTGTCATCCATCAGCTTCTAATTTTTCCTAGATCATTATGCCCCAACATTTGCCTTATATCTAGGTCTGAGAAAATATCATGTAATGCATTCCATAGAATGTAATTATTTAATTTATTCATTATCTTAAATAAGGTGTAGTCATGCCTATCCAAGGTAGAATAATAGAGTTCAACATATTTAATATTATTGCTTATAAAATCTATGTGGTGTTAATCTCCTTCTAAAATCTGGGTGAGGTAAGTGACAATTATTTTAGCTAAATTGAAAGGGTATACATATAGGTCCCATGTATAGTTTGTTATGATGAAGATAGGGATTTTCATGATTGCATCTTTTATATCCTATAATGCTTTCCTTGATTTTATGTACCACTCTACTTTATCATCTTATTTCAACACTACATTTAAAGGCCTCACTATTTCATAAAATATATAAATAAACTCACACAAAATTAATTTTCCCAAAGAAATATTTTAGTTATTTCTTACTATTAGGTAGGTAGTTTAGAAATTACATCTACCCTTTTAAGGTCGATATCAAAAAATTATTTTGTGATAATGTGACTAAGAATCTTATCTTTGGTGGTCCTGAAAACACTCTTATTTAGGTTTAAAGAGATGCCATGTATTATACATAATTCAAATACCCTTTCCAAGTGGTGCACATGATCTAACCTATTTTGAAAACATAGTTAGGTCATCCATAAATTATTAGGTACTTACCTATTAGGCCCTCAAAGGTGAATACCATCACCCTTTAAAAGGTTATATTAGCATTGATTATCCTGAAAGGCATCTATTTATAAGTGAATTTCCCCCCCACTTTGTGGTGAAATCAGTCTTAGTTTTATCTCTAAAGTTGACCAATACTTGATTGTAGCCTAAGAATTTGTCCAAGAAGGATATCATATGAGACCCACTCACCTTTTGGATCACTTCATCTAATGAGGGAAATGGGTGTTTATCTTTATCTAAGTCTTGATTCAAGTTACATAAGTCCACATAAAGGTGAATTTAACCATTTATTTTTTACTAGGACCAAGTTAGCCACCTAGGTGAAGTGGTAGACTGAGAAAATTATCCCCATAGAGACTAACTTCTAGACTTACTTATGAAGCAAGGGATCCAAGATTGGGTTCACCAGCTTCTATCTTTATTTGAAGGGTTTTTAGTTGAGTTTTAAAGGGATGTTATGATTAATTACTCTCATATCTAAGAACTTAAGGTATCCATAGGCCCAATAAATAATGTCATTGTATCTCAGTAGTAACCTCCATAACTAATCTAATACATGGTCATCTAATTTGGGCCCACATTAACTATTTGGGGATTCTCTATAGGTATGAGATTAATAAGTTGACACTTTTGGTCTTAAAATTTAGGACTTTTATATTTGAAGGTTGGGTCTAACACATCAAAATTATCTTTCCTATGAAATCATCCCCTTTAAGATCCAATTCTCATGAATGTTCATGATCCCATCCTTATCTATCCCATTCTGAGGGTTATCTCTATCTTTTTAATCTATGATTTGGGCCTCGAATATCCCCTCATTACTGAGGAACTAGGTGATTTTTTTGTCATCTTCAAAGACTTAGAAGTTAGTCACATTGTTTGGTATATATGGATATGGGATGAGTTCCATAAAGAATTATTATAGCTCAATGTCATCTCAAGGGTTTAGGTTTACTGTAACAAATACTAGTTAGTCTAGTACCTAGTTTTCCTCTTGAGGAATATGGATGATATTGAACATGTTGAGAATTTCAATTAGGTCCCAATGCTTGTGTTTATAACTTATGAGGTATGATATTTTGCATTAAAACTTAGTTTTGATTTGAATAATAATAATTTCAAATTCATTGAATAATCTTAGTTCATTCTCCTCATGTTTCAATGCAAATTATAATCATAAGATTAGAGCTTCATACTCCACCAAGTTATTTATGTAATAAAACTATAGCCTATATAAAATTAGATGTTTCCTCCCTAAGGGGTTTATAAGAGGAATCCCTAATTCCACTACCATTTTGTATCAAGATAAATCTACGTAAAGATACCAGAGGCCAAACAAACTTAGGTTGTGGCTAGTTTGGCTTTTTGGAGGTTGGGTGCTTAGTGTGTAAATGCCTAAGTCCCAAAGAAATTAGGTTTATCTTATCATTAATGGAATTGTATTTAGTGATCATATGCTGCATTCATGGTTCCCTATCTACTCTTATTTGTTTGTCTACTCCTCTCCATGACAACCATATATTGGATAAATCTATGGCCATATACCCATTCAGGGATTTGGACCAATCTTTGTTGAGGAGCATGAAATAGGCTTCTAGGATATCAACCACTTGAATGTCTATAAAGTGTTGAATCCTAGGCTCATATTCTAACTAGATGTGGAGGTTTAGCATCTCACCTATCACTTTCACCTTTGACTTATCTAATTTCACCACTACCTTGTTTGATCTTATAAGGCCAAGATTGAGTTTCTCACATATGCCTGTTAGAATCACATTGGTTGAGGCTCCTAAATCTATTAAGAATTTATGTAGATTCTTTCCAATCAAGTAGATGGTCAAAAGGAATGGGGTAACCTACATGTTATTCTTTTGAATGAGTACATTGGTATGTGTTACTCTTGATTTAGGTTGGATTTATGGGATCATTTTTTGTGTGAAAGACTTAAACAAGAGATCTTATTTCTCTATGATTTAATAAATATTATGAAGGGTAATGTTAGCCTTGATCTTATTCATATCCTTGAATATGTTGTAACTCTATTAAAGTTGGACTAGTGGGGTTTCCATAGGTTCCTTAAGATCTTAAATTATTTGATGTGGAGGATCATTCCTAAGATTTTAGTCTAGTAGGGTTGCATTATTATTTGTAGGTGTCAAAGTAGTAAGGGGGTTTTATTACTACCTACTCCTAAGGGCATAGTTGCTCCTTTAGAATTGTTGAAATGTTTTCACCTCAATAATACCTTCCTCTAGTTAATTTTATTATTGGCTAGGGAATCCATGGTTTTAAAAACCATAGCAGTACTTGGGGCTTTACCCAATTTCAAGGATTCTAGGTGATTGGGGAGTACCTTATATTCTTTTATTTCCTTTTGGAAGATCTTGAAAGTAAAACCAAACTATGTGTAGTCTAGCTCCACATGTAATGTCATGTTATGCACTTGACACCAATTAGGTAAGGCTATATCAAATATATTGATCTTAAGGAGCCTATTTTATGAAGTTTTGGGGGGTTGTGAGGGCACTTGTATCTCTTATTTGGTCATTGATATGTGAGGTTCTTATTGGATCTTTTGGCAATGTAATTACTCATCTATCTCTATAGTCCTAGGAAGTCATTTATAAGTTTTTGCACCATCTATTAAATGGAATATAGCTTGTTTTATTATAATTTTAAGGAATAATCTAGGTGTTATTATCTGTAACTAACATCACTTGATGCTAAGTTTAGGGAATCAAATCCCCCCCCTCAGGTTTAAAAAACCTAATTATTGGTTTAAAGTGGGATGACCCAATGAGAGTTGATGTGTTACATGGAGTGACTAAGGCATAAGTTTAATTTGGTTAATGAAAGGTAATAATTTAAATGTAGGTATTTGTGGTATCATGTAAGGAATAGGGGTAGTTATGTGGCCCTTGGGGTTCAGTTTCTTATACACTTTGATGGACCCTACATAAGCTAAGGATAAGTCTATCATGGCTACATCCCTCCTTAGGAACATGTATGTCCAAGTGTCCAAAACATTATTATAAAATTTAAGTTCTAGTTGATGATTATGTTGGTAAAGAACAATTACCTAGATATACATATTTCAGAACCTAGCATTAAAATTTCTAATGGGCTCATTAGGATCTATTTTTATACAAGAAAATTGTTGGTACAAGACATTGGGGTATATTAATTATGTTAATTATGTGATAAAAGTATAACTAAAATGGTCCCAACTTGGTATATATTCTTTAGGAAGGTTTATGAAACAATCATAGGTAGAGTCCATCAAGGTAAAAGGGAATAACCTACATGCCACATCCTCATGTTTTAAATTTAGGAGTCTCAAGGTGGTCTTGTATGATGTTATATGTTCTTCTATAGTTCATCCCACACCAAGGGTGAAATTAGGAAGATATCTCTCAAGGTTCCTAGATAAATCATGGATGACTCATAGGATGTTAATGGTTTATCTAACTAACCAAGCTATCTTAGGCTACAAACTTAGGACAAGATATGAAGAGGAACTAGTAGGAATCATGATAGTTCTAGTTTGATTGACATATGTTTTCAATGGAAAAGTAAGTGTAAATTGCTAATCTACCTTGATGATACCTAACCCTAGTAATAGGTGAACTAGTATCCAAGATGTTTCATAATCAAACAATAGTTAGCACATTATTAGTAGAAAACTAAAATCAACATATTCATAAAATGAATTAAAAATCAATAGAAAACATGAATTGTTTTAAGACCTTATATCACCAAATATTGTTTGATCCAATTTGCTCCTTTTGTCATAATATGCCCAAGAGATTGGGCATTACTTGAAAAGGGGAAGGTGATGATAACTATAGACTTTATTCCTTCATTTTAAGACTAATTTGGGATCAATCTAGGACATGACTATGGGTATTTAACTTCACAAATGGATTCTATGTGAATAGTCTCCAAGAGATGAACTATCACCATCAAAATTTCAATCTAATTTACTTTACAGAGGTTAAATATGTTTATGAATATTTGAGTGTTGAAATTATTCTTTCTAAACACAAGGGGAAATGGTATTTTAATTCCACTAAATAAACACAAAATAGAGGGAAGGGTAAGGTAAAAAAGTAAATCCTATAGATCTATAATGAGATCAATGCAATAGTCATTAAACCAAGTGGCTCTACCATGTTATAACACTATGGACTAAGTTTCACTAGATTTCTACCAGTAAGAACATACAGTGGGATAAGTCTAAGGGAACTAATAATATACCTTGAATGTAAGCTCTCACTAATGATAAGTACTAAGATTTTATTTTTAAAAACACATAAATAACATATGCAAATTTTTATCTAGGCACACAAATTATCATTATACCAAAGGGGAAATGAAATAACTCACATAGAGATTATAATAGCTAAGCACATCATAACCATGACACACATAGAGCAGAAAAGTTTTAATCCAATTAACCTAACATTTATAATCATTTAACCATGGAGATGAAATAAAATTTAGACACAAAATAGACCCTATTGCAAAAAATAAAGATTATATTCATTAAAGGAGTAAAATATTACTATAATAATTGATCTGGGCTGATTTTATAGTCTAGAGTGATGAAGGAGATATAGGTGAAATATTGGTATTAATATGATAACACTTTTGGGTAATTTTGGTTGACCTTATAGTATAATAAGAATATTCTTTAAATTAATAAGTATGAGGATCACCTCAAAAAAGCATTAGGATACCATCATGGGCCATGATGTCCACTCATTAAATTTATAACCATATTTTAAAATTTGAACCAAAACAATAACTACAAACTTATAATAGATATGTGGGGGACCACTTGTTGACATGAGGAGGTGGCTAAAGGGGACTAGATCCTAACTACTTTGAATAGGTTCTCCTAGCTTATAATGTAGCTACCACAAGTTCATACTCCTTATCCATTATAGCCAAATTCATTGGGCACTCCTTGAAGATCACCTTGGTCTTAGATGCTAATCTCTGGGAGATTTTGAAAGTTGATTCTATTAATTCTTAGACTCTATAAAATTGGTTGATGTTAACCATGGACACATTTTACTATTCCAACACTACTTATGCCCCTTTTATGTTTACTTTGGCCACTTTATCCCTAATAACCTAGTCAAATTGACCCAAGTGGACTTTAAATTCCCCTTTGTCAATAAATATGCCATCCAAGTGGAATAACATGGAGACATTGACATATTTAAAGTAGGTCAATATGTTCTTATCCCCCTCTTCCAAGGGTTTTGTTATAGTATGGGCCAAGGCTGACCACTCCTCCATTATATCTCTCATGTTTTTAGTATATGTTTAGTACAACCCTAAGTCTGAGGTTGTCATCTTATTGAGCTCTAGGAACTATTATGACATAGAATTATACCTTCATGGGAGAGTTATTAAAGATCCCAAAATACCAAATATAATATGGTAACAATATTAGGCTATGGGTATCCTATAGTTTAGTTAAACTTTTAGAGAAGGCCGGATTCCTCTTGGTAGATTACCTAGACTAATGATTCTACTTAGAAAAGGGTTAGATATGGGGGTATATGATTACTAATAGAGATAAAAGGTGATGCACAAAATTTAAATGATCACTAACATATTATTTAAACCAATACTAATTCAACATAATATAATTATTTCTCACATAATCTTATAAACTAGCTACTTACATAAATATTTCATGGACTAGGCTCACCAAGCAGATCAAAGAAGTAAAGAAGGGTTATAAAAATCACACTAAGAATCAATTAATTTCATAAAGAGCATAAGTTAATACCTAAAAATATATTTAAAATACCTTAAAAGAGGAAAGAAATAAGGACAATGGTCATGGAAGAATCTCCTTCACAAGGCCATCATGCACAAGCTTATTAAACACTAATCAAAGGCAAGAGATAGATGAAGAATAATCTTATTACTTCAAGAGGTAGTTCTTAAATTTTTTACAGGGTTTAACCTTATTAAATTAGATTACCCTTCTATTCTTTCTAAAAAATAGAGAATCTATCTAAAATCAGAGAGTGATTTTCAATGGGGAAGAAATGGGAGATATAGGAGAAAGGGGAAAAAAGAAAGAGGGGGAAAACGTAATCAAAAATCAATAAATGAGATACCACTACTCTCCATGAATGATCAACCATATTTAGATCAATTTATATTGATCCTTACTCAAAAAATCAACCTTCATTAGCTTCAAATAGTATTCAAGTCCTCTCATTGATTGAGAAATACACTAGAAGATAAGAAGTTGTTGAAGATGATGATGTCATGATTTTCCACGAAGGAAAAGCCCTTAGAGGCTTTAAAAATTAATTCAATGTTTCATTTTTACTCATCAACCACAAAATATCCCTTTGGTTTTCCATGCTAGCTTCTACTTTCCTTAATTATAAAGATAAAATCTTCATATCCATGGACTTGACTGAACCATGACTAATTCTACTTTAAGCGGCTGTAGGTACCTACTAAAAGTAGATGATATGACTATTTTAAAAGATAAGACACTCGTTTCATAATATAAAATATACCCCTACTCCAAAACCTAAACATAGTTCTAATATAGATGAAAACCAATCCCATTTAGTGGTTTTCATATAGTCATAATATCAATGAAGATCTACTAGGTTGCTCGATCTCATTCTAATATCTAGCATCCCACCTTTGATTTATATTAGGTCCAAAAAAAATATTCTTCCCCTAAGCATTATGGAATCCAAGAACTCACTATATATAAATGGATCCCTTTTTAATAATAATGGGCATAGTCGTGAAATAACTTTTCAACCTTATAAAATGGGGCTCAAAGGTTTTAAATCATCAAACCAAAATTCCAAACTAAGCTTTTAATGGTGGTGCTTAAATTTGAAAGATCTTCTCTAACTCAACATGGATCATATTTGGATCTAGAATTTATCCATTCACCTACTAGGGTCCATAAAATATTTTTATCTAACATGTTTTCTTAGTGTCATCTTTACCACATTATTTCTTATTTAATCATTGCAAATCTAGACATGTGTCCTCACCTTATGCCCCCTGAGACTTGATCAAATATGCTTTATCAATCTCCTCAAGAGTTTTATAGGCTTGAGTTCAACATTGGCCATTGAATTTGATCTAGGATCCTAGATTGTTCCACTTATTATCTCTCTACTCCTATAGACCTTATTTTTGGGCTTCATCTAGTTCATGATCTTCCACCATGTGGGGACCTCACATGCAATCTGGGCTCATTGGATTCTTGACTTCACTCGCACCATTGATCTCATTTGCATGGTTAAATGTGCATTGTCAATATTTGATCCGCTTGGTCAAACTAAATCATTATATCTACTATTTTATCATGATTATGAAACTTGAAACCATTACATTCATCATTAGGATCCTCTAACCTGTTGACCTCTTACTCATTGTTGATATTGATTTGCATGATTTAAATTATGTCATTGATCTTGATGGTCCCACTGAATCAAGATATTAGCCATGTGACATTGATATATGATCTAATCAAGTGAGATTTTGGCACTTGTCAGTCTTGCATTTGATTTTATGATCCTATTAAATATTTTAAATTTAAACTATTATTTCCCATGGTCTTAATTTGACATCCCTAAGCACATCTCATATAGATCATTTTTGAAGGATTATATCTTGAGATAGAAAATACATCAAGATACCAAATTTGTAAGGAATGACCTTGGCAAAAAATACATCATCTTTAAGTGATACTTTGGATTTGAAATGCCTCCTAAGTACATTTATTAAATGAACAACCAAATTGACTTGTTCATTCCTGCATGATGTGTTAAGATGGTTTGGATCCTCTATGCTATGTTAGTCATCTTTTCCCTTGAAAATCCTTGATCTTGGAACCATGGCTACTTCGCATCCCTAAATTCTTGAACATCAAAGAAAACCTATTGGATCCTTCACTTGTAATTTTAGACCTATTTCTATACCTACTTCTCAAAATCAAAAAAATCACTTTAAGACTTTCTTAAAGTGTTTCAAAAGATTGTAAGTGACAATGTGATCTTCTCCCCTTCACTATTAGATCACTCACTTAATCAAAAATCTATTTAAAGTGTTTCAAGAGAGTGACCTGATCCATCTAGGCAAAATTTTCATATATAGGCCAATTTTGGCCAACATTTTTGGTAACATCTTGGAATTTCATGCCTGTTATACAAAAGATTAGTTTCCTTGTCTAATCTATTTGGCATATAGAGTCACAAGTATTTCCTTCCCAACTAATATGAAATTGATACAAGGTTGTCTCCTTTTTGGAAACTCCTCTTGAAGCAACCATGACAACAAGAACAAAATAGACACTATGCCCAAGGCACCTATCAAAGGGAGACAAACAACTAAAAAGAATGTGCACAAGGAACTTAAAGGAAAATATGAAAACTATTCTAATGTATACAATATATACAATGTATACAAAATATTTTAATAGTAAGGCTTTAAATGAATCCCATTAATGGGATGGGTAATACCTCTTCATCTAATTGGGCAAGCTAAAAAGGATTATATTATTTTCATCTATGGATCAAGTAAGAACCACTCCACAAGATGTCAAACTTAGTATGTTTACCTAGCTTAGCCATATTTGAATCCCACTTGAGAACTAGGTCCCCTTATTTAAAGTCATTTGTTATGGCTCTCTTATCAAAGGCTTTCTTAACCTGAGGTTGATGTGACTATAATGTCTTCATTGCAAGGTCCCTTATTTATTTAAGCTATGTGAGCTCTGTCATCCTCATTCTCATAGGTTCACTCTCCACCAATTCAAGCTGATGGGATAAATCCAAGTTAGGTAACTCAAGAGAGAGGATGAATTTGTCTTCCCTCCCATATACTAGGACAAATGGTGAGTTATCAATGGAAACTTTTGGAGTCACTCTATTATCCCATAAGGTTGTCCTTAGTTTTATATGCCATGCTCTCTCATTTTCTTCCATAGTCCTCTTGATAATCATTGTCAAGTTTTTGTTTGTTAACTCTACCAATCCATTACCATGGGGGTATTAATTTGAAGATGTACTAAGGTAGATGCCCAGTTGAAATGCCCACTCACTTATCTTCATGATAATAAATTCTAAGGAATTTTTTTAAATTATTTTTGTTGGTACACCAAACCTCATTACTATCCTATCATATAAGTCCAACATTACTATTTCATTAGCTTCTTTAAGATCAATTACTTCCACCCACTTGGTGAAATAACTAATAACAATTAGTACTCATTTGTGTCTTCCACTAGAAGGTGGATTGATCATTCTTATAAAGTTTAGACCCCACTACATGAAGGGTTGTTCCACCTAGATTGGGTTGAGAGGAAGGGATACCAACCTTTGATTTATTTAAAAGAGATCACACTTTTTACATTTTCACACCCATGCATATGAATCCTTTAAGATTTTGGGATAGTAATATCTAGCTCTCATCACTTTTTTTTTTATAGTCCTTGGGGGGAAAATGGCCTCTTACTAGCTCATCATGAAATTGCTTTAAGAGACTAATCACTTGGTCATCATCTATGCATCTAAAATCACTGCATTGAGGTCCTTTTTTAATAAAACCCCATCAACCAATGCATAAGGTATGGACTAAAGTCTAAAATATTCTCTTTGTCAAGTTTAAATATTTGATCTATCTATCTATAAAATGTGTCATATCTTGGAGTTAGCTAGTGTGAGATAGAGATGTATCTATTTGTGAGTTGTCTTGTGTCACCAAGATAACCTCTTTATATTCTTAAAGATCATAAACCATATTCTCATATAAGCCTTTGCCTCTCACTATATCATTGACCTTGACCTCTATGTCATACTCCATGACCCTAGTAATCTAGCCAACCCTCTTCTCATTCAGATCTTTGATGAGAAGGAAGTACAAAACTCTAGGATGAGACACCATAAGATAAATCTTGATATTAGAGTGCATTGGTCTGAAAATTTTAAGGATTATTACCAATTCAAGGACTAGTTTCTATAAAATTATATCTTACTTCATATCCTTCAATATCTTAACTAAAAAATGCAATTAGATACTCAAGTACTTCGCCATTATTTTGCATCAGCATAGCTGATATATTGTTAATATTAGCAAAGGCATATATATGAAATCCCTTAAGAAATTAGGATTCATGAGTGTGGGTACTTGGGCAATGGCTTGATTTATAGACTCAAATATTTCTATACCTTAATTTTACCAAGTGAACACTTGGTTCTTCTTCATCATGGAAGTGATAGGTTTGACCAAGTTTACAAAACTAGGTATAAACCTTCTCATGAAGTTTATCTTCCTAAGGAAGCTCAGAAGTCCCTTCTTATGCTTGGGTAAAGAAAATGCTAAGATGGCACCTATTCTATTAGGATCAATAAATAATCCCTACTTTGAGATAATGTGTCCTAAGATTTTTCCCTCATGGATGGAAAAAATACATTTCTTAGGATTTAATTAGATCCCATATTCTCTACATCTTTCAAATATCAATCTTAAGTGATCTAAGAGCTCACTAGCCTTCTTGAAGAAAATTGTTATGTCATCTAAGTAAACCATCACCATTTTATTTAAAAAGCCTTAGAAATCCATGTCCATGGCTCTTTATAAAGTTTCCTTCACATTTGATAGACAAAATACATCTTTTAATAAGCATATATTCCCCACTTTGTGGTGAAGGCAATATTGTATTGGTCTTCTTCTCTAACCAGCACTTGGTTTTACCTTGAGTACCCATCCAAGAGAGAGAAGCATTATTAACCAATAAATATTTGAAGGAGTTTCTCCATAGATGGTAAGGGGTAATGATTTTTCAAGGAGACCTTATTCAACTCCCTAAAGTCAACACACAACTAGATCTCACCATTATTTTTCCTCACAGGCACCAGGTTGGATACCCATTAGAAGTGCTTAATGGGAAAGATGATATTAGATTCAATAAATTTAGTCACTTCTTTCCTCATTAGATCTTAAATTTTTGGGTTAATATAACTTTTTTTTGCCTAATAGTCTTTTCATTGGCCTCGAATTCTATAATGTGTTTGGCTAACTTAGGATCAAAGTCTCTTAGATCACTATATTCCCAAGCAAAGATGTCTAAGTATTTATTATAAATTTTAATGAAAGCATGCCTTTTAGCCTAAATTCTCACCTTTCCAATATTGAGGATCTTGTATTTTAGGATAAGGACTCTTTCATAGTTCTCCTCATTAGTAGACATCACTGTCTTATCTTTCCACATATGATCTCCCTCATGGAAAAGACCTTCAAGGTTGACTAGCCATTTAGGAAGTTTGTTAGACCTTGGCTAAACAATTTGATCCTCATACTAATTTTGAAATTTACATTAGTTCATTGAGGAAAACTCTACTTCCTATTGTAAGGAACAAGAAATATGCTTCTCGCTATCAAATACATGCCAATGAACCTCATTGTCTAGCACTAATGGTCTTACTACCACTTTAGCATGTGGATATAATTTGGACTTATTCAAATCATTTAGGATGTCAAACTAATCTCCCATAGGTGCCTACCTATTAGCATGTTGATTTTGGTTCATTGCCATTGTCTAGATGTTGAAGGCCTCAAAGTCCTCAAGTCTATACCATACTCTATGTTTGTAGGATTTCATCAAAGGATTATTTACGATGTTTTGGCCTCTAACTTGATGCACTATTCACTCAATATCCCCATATACTTGTAATTTCTTGATTCCATTCTTGCTAGCCCATTGAAGGCCATGGATAAAACCCTTGTACTCAACTACATTATAAGAACAATTGAATTGGAACATATAATATGAGAATTATTTATCATTAGAGGGAGATATGATCATTTCACTTACACCTACACCATGTTAGCTCCTTGACCCATCAGATAAATATTTATATAAACCACTAGTATCTTCTTATGGCCTAGTGAGAGATGGAATGGACTCATTCTCCTCATACAATTAGTAGACTCCCATATATCTTTCCTCAACACCTTCCAAAGGGTCAATTAACTGATTTTAACTCCATAACTCATCTAAGAACATATCAAGTATCTCCTCAAGATGATTTTAAGTTTTTGACCAACCAGGTGATCATCTACATCAAGAATTGTACAATTGATGTTTGGGATATCTTTCCCATAAGGTTACATTTGAAATTGTGTAATAGGCTTAGATTTAATAGACACCTTGGTCACATACCTTGTACTTAAAGCCATGTAGGAATAGTTTACTAGCAAATAACCCCCAATTTTTTCCATGAAGTCTCTAGATAATCATAGAGTAAAATGATAAGGCACACCTAAGATTAACACATTGTGAATCACCGAAATACTAGGGTAAGCATGTAGGGTTTAATTTAGACCTTTGATAATAACAAATAGTTTGGTAGAATATCTATCAAGCTACAAAACTACCTTAAATTAGGGTTCATACTTTAAACCAATCCTATCAACTATTAACTTTGGCATCACTAAAGTACTTGATCTATTTTATACCATGTATTTACACACTAAGGAGTCACCAATGATTATAAAAATATAAAAGTGAGGATATTTTACTACCTTATTTGATTGCCCTTCATTAGGTCCTTTAGTTTCATTAGTAAAACTACATTCTCCTTGCTTGGTGGCTTCTCAGAAACATTGATCTTTGATAAACCTTCTTGAAGGATGTCCACCTGACCAAGCATAAAATGCATGTCCTAAATTAGCACATTCACATTGGATATTTTCATTTTTTCAAAAATATTGATGGGAAAACCAACAACTTTTACTTGTGCTTTTGGATCTACAACTGTACCTTGAACTTATGAGTTTTGGGGTATAAACACACTTCCTTAGTTCTATTTTTTTAGAGAAATTGGAACCTTTGGAGTAGTAGAAGGTCCACATAGATTTAATAATAATGGAGTAATATTAGGGGGATTTTTTAATACTTCTTGGATGCCATCCATGTTCCTTCTATTGAACCTTGTATTAGCTACCACTGGGATGTATGCTTGGCTATAACTAGCCTATTAATTGAGTGCGTAGAATTATTTTTGCTCATAATTAATTATTGTAAAACCCAAATAATTTGGTACTTAATTATACCCTTGGCCTTGTTGAGGATCTTATAGTTTTATCATCATATGTATTTTTGCACTCTGATTTATAAGAACTTGATTGTATCCATAGCTACTACTCTGATGCCATTACTCATTAAATCCCTGATTCAACTTAGTGTTTGAGACAACAGATTGACCAAAAGACTTATTCTAAAGCATAGTACCCTCAATTTCTTAATCAATGTTATTCTGAGTAAGGACCAAAGTATTAGAAGTACTTATAGAATTTGGATTATAATTATTTTGCCTAACATAGCTAGACTACCCTTATCCTTGGCCTTAACCTTGACCCTTTGAATTTACTTTATAGGGTAGCCTATTAGCTTGATAAGAATACTATTGAGGATGATATGGGGTTTGATAAGGTTTAATTAATTGAGACTACTACCTCTTCACATTCACCAATTCATTTTCCAAGGATTGAAACATGCTCTTAAGCTCCTAGAAATTCTTTCTTTCTTGGGAGTCACTTAGTTGACTAGTTAAAGCCTTTTCCTACTTTGGTTTAGGTATTATGGTAAGTGTTGGAATAGGAGGAATGATAGTAAGGGGGAAAATATAAATAGGAGGTGGTTGAATCTCAAGAAAAAAAAGGCATTTTTGGTCTAAGTGTAAGCTTTCCAACTTGTACTAGATAATTCTTTGCTTTGATTACCACCTCATATGCATTTGGTAGTGTGTCCCCTCTTATAGACTAAATAATTATTGAAATATCACTATTAAGATATTTCAAATAGTAGAGGAAATCATAGTTAGGGGTAGGCTTGATAGAGACTAGAATACTATATCATGTCTTTTGAAATCTACAATTAAAATCCTTCATAACCTCATGTAGAGCCTTCTTGATTGTGGTTAACTATTCTACAAGTGAAAAGTGGTCACTCTTGTCTTCCAAATTTTTACACAAGGAATCACCCAACTAGTCCCATGATGTGATAGAGTTATCATTAAGTTTTCTCTACCATTCTAAGGATTTACCCTTGAAAGAGATGACTAATAACCTAATAGCTAATTTTCCTCATTGACATTATGAATATTACAAAAGTTGGTTATATCTTTAAGGTGCTCCAAATGGGTCATATATTGGTCTCTTATGAAGTAAGGAGAACTTTTAATAGCCACTACTAGAATAAGATCATACTATTGGAGGTCCAAAGGACTTTGACCATTGAAATCCATAAAAGGGAAAGGTTTAGGGGCTACCATGGCAATGAAAGGACCCAACAAAGATCTTCTTGTAGAGGTATATTTTGAAATTAGCTTGGGAGGAAATATTCCTTTATGTCGATGAGTATAGTAAATCTTAACCTTTTTACTAAGTTTAAAGGAAATTTAACAAATTCAAAAGGAATACCTCTAGAAGCTAATCTTGTAGTCACCTTTGGCATGACAAAATAGGTATTGTTCTACTACCAGAATGTTGAGTGCTCTTTAGAGTTGAAAAAAAACTAATGATTAGGCACTTGGGATAATTATACTAGATAATTAATACTTGGATTCACCATTGATGTTTGCACACATCCCTCCAAAGGTTGATCAGATGAAAAGAACACCAAAACTTTCAGTTAGTGAATAAAAGTGGTCCCATCGGGTGTGCCAAAAACTATTATGGCATAGAATTTTACCCTTATGAGAGAGTTATATAGGATCCCCCTCTCCCATCCATAATATAGGAACAACCTCAGGCTGTGGGTATCCTATAGTGAGGTTTAACCTCTAGAAAAGATTGACTTCATCTTGGTAGATCACCTAGACTCATGATTCTGCATAGAAAAGGGTTAGAGCTAAAAGGTGATGAAAATAATTTAAATGAGTACTCACATATGCTTTAAACCAACACTAATTTATCATAAGGTAATTATTTCTCACAAAATCTCACAAACTAGCTACTTTCATAAATATTTCATGAACTAGGCTCACCAAGTAGATCAAATAAGTAAAAAGGGGTTCTAATAATCATACTAATAAAAAATTAATGGTATAAAGAACACAAGTTTACACCTAAAAATATATTTTAAAAACATTAAAAGAGGAAATAAATAAGGAAAATGGTCATGTAATAATCTCCTTCACAAGGCCATCATGCATAACTTTACTAAACACTAATCAAATACAAGATATAGATGAAGAACTATCTTATTGCTTCAAGAGGCAGTTCTTAAAAAAAATTATAGGTTTTATCCTTTTCAAATTATAAATAAATAAATGAGCTACCACTACTCTCCATGAATGATCAAACATATTTAGATCAATTTACTTTGATCATTCCTCAATAAATCAGTCATAATTAGCTTCAAATAGCATTCAAGTCCCCTTATTGATTAAGAAATACACTAGAAGACAAGAACTTGTTGATGATGACATCATGATTTTCCAAGAAGGAAAAGCCATTAGAGGCTCTAAAATTGAACTCAATGCTCCATTTTTAATCCCCAACCACCAAATATCCCTTTAGACTTCCATTCCAACCTCTACTTGCCTTCATTATAAATACAAAATCTTCATATCCATTGACCTAATATATGCATGACTATGTCTACTTTAAGTGGCTATAGGTACCTACTAAAAGTGGATGATATGACTATGTCAAAATATAATACACTCCTTTCATAATCATAAATATATACCTACTCAAAAACCTAAACATAGGTTTATTATAGATGAAAACCAATCCCATTTATCAGTTTTCATATAGTCATAATATCAATGAAGATCTGCTAGGTTGCTTGATATCATTCTAATAGATAGTATCCCACCTTTGATTTCTATTAAGTCTAAAATACCTATTCTAACCTTAACATTATGGAAGCTAAGAAATAATTATATACACATGGATCCCTTTCTAAAAAAATGGGCACAGTGATGAAACAACTTTTCAACCTTAGAAAATGAGGCTCTTAGGTTTTAAATCTTTAAACCATAAGTCCAAACTGAGCTTTAATGGTGATGCTTGAATTTGAAAGATCTACTCTAGCTCAATGTAGATCATATTTGTATCTCAGCTTTATCTATTCACATTCTTGGGTCCATAAAATCCTTTGATTATACATGTCTACTTGGTGACATCCTTGCCACACCACTATTTATTTAATCATTACAAATCTAGACACATGTCCTCACCTCATACCCCTGAAACTTGATCAAATATTCTCCATCAATCTCCTTAGGAGTATCCTAGGATTGAATTCAATATTGTCTATTGATTTTTATCTAATCTCGTAGATTGTGCCACTTGTCATCTATGCACTCCTTTTATGGACTCTACTGTCAATCTTCATTTGGTTCATGCTCTTCTACCATGTGGTGACATCACATGCAATTTAGGCTCATTGAATTTTTAAATTTGTTCTCATCATTGATCTCATATGTACATTTAAATGTGTATCATTGATCTTTGATATTCTTGGTTAAATGTGCATCATTGGATTTTTTATTTTTCCTTGATCATGACACTTGGCACCATTGCATTCATCATTAGGATTATATAACCTATTGACCTCTTACTCATCATTGATATTGATTTTCATGATTTAACTTATGTTTTTGATCTTGATTGTCCCACCGAATTGAGATATTATCCATGTTTCATTGATTTATAATATGATCAAGTGATATTTTGACACTTTTCATCACTACATTTGATTCTAGGATCCTATTGAAGATTATGAATTTAAATGGTTATTTCTCATGGCCTTAATTTGACATCCTCAGGCACATCCCATACTACCAAATCATTTTTGAAGGCTTGTATCTTGAGATATAAAATACATCAAGATATCAAATTTGTAGGGAATGACCTTGGCAAAAAATACATCATCTCCAAATGATCTTTTAGCTTTGAGAGGATTCCTTGGTACATTTATTAAATGCATAACTAAACTAACCTAATCATTCCTACATGATGTGCTAAGGAATTATGGATCCTCTAGGATTTTTATATTCATCTTCTCCCTTAAAAATACTTGATCCTATAACCATAGCTACTTCACATCCCTGAATGCTTGAACATCAAGGAAAACCTGTTAGATCTTTCACTTACAATTCTAGACCTATTTATATACCTACTTCTCAAAATTAACAAAATAACTTTAAGACTTGCTTAAAGTGTTTCAAAATATTGAAATTGATAATATGGTCTTCTCTCCTTCACCATTGAATCACTCACTCAACTAGAAATCTACTTAAAGTATTTCAAAAGAGTAATGTGATCCATCCAGGCAAAATTTTCATATGTAGTCCAATTTTGGCCAATAGGAACATTCCATTATTAACCACCACCTACTTTTTCTGACACTTCCCATTAATTTTTCATAATCTTCTCAATATAGGACTAAGTCCACTATGTAATTATGTCAATCTCAGATCAAGTCCCCACTACTTTCCTAAGTACTGAGAAAAGTATTAGGAGGGCATCCTTGACCTTCCTAATTAGTTCAACTAGGAATGTTCTACTTACTTAGGATTTGAGAGTATAGAAATGGATCTTCATGTACTCAAAGATTTATTTAGACATATCATGAATAATTTAGAGGATGGATAGTGGGTCATAATACATCTTATCCTCTCTAGTGTTAGTCCTCACCTTGGTGAGATAAAATAAATCTTGATGTGTCTGTCATATCACTAGGTTCCCCTCTTAGAAAAATCTCTAAGGGAGAATGATTGTCATGCTCTTAAAGACTCAATCATAACTCCATTATACATTTGAATCACCCTAGACATTATTATATAGTGATTGTGACCCCAAGATAATCCATTGGGTTGTGAGGTGTGAAGGAGGTGAGGCTAAAATGGTGGTGAAAGGTAGAGGATGAGGTAGAGGGGAGATGGAGGAATTAGAAGTAGTGAACAAGGAAAGTAGCAAAGGTAGAGGGGGTATAATAGAGAAAAGAGGAGGAATGAAAGGGTAGGTCCATGGGAACCTTTATGAATACCATTCTTCTTGAGTGAGGTTCATATAAGGTATAATTACCAATGGGAATAGGTCATGGAATAATAGGGAAGATATAGGTTGGTTGAAAGTAAGGCCAGTGGGGATTTATGTAAAGGAGAGTATGGGACAAGGATATAAAGGGAAATCTACTTTTACTAGGGCTATAGAAGCCATTGAGGCCTATACAGGAGTTGATGCTAGAGTATCAGGACTTCATGTTGGAGCTATAATAGTGGTTTCCTTCTATTTTTTCTTTGACCTCTTTCCTAAGTTGGCTCTAGGTGTTATGTTGGATGGTCTAGATAGGATGATAGGGATGACATGCACTGATGGTATATGACATGGAACTAGAGAGGGGAGAACCATGATAAATGAAGTGGGGATTAGGAGGGTCCTTTTTGAAATTGGTATGATCTCAAAGGCTATAGTTACACCTGATGTTAAAGGCATACCTAAAAGAGGCACCAAGAAGACTTTAAGCTTTGAAATGGTAGAAGTATAATGGAATGAATAAGAAAAGACACTTAGAAGAACTAAGGATAAAGGTGCTTGGAAAAAATATAGAGGGGGAATAATGATAAATAGTAGGGGAGGAGTTGAACTAGTGGGTGCCATAATTGGGAGTTGAAATTAAGAGGCAGTGAGAGGTGGAAAGGAAATGGGAGGAGATGGGGAAGTACATGAGGGAACCTAGATGGGTACTTATTAGGTGATTCATTCTAGGTTTGATCTTAATCTAATAGCCACATCAAATATCATGGGTTGTGGTGTTAATGGTTGAGTGAGTTTTGCTTGGGTTGCTTGGCATCATATAGTTTAGGGTTAGATCTGATGTAACCTAATTACTAACACTACTAAAGTGTAGATGGAACATGAGGAGAAACTATAGGAGGCCAAGGTGAAGATAGGGTATGGGGAGTAAGAGATGCTATCAAAATTATATATGAAGCTAAAGATAAAGGATATGGAACTCAAGGAAGATAAGGTGGCATGATACCCTATAGGATCCTCTAGGAGATGGTCAAATTTATTAGAGATAGATCTTCCACAGACTAAGAAGGAGGTGAAGGAGTTATATTGGGTCCTACTCTATCCTTCTTCCCTTTATTTTTATTCTTGGTTGCTATCCAATATATCACCTCCTATTCATTGTTGGTATTCAAATAGAGTTCATCATAATATTTGGCTTAATAAATGTAGTTGATGTTAAGCCAAGCTAAGTATTGCACTAAATCGGATAAAATCACCTATTTAAGGTCCCATTATTAAATATTTTACTTTTACATGGTGAAGGAGTCTCACATAACTACCATATAATGTATTGAAGGGAAGTTATTGTATATGTGGTGTTTTATTGTGATCATTAATGACAAGCAAACCTTGTACTAATGTTGCATGTAGAACCCAAATATGTCATTCACTAGTTGATAGGTGATATCTTATTATAATAATTGGGAAGGGACATAATATTTTAGGAGGAGGGGGTCTTGGAGAAACCCTATGATCAAGATCACCATGTCATCCTTATATAGCTAGTAATCCTTTATGGTTATGATAGAGTCTCAGATTGCCTTTGAGAACTAGGGCATCAAAGCTTTCATTAATTGCCTAGTACACCACTAGGTAAAATTTATCATAGACATAATAGAATTGATGGTGGAACAAATAGACATATAGCTTGTAAAAAACCATGTAGATGGTTAGGATAATGATAACCCACATAATAAAGTATGAAGGCTTAAAGGAGAGCATCCCATAGATTACATCTTGTAGGTAGCTCATCATGTATAAGTTGCCTCTAGTTTGGGTATTTGAAATCATGTGGACCAAATTTAATTTGATCAAGAATCCTATGTCTAGGATGTTTGATCATTTTAGGATAATATGTAGGAGATGCACCCACATCTTGTAGATGTGTTGGAAATATGGGTACTTGAACAACCATTTCTTTAGGATCATGCCTACTTAGACCTCCTCTTGGAAGGTACAAACTATGTAAGCATTGATTTTATCCTTTTTAACTAATTTGGAGTTAGGTTTCTAAGCACAATTAAGTATTATGTCATATAAAGGTATTCATTTAGAATGAAATTATTGTTACTTTGTAGGAGAAAGAGAAGTCTAAGAGGGTGTAGTATACCTTGAAGGCATTCATGGATATATCAACAATTAGGTGTCAAAATGTGGGTGAGCACACCCATTCATTTACCCTATTATACATGGATAGACTTGTGGAGGATGCCACATATTAGGTCAATTTAGGTAAATTTCTATGGTTTGGTTACAACTATATGAATTCTACACTTCTTATAAGACCTAATGGAATCCTCATACTTAGCATGTTGGTCATCCACATCAGAAGAATCCTTGAGGACCTTCTTAATTTACTTAAAAATATCATTATAGTGCCTATACTTAATTAAGACAACATGGAAGGTGGTGTCTCTATCCTCAAGATTGACCTTTGTGTTTAAATATGTATCAACCATTAGAGTAGGATGAAGGGGAAATTAAGAATCTTTGATCATATAAGGCATGGCATATAGGGGAACTATGGAATTTTTAAAGGAAGGAGTTAGAGATTTATTCAAAGGTAGCAATGGTTACCAATAATGGGCTTATCTTAGGATTTATAAGGTCATGCATACATACCCCTAAATTAATGGAATTTAGTGACTCACTTGATGTGAATTTGAATTTGAGTTGGTGGCTAGATTTTCTCCCTTTATTTATAAATCCATGATCAAATTTGGTGCCCATGATCCTTTATCACTTACTAGATATAGTAATGGTGATGGCATGTTTTAAAACTATCTAATTGGGTCCATATTTAATTTTTTTTAATTTCTAGTGTGTGGTAGTCATGAAACCACATCTCTTAAAGTATTCTCAATTAACTCCTGCTTTCTAAAATGTGTCATCCATTCATTAGTCTTTCCATTAACGGTTGGTACCTATGAATAGTTATGTACCTCATATCATTTATCTAAGTTGGGTGATGTGTCATTTAAGTACATATGGCATCTTATTATAGGATTATAAGTCTCATATATATTTCATTCTTATCTTTTTGGGGTATTAAGTGGAAACTAGTTCATCCACATACTATGTGATGTGTTACCTTCCCATTCGACCAAGCTCCAACATCTCTAAAATGTTTTGGGGACTAGCCACTCTGACTCATGAAAATGTGACATATTCTAATTTATATGTGATCTCCCAAGATCTAACATCACTAAAAGGTCTTGGGGACTAGCCTCTCTAACTCATAGTTGTGTGGCACCTTCCCATTTTGCTAGGCTCTCTTGAGATCTAATATCTCTAACATGTTCAAGGGAAAAGTTTATCTGATTCATGGTAATATGGTTCTTTCCCATTTAACTGAGCTCTCCTAAGATCTAAAATATCTTATAGGTCTAGGGGACTAGCCACCTTCCCATTTAGTTAGGATATTGTAGACTGTGACATCTCTAATAGGTCTTGGGGATTGGCCTCTCCAACTCATTATGATGTGGCACCTTCCCATTTAGTTGAGCTCAATTGGGCTCTAACATCTATGATAGGTCTAGGTGACTATCCATTCTGACTCATGGAGATGTGGTACCTTCCTATTTGGTAAGGATATCCCTAGCTTTGACATCTCTAAGAAGTCTATGGGATTGGCTACTTTAACTCATGGTAATGTGTCACCTTCCCATTCAGTCAGTCTCTACCAAGCTCTAAAATATTTGATAGGTTTAGGGGGATGGATAATTTGACTCATGATGACATGACACATGTTAGTTATCCAGATATCACCTTACATGAAGGCTTGACATATTTGATTTTGAAACCTTCATACCTAGACTAACATTAGAATGATCTGAGTTGTGGGACACCTAAACTCAAGCCAGACCTCTAGATTTTGCTGAGGCTAGCTCCTCTTATGTATTACTTTGCACTAGTTACTAAACTAATAATTGTTGGGATGAAAAGGGGGAAAAGGAAACTAAAAGGAAAATCTTACTTTAATATTGTGATACACCTATATTGTTGGTTCATCCAATCTATTTGAGATCCTAAAACATTGATTAGATAAGTAAAGACTAAATCTACAATTCCAAATATCTCCTATGCATCATTATTTCATGTAAAGGTTTTATTTGGTGATAAAATCCTAAGGGAAATGGTGGAATAGGCCTAATTCAAGGCACTAACTAGCCAATGTTTACCCATTGTCAGCTTAATCAAATGACACTAAACACTAAACATGACCTGCATAAGTAACATACAAGTTTCTATGTGAGATTAGGACTTGACAAGGGAGAAGTTTATTCCACATTTGAAAATCAATTGACATAAACACACGATAATAGAATAATGAAATCTAAAATAGTCATTTGATTTATTTGAAAAGGTTACAAAACTCAATCTTGGTAGAGTCTAGTCATGCCAAGAGAGTGATAGAACTTGAAAAAATGGCTTTTAAAGCCAACATAATATAGAAAATAACATAGAATAAGCCAAGATAATGGCACTAGAATAAGAATATAGTATCAAATTGATGTCAACTCCAATCCATTTGAGTTCAAATTAATAACAAAGTATTGAGTCAATATTCTTTCTTCTCTTTGTCTTGCATGAAGCTCTTCTTAGGCATTGGAAAAGTGGTGGGTCCATTTTGACAAGTCAAGAGCCTTAATTTCATGATTATACACCAACTTGGATGCCTTAACTCAAGCTTGAAGCTGAGTTATAAAGTATTTAAAAGCCTTAATTTACATGAAAATAAAGGAAGATGCATGATCTTAGCTAACTAGTCAACTTAGAGTCATGGATCCTTAAGACTAGTTAACTACCTCTCTATCCCCTTATTTCATGAAAATGTCACCTTTAAGGATTTAATGTGCATGAAAATCCATGTTAAGATTAGATATGAAGCATGGGAACTCTATGTAAGCTCATTAGATATCCATCTAATTCCAAATTCAAACTTTATTATTTGACCCATTAGGCCTATACGGCCAAATAGGTCTAATATCCTATCTATGCACTTGGAATCCATGGAAATTGCAACAATACACCATAAAAAATGAAAAAAAAAGTTATATTATACCTGAATCATCTTCTCCCATCATGAGATAGGTGATTTTGATGAGAAAATTCTTGCCATTCAGTCAATAGGGTTGACTAGGCCCATTTTGCCCCATTTTCTTGCAAACTAGCCATTTTTATTGATCTATTATGGGAAATTTTAGGAATATTTTTTACAAATTTAATATTTGAGGATGAATAATAAGTCTCAAGCTTCCAACTCCATTGATTGTATCCTATTGAACTACCTTGTACTTCATTTTTCATGCTTTTTTACAAAAAATATATGATCTCTACCCTGATCTATATAGATCCATATATAAAATTGTAATTTATGGAATACTATCTAATTTTAATTTATGTTTTAATTTTTTTTTTTTTTATCCATGGTGATTTGATAGTAATAAAATCAATTTTTTGCAAAACTAGTTTTTTGAGGGTTTGGGAGGGTTTTAAAGCTAAATCTTCAAAATGATGATTCATGAAGTACATACCTCAAAATATAAAACTATTTAAATTTATTTATATCACATTTACTCACCTAAAACCCTTGAAAATATTGGGTTCGCATGAAAAATATATGTAAAGTTATCATGTGGAGGAAAATTGCATGTAGGGTTTTGCTTACATTTTGGGTTGCCTACGCTCTTAGCGATTGTTCATAAATCACAGACCCTAAACCAACCTCAATTTTTTATTGATTATAATTATATATGGGTCCTTAAAAAATACTAATATCATTCATCCAAACTCTTCACGTGGTGAAATATATGAGCATTTGAACAGGAGGCTTGGAAGGATGTCTGGAACTACAAAAATGAAAATCTTCAATAGGATTAAAATTAATATTATAATAACTTTAAATGTCTTAAAAAATAATTATTAGGTATATAACATGTTATCACAACACTCTAAAATCATCTTTTTTCTTGAAAATTAAAAAATGCCTTTTTGTCCTATATGTTTGCTTTCTTGGAAAACCCTGTATGAGCATGGTTTGCATATGATTTTGAGTTTTTAAACTCTTTAAATAACTTACTATGATGTAAAAACATCATCCCATTATTTTAAAACTCTCACCTATACTTTTAAACCTCTGTGGCATCTCAAAACATTGCTTGCGCTAATGATGGCCTCAAATATACATGTTGATGACTTTGACAAAAAAATGAGAACTTCCACTTGTCCAATTTAATTTAAACCTATATTTATTGTTAATAAAATCATTATTACCTTATTTACAAAATTTCAAGTCAAAATTTCACCTGTAGATGCTAGACTCTTCAATTTTCCTTCAAAAATGCCCCTTTTGCATGGACTATGTGCATAATTGACTGTATTTTCATGTTGTTAGATCTATGTTGTTATATCTCAATTTTCCATTTAATATGTTTTAAAACATCATCCACCCCTCTTTAAGCATGATTAGACCCTTCTATCAAGGTTTTAGGCTCCTCACAATCAATTTCCATACATCTGAAGTACTATCATCTTAATTCATGTTTCTTGATGTCTCAATGATTTTTAAAACTATTTTAAGATATTATTAAATTTTACATGACTATCCCATTCATAGATACTTGATTAGATAGGGTCATCGAGAGAAACATGTTTTCCCATGACCTATGAGAGAGAAAGTAGACCATGTTGTAGGTGGAAATTGTAAGAAATACAGGTGTCTGAGAGGAAAATTGTCACCTATAGTGCTTTGGATTCAAAAATAATGAAAATACTTTAATTATATCATATTTAAACTTTTTTATTGTGTTTCTCACTCTTTTCTACCCCTCACATCAAGGTTTTTAGGCCTTTATGCTATGTATAGTTCATACAATGGCCTGTAGGTACCCAATATTGGTCGTAGGTGTGATTTACATTACTTTCAAAGTGAAATATTTGTCATTTAATTTAATTTGATATAAAAATTCATTTATATTACCATATAATACCATTTCCCTTAATTTAAAACACCATGGAAATCAAACTCGCATACTCCATGTACTTAATTGCACTTGTTTTTTTCAATACTAATACAAACTACGTACTAGTCTTAAACCTTGAGAAGGTTAAAATGGGAGTCATAGGACCACCTAATTATTCATTAAGATCTCAATATGTCTCATATCTATCTTGAAACCTCAAACCCTCTCTACTTTATAATTCTTACATCCAAGCTTATTATGAATGAACTATAGGTTAAGAAGGATTGTAGGTTGCTTTTATTGACTATAAGTGATGCTTGATTTAGTGTCTAAAAACATCCAAACCCTATATGTTACTTCTTCCTCTTCAAAAAATATTAACAGGTTCAATTTCTTGGCCTAGGTTTGCATCTTTTAACCCTATGTGGTCACTATGATTTTAACTCTCTCTTTATGATAGTTGAAGGTCTTATTCATGTAGTGCCTGTAGGTCATCATTTAGTGTTTTGAGTAGCTCAATATTAAAACATGTCAATTTTGGTGAGTATTAACAATCATAATTTATGAATACTTATTCAATCTTTGAATAGGCCTATTATTATATGAATTATTATACACTGTCATCTCTACCTTAAATAGGCCTATAGGATGTTTTCTATAGCACTATGGGTGCTCTTGAACATGACATCATGAAGTGACCCTTTCCATCTGAAATATATGATAACATTATTCACACATAAAATATCCTTACACATTGAAACAACACCTCTTTATCCTCATTCTAATCATGATTGGCATTGTACCTTATTTTTAAGGGCTATAGGTGAGTTTCATTATGTTGGCTACAGGTAACCTTCAGTACTTTTGAGCCACTTAAATTTTGACCTATATTTCACTTTGGCTTCCTTCACCATGATATCCACCTCTTGACTTGATTCTTTTATGGTATGACCCAAGTAGCCTTCATATCTTAGAATTTTTTTTAATAATTATCAAGTTTAATTACTATTGTAGGTGTTCTCATTCCTCCTATGCCACCTTTAAAAGATTTACACATATTCTTGAAGTTCATATACAAACCAAATAGTCCTTAATATCCTATAGGAATTTATCAAGATCAATTAGGCCTAAAAATCCAAGAGGAGTTCTTAAACCAATCAAGAAAACCTTCCTTGAAACAAGACAAGCTTGTGTATGCTTGTATGACATCATTCATGTATGGAAGGAGAATGAACTATGCCTTGGAGAGGTCAAAATTATGAATTTGATCATGCTTCTCTTGATTTCTTATGCTAGATTATGTCACTTTAATATAAAACAATGAATATATCCTCACTATCATCTTGATATTAATTTTTTTTGATGGATTTCCATGACTGTATGAACATGTTCTTTATCCTTTTCTCATGAGTGTATATACCATTGAATGGCCTACAAATACTCTTTATCATGCTCATATTTCTCTTTGATCAAAATTTGGCTCCTTAATGATGGTAGCATGAAAATGGGATGGTGTAAGAGTGAAATATGGTGAGAGATGATAAAAACACAAGAATGGAGATGCAAAAGAAGTCAAACATAGTGGAAAAAGGCAGAGTATGGCAGTGAGATGGGGATGAATGGGATGGTGGTGCAAAGAAGCATGCAGGAGTATGAAAAATGCTACCAAATAGTTCATATGAAAATATAAACCAATCATCATCACAAAACATGACTTTGGAATCCATTGGAGGAGGGAAAGGGGGTAAACATGAAACATAGTGTTCTTCACAAACCTTAAAATATCCAAAAAATCCTTAAAGAATACTAAAATAGCCCATTTGAGACACTTGAGAGCACCAAGATGGGATAATAAATGGATAATTTATTGGTAAATCCTGATTGAAAACATTAATTAATGGAATAAAATGATGCCATGGACCAAGATAAGAAAACTTGAAAATCCACTCTCTCTCCAAAATCGTACAACTTCTCTAGACAAGCATGATATACTACAAATTTGACTGGCTAACTTTGCTTGATCTATTTAACCATAAAATACATGAATAATAGATTCATGAGGCCATAGAGAGATAGATAAATTTACCAAGATTCTATAACAACTTGAATATTCTTGAAACTCTACCTAAGTGAGGAGAAACTAAAAATAACTAGTTGCCTTTCTGGTTATAAGGCTACAGAAATTAGCATGTCTTCAAATAGATGGTTCATGAGCCTAGAGAAGTCAATTAAAGAACCACTTGATCCATAAGGAATCCATTTGAATATAGTTTCTTCATCCCAAAATTTAGATCTATCATCTCCTCCAGCAAACCACACCATCACAAACCCTGCAAGCAGGTAACTTTGTGCAGAGAAGGAAAGTTCCTATAGAGGAATGTTTTTGGGCCTGTGTTGAATCCAATTGTCATGAAAATCATGTTGAAACTTCACCAAGTCATTTTCTTGAAATATCCTTCCTTGTATCTATAGAATCCATATGAAATCCATACTTTTCTTTTAAAATGAAGGGAAAAAGGGCTTTTTACCTTTTAAAAGAAAACCAAAGTTCTCCACTACTTGAAATAGAATATTTTAGAAGGTATATGTGATAAATTAATGAAAAAATATAATCTTCAATCTTTTTTGATGTTTTAAATGGTAAAATTGGCACGTGTGGGGTGATTTAACCTTTTTGGGAATAATTTGGGGTTTTTATTCCTATTTAGTTAAAAGTTTGAGCAAAGTAAATTAGTCAATAATTATTCCATAATTAACTTATTGATTTTTTAGTTCTAATTTTTTTTAGACTTTCAAGTGAATAGAGAGACATATAACTTAACTTAGAGCTATGCTGATCTAACTGAGATGAAGGCTAGTATTGACTGTGTAAGACTAGGACAACATTAGGAACCTAGATCTAGCTTTCATTTGATGAAATTATAAAAGTGAAAAAAATAGGACACTTTGAATTCTGATGATATATTCATATTCCTTTTTATATTATCTAGACTGGTCATATAGGTTTGAGCTTTCTAGGTTCTGATCACCACTCCTATATGACCTTGCCTATGAAATTTTGAAGCTTAAATCTTAATGGAGCTCCTTGTAAAGCTGATTTATCTTTTATCCTAGGTCTTCAATAAGCTTGAATATTAATTAGAGAAAATATGGGGGTTAGTGTGTGTAAAATTCACTAGATGTGTTTTATACCCCATGTGTGGGCATGCTACCTACATACCAATACTCCAAAGAGGGATCAACCCATATGTAGTTCTCCCTTTGAAAGTGCTTAGTGCAATTGTGATATGAAAATATAATAAATTCTAAAACTTGATATTCTTGAGGTGGCTAGGGGTTGGTGTAAATATTTGAATGATATTCTAAATGTATTAGCTGGCTGAATGTAGATAATAGGGAAGATTTCTCGAATAGTCTTGCTTGTATTCTTTCTTGATTAGTGATATTTGCTAACCCTTTCCAAATTATATTTGAATGGGATTTTATAGGGATCTATTAGTCATGGGTTAAATACAATAGTGCTAGTATAACACAATGAAGAGGAAGAATTAGGTAAAAAAGATAATCTGGGATCAAAATTTGATTGGATGAGAGCATCAAAAAGGGGACACCCCAGGGTCTAGCACTATAGTCCAAGTTGGGCACTATTGTCCTAAGGGTATGGGACTTAGGGGATGGAATAAGCATGGAAAAATGGTCTTGGCTAAGATGTAATGAGTTCTTGAAAGCCTATTTTTGATTGGGAATCAGCGAAAAGGTGCTTGAAGGGTCATGAGAGCAAGTAAGAGGGAACTATGGGCTGGGTGTCATTAGCCACACTCAAGTTGCCAATTTTTACATTTTATATGACTATATTTTCCCCCCTATTTATTTTAGTTATGTATCAAATCAAAATACTATGATAAAGGAAAAATAGAAAGCGTATTTAAACTTACCTGTAAGGGTGAAGATCATAAATTTATTATGATGTTGGGTGTGCAAAGAGAGAGCATGCTATGAAGTATGAATCCACAAGAAAAAAAAAGAGTAGATCATTTCTTACTAGATACACTATATATAAAATAATAACATATAAGAATAGGTAAGAGAGAGAGAGGAAGATAAATGAATGAATAAACCTCACTAAGTGTGTAAACCAATACAAAACTTATTGTGATGCTGAATTATACTGAGTAATGTTAGAAAGTGTTGTACCAAGAGTAATATCATGAACAAAGTTGAGCTCTCAATTCCCCTAGAGTGGCTCAAGAATGCAAATGATAGAGCTTTATCTCCATCATCACGTACTAAGTGAATCTATATGATCATTCATGTGCTAATCAATGTCTAGACTATGTGTCTAATCCCTCTGAATAGGTGGCTCAAGAATACAAAGTCTACCTAGTCCTTTAGCTCCATCATTACCCTGTGAAGTGAAGTTATAAAATGATACCAGTATGAAATGTGTGTCAAATTAGATGGATTATAAACCCCATGAATGCTTTATAATCTAATAATGTTGGCATGGATAGCTAAATGTATGTTGTAAACTAGGCCACTCTTGGCCACTCTAAAAGATGGAGATTAGGCTTATATGAAAGCCACTTTGAAACTAGAAACTAATCTTATATGGAAGACACTTAATAACTTGAGAATATGGATATTAGGCTTATATGAAAGCCACTCTAAAATTATACCAACCACCTACAGATGGAATAAGGCATGCGACTGCTAAAAATGACTAGGTGATGATGATATCAAAACTAAAAGAAAGAGATGTGCCATGCACATACCCCCAATCACTGGTGTCTATAATATGGATTCTAATCTAGAAGTTATACCAACTACCATATATAAAACTAGAAGTGAGAGGCATCATGTCGTGCATGATGCCCCCTATATCTAGATTTTTTGAGCAAAAGTTTATTAAAAACTACTAATTATGAATTGGTCTAAATGTGTAAAATTGTAGCTAAACCTATTTTTCTACCTAATTTTAGAAAATTTGGATTTTTTATTGTTTGGATAGGAGTGCTAAAAATAGGAAACCCTATTTTATATTTTTGTCCTTTACTAAAACTAAAAATGGTGCTAGAATCATCATTGTTTTTTAATATTTTCTACCTAGTTTGACCTCTTATTGATATTTTGAGCTATTCTGGATGTTGGATTTTGACTATAAGGAGTTTTTATCTCTATGACAAAACCCCTATTTTTTCCCCTCTTTTTAGGGTAGGAATGAAGACCATATAATGATTGACCTCAAAACAAATAGCCCTACAAGTGTGTTATGTTTCAAATATACATGATATAGCAATGATAATCAATAAGATATCTCAAGATATATCATGGTTTCTATTGAGAGATTGTGAGATCAGCATGGGTATGCCTAGATAGCTATAATAATATAATACAATATACTAAATTGGAATTGGAATGAAAAGTCTGATTAGTTAGTTTTTATTTAGAGGGATGGAGCATGGTGTACATCATGGCATCCAAGAAAGCAATATAAATGCATGATGTGGATCATGGCATTGAAAATAATGAGAATAAATTAAGCAACAAGCACACAAGACAAGAAGCAAGAAACATATAAGGGTGTCCAAAAGGCCACACAAATAAGGGACATTGAGACATGCCACTCAAACTAGAAATAAAACATACAAGGCATGTTTAAATGCCACATACACATATAATTGAAACAAGCAAGAGTTTGCATGAGGGCCACAATCATATAGAAGAGTACAAACAAAGGACATTAGAAAATGTTCAAAGGCACATACATGAATAGAAGCAAAGGACATTGGTAAATGTCCTAAGGCATATACAAGAGACAAATAGGAATTGGAAAATATAATCACATCAAGCTATGCTAAGCAAGAAAAGAAAGCATGTAAATACTAGAAATATAATTTCATTTAACTAATCAAAACAAGAAGTAAAATAATGTAAGACATGTCAGTAAAAGACTAGGTATATGCTTAGAAATATACAAGCTATATATACTAATGAGTGTCGATAAATTAATTTATGTAAGCTAAGTAATGTAAATCAACATGATAACTAGAGTGTGTGGTGTAGGAATGACATAACCTGGATGGTGTAGTCATGTATAAGATTCCCCTAGTGGGTATGTAAATCTACAACTAGTGATTTACTTTGTTTTGATTTCTTTTTTTGATAGATAACATTGCTTTCAACCAATTGACCAAGTGAAGGTGCATATACATGAATGACACTAGGGTACCTTTGAGGATTTTGTATTATAATCTGATTTTCCAATGTTTTGATATTTTCATGTAATAGTTGATTTTGCATTTGTAAATCTGAAATTAACTTGCTCATATTAGTGATTTGATCCCTTAGAGTATCATAAGTGAAAACCCTAGTTACTTTTGATTGAACATGTAATCACATATGTTAAAAAGGTTTTGAAGAAGATATAGGTTGAATGTATGCATTAGGAATAATAGTATGGGTTGCCTCACCTTTTGGATGGCTGATAGCATAGACCTAGTTAGAGGGAAAGTAGCTATCACCCTCTTGGGGGAGAGAAGGAGAAGGAAAATGTTTGACATTGAAACTTGACAAGTGGTTATTAGCTTATGCAGATACTCAAAAGTAGTCAAAAAGTTAGATAACTCTAGGTATAAACCATTTATAATGTATAAAATGCATGTAATTGGATTTATAAGTTATATAAAAATATGTTTATGAAGAGCATTCCACATGAGAGATACCAAGTTTGGGATAGAGTTCATGGAATTATGCATTAATGCATAAAGAACTTTGACATGTGATATGACATTTCTAATGTATTTAGCATGATAATCTTTTAAAAAAATTGATATGAGAAATAGAAATCAAGGGATAGAAAGAATGAATTCATTCATGAATGCATAAGAAACTTTGACATCTGCTATGATATTTTTAATGTGTTTAGCATGATAAACTTGAAAAAAAATTCCATATAAGAGATATAAATCAAAGGGTAGATAACATGGAATGGTGCACTAATGCATAATAATCTTTTACATATACTATGATATGTCTAATATGTTTAGCAAAATAGAGTTGGAAATTATCCTACATGAGAGAGAAAGAGTATGCAAAAGAAATATTAAACTCTTATGTAATTTGAGTAATAATTTTTTAATATCATTCCTTATTATAAAAAATAAGTATGAAATGCAAAGAATAAATCTTTGTATTAACATATGTTAAACTTTATCATTCATGTACATGATAGGACCAATGATGGTCTCTTTATTATTTTCAAGAAATGTAAGAAAAAATTGTAAATAAGTGAGATCCATTTTATGCAATTTGATTTTTTAGAATGTAAGGTAATATCTCACAAACAATAGGACCTATTGTATGCAACTAGGGCTTGAAATATGATAATTTTGACAAATAACTATGAAATTTTAAAATTGAAAGTAGATTTCTGATTTAGATATGCAAGTAAAATATCATAAATTTATTGGAAAATTAGTGATTTAATGGGATCTATTAAATGCAATTTGGGTTTTGAAAAATAAAATATTTTTAAGAATTAATATTGAATTTTGAATGGATTTTTTTAATTTAAATATGCTAGTAAAAATTCAAAAAATGATTGGAAAATTACTAAAAAATTACTAGGACCTAGTATGTTCAACTCAGGTTTGAAAGAAAAAATATTTCAAAATTACTATGAAATTTTAAAATTTAATGCTAATTTGTTATTTTATTATAAAAGTTAAAAACCAATAAATATATATGAAAAATTAGTAGGAAAATTACCCTAGGGTTTCTAACGATTTTTTGTGTAAACAAAGTAAGTCAGGTTCACCAAATGATTTAACCTTTTTTGGGAATAATTTAGGGTTTTTATTCCTATTTAGTTAAAATTTTGAGAAAGTAAATTAGTCAATGATTATTCCATAATTAATTTACTATTTTGTTAATTTTGATTATTATTTATAATTTTAAGTGAATAGAGAGAAATATAACATAGCTTAGAACTATGATGATTTAACTGAGATGAATGTTGATATTGACTATGCAGGATTGGGATAGTATTAGGAACCTAGATCTAGCTTTCATTCAATAAAAGGATAGGAGCATCAAAAATAGGACAATTTATGGTTAGGTGTTATATTCATATTCTTATCATTTTTGTCCAAATTCATCACAGAGGTTTGAGCTTTTTGTATTCTATTTTCCACTCTTGTATGACCCTATTTGTGAAATTTCAAAGCTTAACTCTCAATGGAGATCCTTGTAGAGTTGATTTATATTTGATCCTAGGTCTCCAATAAGCTTGAATAGGACTTTAAGAAAAGAGGGGGGTTAGTGTGTGTAATATCCATTAGACGTGCTTCACACCCTGTGTGTGGGCATGCTGCCTATATACCAATACTCCAAAGAGGGATCAAGCCATATGTAGTTCTCCTTTTAAAAGTGATGAGTGCAATTATGATATGAGAATACAATAAATGGTAGAACTATATATGCTTGAGGTGGCTAAGTACCAGTGTAAGGATTTGAATGAGCTTGTAAGTGTATTGGTTGGCTATATGTAGAGAATAGGGAAATTTTCTTGAATAGTCTTGCTTATATTCTTGCTTGCTTAGTGATATTTTCTAATTCTTTCTAAATGATCTTTGAATGGGCTTCTATAGGGATCTATTGGTCATGGGTTAAATTCAATCATGCTAGGTCAACATAATAAAAAGGAGGAATCAAGGAAAAATGATAATCTAGGCTCAAAACGTGATTAGATAGAAGCACTAAAAAAGGGACACCCTAGGGTCTAGCACTATATTCCAAGTTGGGTGTTATTGTCCTGAGGGTATGGGACTTGGGGGGATGGAATAAGCATGAAAAAAGGGTCCCAACTAAGATAGAATGAGATATTGAAAGCTTATAGATGATTGAGAATCAGTGAAAAGGTGCCTAAAAGGGTCATGAGAGCAAGCAAGAGTGAACTATGCATTGGGTGTCATTAGCCACACTCAAATTACCAATGTTTGCATTTTATATGACTATAGGGGGATTATTTAGTTTAAAAGCATATAAAATCACTTTTTCAAGATTTGAAACTTTAGGAAAGGGGAACATTAATATTTTTGAACCTATTTAAAAGCATTTTGAAATAATTAATAACCTCTCATAATCCATTTTGACATTTTTTGACCAAAATTTACTCATTTAGGCTACAACTTATCAGTTTGACTAACTACAGAGGGTTATTGACTAGTTTTTTAAAAGTTTTGTATTATAAGGGTAGTAAGTTTCCCTTGATAAGTCAAATTACTAACAACACCTTCCCATTTTATTTGGATCTCCTAGGTCTGACATCTCTAATAGGTCTTGAGAACTGGTCACTTTGACTCATGGTAATGTGGCACCTTCCCATTCAGCTAGCCTCTGTGAAATTCATAAAAATTACCAAGTAAGAAAAATAAAATGAATGTGATATATTAAAAATTACTTATCAAATATGGATATATTGATTTACCAAGAAGGAAAATATGTCTATTACTCTGAGAAGGGAACCAGACTCCAAGAGTTTCAAGTGAAAATCAACCTACAACATTAACACCATGAATTATAAAAAGAATAAACACTACTAAGTTCTTTAGAGAAATTAAAATGTTCCTATTACTACTTGGGGAAAGCAAGGTGGTGTATATTATAAAGATTTGAGTAGGTGTCAATGACAAGAATAAAATAAAGGACTCTAAATCTCTGGTTCATGAAATGTTTAGAGGTGACCCCTATTTTGAAGGAAAGGGGGTGTGTTGGCCACAATAATTTTATCTGGATAACTTAAGCTACTTGAAGGCCTAAGATAACAACTTCATATTCTATAATGTTTTGGGTTCATGAAAAACCAAATCAGTAATCAAGGGGTGTTATGTGCCTAACTAGGTCAATGAAAACAATTCCAGCTTCATCACTAGATGCACATCTAGAACCATTAAATAACATTATCCATATGTCAAAAGTGGTATTATATGTTATGAATTCATTCCTAAAATCATCATTAAATAGGATTTGTAACCAATAATACAGATACTACCAATTGATGTACAATTATATGGCCATTTATTGATTTTTTTAAGATTATCTTGAGGTCAAATTTTATGAGTAAAATAACCCATTTTTCAATATGCCCTGAAATATGTGGTTTCAACATGAGGAACTTTAGAGGATCAAATTTTGTGATTACTTGTGTCTCATTATTAATCATATAATGTTAGATCTTGTGAGTAGAAAATACAAGTTTTGAACAAAGTTTTTCTAATGTTGTATAAATTTTTTTATAGTCAACAAGTGAATGATTAATGTAGTAAAGACCCAGTCTTTATGTTGATCATCATGTTGTGTTAAGAGTGCACTAAGTGCATGATCTATCATTGAGATATAAAGGAAAAGTGGCTTGTCAAGTGTTGGTAATACCAAGATAGGTGGGTTTAACATATACTATTTTAACATCAAATATTTATTTAGATGTGATGTCCCATTCAAATTTTATATCCTTTTTAAGTAATCTAGTAAATGATTGAGTCTTATCTACAAGTTGTGCCACAAATCAACATATTGCCTAAATCTTTCCTTGTATGGAATGAATTTACTTTAGGTTATTAGGTTGAGGCATGTACATTATGGCTCTAAATTTATTAAGGTCAATCTTGATACTATTTTGGAATATTACAAATCTCAAGAGTTTACTTGATGAAACCCCAAAGATGCATTCTTGGTATTGAGTCGTACATTATATTTTCTTAGTCTCTCAAAAATCTATCATAAATCCATTACATGATATAGTCATTTTTTTTATTTTACATGTAAATAATTGATATAATCTCCAAATATTTTATGAATAAGATCATGAAATGTATGTTTCATTGTTTGATGGTACATTTCTCTTATGTTTTTAAAACCCAAAGTGCATGACTATAAGTAGAAAGTACCCCATGCTATGGTAAAAGAAGTTTTTTCTTGGTCTTATTCAACAATATTAATTTTATTATAACTAGATAATCCATCCATAAAATATATCATTTCATATCCTAATATGTATTTGACTATCATATCGATGTTGGGTAGAGGAAAATAATCCTTAGGACATGATTTGTTTAATTTTCTATAATCACAATAATATTGGATTTGGTGGTTAGGTTTTATAGTAGGGATAATATTACAACCTATTTTCACCAAATATTATAGCCTAGAGGAGGGTGTTTAAATGTCCTCCATATTTGGGAAACATATGAATTCTTTTAGATATGTGAGTGTACCTATAATAGAAGTAGACCTCTAGGTTTAAGGGCTAGCTCCTTGAATATACCTTGAAATGATTATCACCTACTTAACTATTTACTTGTGGGAAAAGAGATAGAATTTTGCATGAAATGAAACTAATCTAAGGGGGTGATACACCAAAAGTATTTCAACTATACCATCATACTTCTATCATAATGAAACAAGACCTACAAACTAGCTTCATAGTCCTAAGAGGTTCTAACATAAGTGTTTCAATATAGAGGCGATATGCCTGAGACAAAATAAGGTAAGTGAACACAAGTTTAAATGTAACAACATATCAAATTTGAAGGCGAAAGGTGGAAGGTGTGCATGGTTTCAAAATTTGAATGACGCGCTGCGAAGCACTCCCAGAATCTGAAGGAGTAGGGCGATAGACAGAAGGTGCCCTTCCAGAAGGGGGAAATGAAGGATGGAAGGTAAATGGAAAATTGGTGGTGGAGCCAAGAAGGAGGTATTAACCCTGGAGGGATAGTAGGAGAGGTGGAAAAAAATGAAGGGTCTAAATTTTTAGCTGATAAAAATACTGGAATACCTTTGAGCGGATTTGATCCTTTCTGTGGGACCAGTATTTCCCAACAGGATTATTCTCTAGATGTGCTGGGGTAGAGGACTGAAAAGGAGAAAGAGAATGTGCATTTAAACAAGGAAAAATTCTCAGAAGTGTTGAAGGTAGAGTACTTAGAACAAAAGAAATGGTCCTCTCTGTTTGGCAATAAACCCAATGGAAAAATTCTCTTCCCACTGGTAACTACAAAATCTTGCTGGGATAAAGGTGAGTTTCAAGTATTTATCCCAGATCCTTTAATAAATTTTTCTTTGTCTTCTTTGGAATTCACCCTAGTGGGTAAATTTTTAGGGGCAAGACTAGATATAGAATCCCTTACTAAAATGGTTAAAAGGAAATGGATTATTCGAGGAGAGGTTGAAATGGCTCCAATGTTGAATGGCTTCTTGTTTAATTTCAACTATAAAGAGGACATGAATATGGTTCTGTGTGGAGGACCGTGGTCTTTTGGCAAATGTTCTTTAACTATTAAAAATGGAAGCCTAACATGGATCTATCAGATTCTTTCTTCTTAAACACTCCCATTTGGGTAAGACTTCCTGGCCTCCCTTTAGAGTTTTGGCATGAGGACATTTTTAAAGGTATAGCCAGCTCTTTTGGTGAACTAGTGGCATTGGATAATGCAATGGCTACCAGATCCAAACTTCAACATGCCAGACTTTATGTTAAAGTAGCAGATCTAAATAATCTCCCAAAAAAAGTGGATTTAATTTCTAAGCATGGAAAAAAAACTCAAAGGTTTGTTTTTGAAGATTTTCCCAATTCTTGCTATGTTTGTAAAAAATAGGGGCATCGGGCCAGAAACTATCCTTACAAAAGAAAAAATAATTCAAGCAGTGTTTTGGATGACAAAAATATCAAGGTTCAGCACAAGAAAGTATGGATACCCAAAGAAAATAATCAACAAGAACTAAAGAACAATGAAGATAATAAAGTTCTGCATGCTGAGGAGGAGAAAGAGATTTCTATTGAAGATCCCAAAGCTCCACAATCAGAGGCGGATGAAGAGTTTGGTGTTGAGAAAGAAAATTCTAAGCAAGAAGGATATGGGCTGCAATTAGAAACCACAAATCCTAAAAAAAGAATAGATGATTTGATAGATTTATCAAAACAAATCATTGGCTGTCAAAAGATAGAAGACTGATGGAGAGATGAAGAAGACAAAACTGAGCTGGAGGAAGGAAAATTCTTGGACGAAGTTGAAAATAAATTAGAGGAGGGAGATCCTCTTTTACCTTAGTTCAGGGAGATTCAGGTTGAGAATGCTTCCCCTCTAAAGGAGCTAAACATAAATGATAATGGAAAAAATATAAAGAACTTTCTAAACCAGAGAAAAGGGCTGATAAAAAAGACCATTACAAAGGGGGTTGAAACAAGAAGTAGCAAAAAAGACCAGAAAATGAAGGCAAAACATCCAGCTTCTACTATGGATAAATCTAGAAAAGGAGATGAACAGGTTTTAAAAGTGAAACTGGATGTTGGCTGTCCAGACAGACTGAGAAGAAGATCCGCAAAGAAAAATAGAGAGTTAGAAAGTAAGCAGAATATTGCTGATGGCAGGCAGGCAACTATTCTAGATTTTACCCCTCAAAAATAGATAGAAAATCTTTATTTGGAATTTTAGGGGGCGGAATATAAAATGGATAATGATGTTGCCCTTGTTTATCCTGTTTTTGTTGCTAGTTTTTAGTAGGCTTAAGGATTTCTTATCCTGGCGCTTGTAATTGCTCTATCTTTTTAATTCTGTCATAGGGTTTCGGGGTCCCTTCAAAACCTATTCTTACCTTAATCTAAAACATAAGGTAAGTGAACCAGAGGGTACATTGCATACTCTAAGTAAAATTATACAATTGAAAGGATCCTAACACACTAGCTATAGTCAATATGACCTATTATAATAGGAACTCTTGATTAAACATGAGAGGATAAAGAGAAGTAAGGATAGAAGATTATCACTTAACATCACCATATATCACTTTGCATACTTAGACAAATGTTCATGAACTCAAAACTAGACTTGAATTCATTGTTCAAATGAAAAATACAATTTCAATCCAACATGACTTTGCCATAAATGGTGTGGTGTTAGTTTACAAGAGTCAAAATGGCTACTAATTATAGAATTTGAGAGAGAAGTGAGAAGAATGAATTATAAGAGTCACTAGGACATGTGTCAATTTGAGAAAAGTAGTTACATATGTAATAAAGAGGAATATGGAATTGACCATGTAAAGGTTTCATAGGACAAATGTCACTCAAATTCATGAAACTTCTAAAATGTAGCATAGGACTCCTCATTTGCATACTTAGAAACTACTTTCATAATTTGGTCTTCTTATAACATCCCATAGAAAACTAGGGAAATATGAGATGATTGAAATAAGAGGGAGGGTTTATAAAAAATCCCTAAAATTCACTAGTTACATCCCTAATCACTAACATTCTTTTGAACATGAATTATCACTACCTACAATCTAAATAACTCCTCTTGCACTCATCTTGCACACTTGGCACAAAAGTTGCCTTCAATTTTTCTAAATATTTCATATAAATGAGTGTATAACACTTTTCAAGAGCCCTCATGCCTTTATATTCCTTAGTTAAACCTTAAAATTCCTCCCACTTATATTTTTAACCTTCTCAATTGCTTGTTCATTATGTCAGTTTGGATTAGTTGAGATGAAGGCACTTACAGATGCACTTTTGATATTTTTTTATGAATGAATGGACATAATGGGTTATCTTAGGTCCCAATATTTCAACCAAAGTGACTTTCATCTATTATAACCCTTATGTACCTACACAATACCAAAAATAATCAAGAAAAGACATTTTATACCCTATCCATACAAGTAGGGTACAATCCAAATGGGTGGGAAAGAGCCCTAGAGAGTCTTATTCAATCTCAAAGTCATTTCCTAGCCAAACTAGCTCATTTGGATGTATCTCCTTCTTCATTTTCCCAATCAAGTCAATGACAAGGCTTTTAGAGGGTTTAGAGTACTTTTTTCCTCTAAGGTTTATTCATATAGATTTGACATTATAAATCTAAATAAATTCTAAAAAAACATTTTTTATGACCTTCTTCAACATTCCTAAACTTTTCAGACTCCCATGCAAAGTCTCCATGTAGGTGTGATCATCTGAAGTTAGCATCTTGAGCTTTGTTCTCCATTTTTCATATTGTGTGATTGTCTTAAGCCAAGATGTGGCTTCCCTATGGTCTTATTTTCATTTTAATAGATAGAAAACACCATATATCTCCCCATAAACATGTTTTAATGAATTATAATATTCATCTAATGTCAAAACTGGTAGCAAACCCTCCAAATGGGTAATAGGCCTAGTCTAGACCTAAAGGTATTGAATATATTCCATCACTTATGAGTATTTTACATAGATTACATCACCTATTAGGGATTATCTATTTCTATCATACCTCATGACATATTCTTGCTTAGTTTTCATAGCTTCTAACTGGCCTTATTATCTTCTTTCCTCTAAACCTATATATTTTCACCCTTTGGGAGTGCTTTCTATTTGAGACAAAATAGAGGGAATTTACACTATTGTTTTAGCAAAGGTGGACATATTAGGGGTCTCTCCAAGTTTTGAGGATGCTCTTTTCAAAGTTTTAAATCTTGATAACATGAATAGATCCTCTAAACATCATAAAACCCTCAAGGCAAACTATGAGAAAGTTGACTATATAGGCTTTATACATGTGACTATATGTTATATTGTTACAATATTTCCTTCCCCTATTTACATGATATGTGGGTGTATTAATGTGGTCATCATGATACTTAAGGTGTTCACAATGTTTACAAATTTCTTATCATCCATGCTTGCATCTTCAACCCATGTCTACCTCAAAAAAGGAGCCTACCTATAGGTATATCTACATGTTTAGACCTTTGTATCATTAACACACTCTATTCTTGAATCCCTTAGGCCATCTTCATGGTTAGACTTATCTACACTATTTCTTGAGGTTAGACCAACATCAAGATTGGCCAAGATCTATATCACTATCATACTATAGTTAGCTACAATTGGTTCTTTTCGAGCAAAATGGGGTCCTATAGGTGGATATTAACCTTGAAATCTATTGCACACACCTTAGTGTCATTTTGAGATCTTTGGAATCAAATCCTAATGGAAAAGTTTATGTTTGCTTGCCTAGTAGTTCTCTAAGGTGTATATCATGTTTAATGAGTACCTACAGTCAGGTTATATGTGGATACTCTAAGGGTAAGGCACCTATAGGTGATGTTGTAAGTCCATAACTTATATTTCAACTCTTTTTTATTACCTTTTAACCACAAACCTTGAGTGTGACTAATGGTTCCCAGACCTTAGGTCCCTCATGCTTACTTTCATGACCCTCATAGGCATCTTTTCATTGATTCCTAGTCATCATAGCCTTCTAGACTAGATCCTAGCTAAGCTAAACCCCTCTTTCCATGAAAAACCAATCCCCATAGGTCCCATCTATTGAGTACAATAGCACCACACTATTACTATAACACCAATTCCACTCCTATCTACTTTTATCACTATTGTCCAAGCTTATTTTTGGCCCCAACAGTCAATTATTTCTAGTTTCCCATCCTTATCCTTATTGGCTTAATGTGATAAAATTAAATCCATGACCAATATATCCCTATAAAATCCCATTCAAATATCATTTGGAGAGGGTTGGCAAATATCACAAAGCAAGTAAGAATACAAGCAAGACTACTCAAACACATTTCCCTATTCTCTACATGCAACCATCCAATACTATTTTTAGCTTATTTTAATCCTTAAAATAGTCCATATTCATCTAATGAACACCTAATTTAACATTTCCTTACATTCTCATATCACAATTTCACCAATCACTTTCAAAGGGAGAACTACATATGTCTTGATTCCTCTTCAGTGTATTGTTATGTAGGTAGCATGCCCATATAAGGGGTGTGGATCAATATCCAATCAATATTACACACAATAACCCCCCCTCTTGTTTGAAATTGGTTGAAGTACAATGAAATATAGGATTTGAAGAGAAAAATTTCTCTGCAAGGATCTCTATAGACTTCTGACTACTAAAACTTTAAAGATAGGGTCACATAGACCTATCGAACAAAACCCAAAAAGCTAAAATCCTCAAGACAATAGTGCCAGATAAGGACTAAAATTTTGGTGCCACTCCTATCCACTTTTGACACTCATATCCAATAAAAAATGAAATTTAGAATCATGTTTTTGATAGTGTCATAAGCTTGCACAATGAATATCAAATCTTGTCTTAGTCGGATCAACATAGTTTAAACTAAGTCTTATTTTCTCCCTCTTATTAGTATTTTTAGAAAATCTCTAATTACCAATAAATTTCACAAATTAGTAACTTATTTATCACATATTATTTACTAATTTATCAATCTATACCCTTTAACTAAATTAGGAATAAAAACCTTAATTATTCCTAAAATTGTTAAAATATTTGGTAAACCCAACTTACTTTATTTGTACACAAAAACCTTAGAAACCCTAGGGTAAAATTCCTAGTAATTTTTCCTATACATTTCTAAATTTTTACTTGAACATTTAAATCACAAATTCATTTCAAAATTTAAAATTTAGTAGTAAATTTTAAAATAATTTTTCTTTCAAACCCTAGTTGCTCATACTATGTCCCAGTATTTTTCTAGTAATTTTCCAAAAAAAATTCAAATTTTTTCTAGCATATTAAAATCAGAAAATCCATTCAAATTTAAAACTTCACTATTAATTTCAAAATATATATTTTTCTCAAAACCCTAGTTACACATACTAGGTCCTATTCAATAAAACATTTCCAATAATTTTTTGAATTTTTTGTTACATATTTAAATCAAAAATATAATTTCATTTTCAAAATTCCATAGTATTTTTCAAAAATATCATTATCAAAACTCTAGTTGCATGTAATAGCTCCTATTTTCTTCTTTAGGTATCACCTTACATTTATAATTAAATTGTAAAAACTAATCTCACTTATTTACAAATTCTTCTTACATTTCTTGCAAATAACAAAGAGACCATAATTGGTCTTATCATGTACATGAATGATGAAGTTTATCATATGTTAATACAAAGCTTCATTCTTTGCTTCTCATGCTTAGTTTTCATAATAAGAGATGATATTACAAACTTCATTGCCAAACATGCACAAAATTTCAATATTCTTTTTGTATACTACCTTTTGCTCATACAAAATAATTACGAACTCCATTTTACTAAACGTATTAAGAATATTATGTTACATGTCAAAATTTTCCATGCCTTTATACAAAAATTCATGTTATCTATCCTTTGCTTTCTATTTCTCATGTGGAAAATTTTAAATTGTATCATGTCAAACACATTATAATGTTATGTTACATGTCAAAAATTTCTATGCCTTCATGCACAATTTCATACTCTCTATTTCTTCATTTTTATTTCTCATATGTAATGCTCTTTATAAACATATTATTGCACAAATCATCACTCAAAATTCATATATTTCACTCCACATTCAAGTTATTTTTCCTAAATACATATAACTCATTAGCTACTTTTGAGTATCTCCCTATCACTAATAGACACAAGCAAACACTAGAGGTTGTATCTATCCCTCCTCCCTTAAAACTTGGTACATCTAGCTCTCATCCTACACCTGTTACCAACTCTATGCTATATTAGTTCATGTGGTCCATGTTATCACCCAATTTTATGAAGCTAGATAGGTTGATTACACCCATGGCTATAGATTTATCACTCATGCTAGCACCCCTTCAGATATAATTTCTATTCTTGAGCTCCTTCAATGATTGGATGTCTACAAATATGTGTTGTATACATCCCTTTGTAATACTAGAATTCCCATTTCAGCCAAACCAGCGTATGTTGAATCTATCCTCAACACAATGCAATGGACTTAAGAGCATATTTCTTTTGAGAAAGAGGATCTACCCCTACAACACATCATTGAATAACACCTACCTCTATATATTAAACTAATAATTAATGATGTGGGGGTAAAAAGAGTGTTATTTGATAATGGTTTAGGACTTAGCATTTTCAACATTTCTTTTCTTAATCATCTTAATATACAACCTCACAACCTAGACCATTCTGACATGAACATTAGAGGTTTCAACAACATCCCATAGAAATTCATGGGTCATATAACACTCAATCTTACCTTAGAGCCTAGGACACTACCAACTACTTACCAAGTCATGCCAAATAACCTTAACTATAATTTATTACTTAGTCAACCTTGGATTCATGATATGCATGTAGTCCTTTCTACACCTACACATGTCCAATTGATAATGAACCTTTTAAATACTACCAAGTTTTTGAAACTCCACAAAATTATATTCCATATTTTAATCTCAAGAATTTACCTGCATAACCTAGTTTTCACAATATACCCTCAGACCATACAACACATCAAAAAAATCTAAGTTCCATAATAGCACTGATAGTAAATCACCAATTTTCCTCTCCTTTCACACTTAAATATCTTAATAAGATTGGATAGCATGGCAAAGGTATTGGAAAGCATGAACAAGGAATAATCAATCCTGTCAAGGCATCCACACAACATGCAATGTAAGGGATCGAATATCAGTCTACCTATCTTCATAATAAGCCTTATTCTGCTACATCAAAACATATAAAGTTTTATCCACCCACTACACCAAAATATCACACTGTTAATCATACTTCAATCATATCATTGATCTATCTTGATCTCATTGATGACATAGTTTCACCAGACATGTTCACATTAGATGAATTCTCTAACGATGAATCCTTCCTACAATTTCTTAGAGAATATGAGGATCTTCCATCCTACAATCATAAAAATATATTTCCTCATTAGACAAATACCCATTCATATTTTAGAGAAAGTCTAGATTCTCCCCCAGACATACCAGTTGACATAGAAGATACTATTCCTACTACTCCCTACACACTTGATCATTCCACATTGCTTAATGAATAAATAGATCATTTTAATTTTAGAACTGACCAGGACCCTCTCATGGTCTTACTAACTACTATCATATGAAATGAATAAGACATATATATTCATCAAACGTTAATAGATTTCATAAAATTCTTTACTTGGTCCTACTTAGATATGTAAAGAATTGATGCATCTTTAGCAGTCCATCAAATACCCTTATACCTAAATGCTAAACCAGTTAATCAAAAAAATCACAAAATACATCCTAAGGTGTCTCTTTTAGTCAAATATGTTATCTAATGCCTCTTAGATGTTGGATTCATTCGACCAATAACACACCCTGAATGGATCTCCAATATAGTCCCCATAGTAAAACCTAATAAGAATTTTTTTTGTTATTTTGATTCCTAAGATTTAAATAAAGCATGCCCAAAAGATTATTTTCCCTTGCCTAATATTGACAGGATCATCAATTCCACAATCGAGTATGACATGTTATTTTTTATGGATGGCTCTGCTAGATACAAACAAATTAAGATCACTGAAGAAGATCAAGAGAAAACATCTTGTATAACACCCTAGGGTACATTTTGCTATATTGTCATTCCTTTCAAATTAAAAAATGTTGGAGCCACATATCAACATACCATGACACACATCTTTCATGATTCGATTCACCATATTATCAAGGATTATGTCTATGATATACTAGCTAAATCCAAATAATGACAATATCATTTTATTGATTTATGAAAGATTTTTCAACAACTCAAGCAATATAATGTCTTACTAAACCCAAAAAAATGTGTATTCCTAGGTTTCATTATTTTGTATCATGGCATAGAGGTTTACCCTAATAAATTCAAAGTTATTATCGATATGCCACCACTTACAAACTTAAAACAAATCCAATCCCTACAAGGCAAGATCTAAGCAATCTACCATTTTGTAGCTCAACATGTTGATAAAACTCAAGCTTTCACTCATTTATTAAAGAAAGATACCAACTTTTTTGGGACCAAGATTGTCAAGAAAACTTTGATTCAATCAAGCAATATCTTCATAATCCACCTATTTTAGTACCCCCTATCCCTAATAATCCTTTCCTCTTATATATCTTAGTGATAGATCACATAATAGAAGTACTCTTAACACAACATGATGATCAACATACCGAGTGATTAGTTTATTACATTAGTCACACACTAGTTGATTATGAAAAAACTTATTTTGGAATTGAAAAATTATGTCTAACATTATTTTTTACCATGCAAAAACTCTGACATTACATGATCAATAATGAGACTCAAGTCATTACAAAAGTAGACCCCTTAAAGTTTCTAATGGAAAAACCACATCTTTCGACTTGAATCACAAAATGGGTTATGTTATTAATAGAATTTGAATTAAAAATAGTGCTCTAAAACTAAATAAAGGGCCAAATCATTACATACCATTTGGTATTAGAACCACTCTTGGATACAAACCCTCTTAGTGACACATTCAAAGATGATTTTTCTCATTCTACTCATTCAGATACCTAGACCATCTTCTTTGATAGCTCTTGATTTACATCCAATGTAGGAGCAGGCATTGTCTTTATCAATCCTTCTAGTCACATAGTTCCTATGGCATACCAATTAAGTTTCTCCTAAATTAACAACATCATATAATATGAAGCACTTATATTAGGTCTATTCACCACCCAGTCCCTCCAAATCAAATCCATTCATGTCTTTGGTGATTCCAGATTAGTAGTCAACCAAGTCAATGATGTCTATAGAAAAAGAGGAACATATTATCCCATATAATAACATGGTACAATGTTTATCATTATAATTTGATTACTTTTATATAGAAATTATACCAAGAAAAGACAACCGACACATATATGCAATGGTAAGTGCCACCTCTTTGATCCCTATTGATATCAATGATGATCAAGATATTTTCATAATTAAGTGATTAAAATCAGCATCAATATCTAATGTATATTTGATAGCTTTATCCTTCCTAGCCACTACACTCAGTTTCATAAATCCATAATGGTTCTCTGACATCTATAACTTTCTACAAAAATCTATTACACTAGACTCTTTTTCACAAAATGACAAACATAAGCTACACAAATAAGCACTCTATTGTGTAATAATTGGTGGGACCTTTTTAAATGATCCTTTGATGGATAATTTCTTAGATTCTTGACTTTAGTAGAAGCCAAAATTACTCTTACATAAATGCATGATAGTGAGTATGATGGCCATTTTAGTGTAAAGGCCATGTCACATAAATTGCTTTGACAAGGCTACTACTATCCCACCATGGAATAATAATGTCCAGAATATGCAAAGTTATGTGATAAATTCCAAAAACATAGTAACTTATAGTATGCACCTTCACAATAATTACAACCTATTATCTCTCCATAGTCATTCATGTTATGGGGATTTGATCTTATTGGAAAGATAAACCTTGAATTTATCAATGGGCACAAATTTGTCATCATAGCTACGTAATACTTTACAAAATAGGTGGAATCCATTCCAATTCAATCTACTATGGGGGAGGACATTTGTATTTTCATTATGACCCACATTATTTCATGCTTCAACCTACCTACATCTATCATTTTTGATAATAGAACATCATTCAAGAATAAAACTATTAATAAATTTTGCACAAAATATAATATTGAGCACACATTCTCCACTCCATACTACCCACATGAAAATGGTCAAGTAGAAGCCACCAAGAAAACCATCAACAACATTTTGAGCAAAATAGTGACCAAATTTGTAGATGATTAACACAATCAACTAGTCTTTGCATTATGGGCCTATCACACAAGTATTTGTACACCCATAAGAACCACTCCTTATTCACTCATGTATGGCATAGAATTAGTTTTAGCATTGGAATTATAAATCCCATTTACTCATGTGTCCCTTAAAGGCATTCTCACTAATGACCAGTATCATGAAAAGCATCTACACTAGCTCAAGAAGTTAGACCATACATGTATTCAAGTATCAAAACATCTCTAAATCTACCAAAAACATATACAATGATCCTAAAACAAATGAGTTCACATAAAATAATTTAAAGTTAATGATCTCATTCTCAAATAAAATATTCACAATGTCAATGTTAAAGAAGAAAGCGAATTCAAATTAAAATTAAATTGGCTAGGTCCATATATCATTACTAAAAATCTTAGCCCTAAAGTGTATCATCTTGCTTCACTTGAAGGAAAGAAACTCAAAAATCCAATGAATATTATGCATCTATGTAGATTCTATGTATAGTATGGTATTCCACACATAACTTTGTACATTATTTCCTTCACTTAATTATACATAATTTCCCTATGATTGATTGTACATAGCTCAAATATTATCAAAAAATCAAAAACATTCAAATATTTCAAAATACAAAAACATGCAAATCACTCAAAAACACCAAAAACATTTCAATTATATTCATTATCCATGCTTTACATTTATACTATCACACTAGACTTACATTTACTATTCTATGCTATTGTTTATCAATTTATATACATTACCATGCTTCATTTGATCTCTTTTGAGTGTGTGCAGCGAAATCTAGCTCTTTTATTTCTTTAATCTACCCATTAATGGGGAATCCTACTTCTAAATTGATGTACATACCCACTGGGGGCATCTTCTATTTGATTACACCATCTAGGTTATGTCATTCCTACACCACACACTCTACTTATCATGTTGATGTACATTATTTAGTAGCTTACATAGATTACTCTATCAACACTCTCTAGTCTTTAGCACTTGTGTATTTCTTTGTATATACATAGTCTTGTACTAAAAAATATTGCATACTTTCACTCTTTCTTTTATTAATTAGATGTGCATGTATTTTCCAATCTTTACATGCTTTATCTTCTTGCTTAGCATAGCTTGATGTGATTCCATTCATAATTCCTACTTATTTTTGGTATGTTCGTTAGGATATTTTTCAATGTCCTTTACTTTTATTCATGTGTACCTTTGGATATTTTCCAATTTCCCTTACCTATACTCTTCTATGTGATTATGGCTTTCATGCCAACTTGCTTGTTTCAACTATATGTGTATGTGGTATTTGATCATGCCTTATATGCTTGTTTTCTAGTTTGAGTGGCATGTGACCATGTCCTTTATTTTCTTGGCCCCTTGGCCACTCTTGTATGCTTCTTAATTTTTTCCTTGTGTGTTTATTTATTGATTGCTTTGGATTATTTCCAATGTTATGATCCAAATTCAAAATCATCTACACATTCTTAGTTGTTGCATGCCTTATTCCATCTACAAGTTGTTGGCATCATTTTGGAGTGGCTTTCATATAAGCCTAACCTTCACACTATTTAGTTCTTGATTTCCCAAGTGGCTTCCACATAATATAGATTCTTAATTTTGGAGTGGCTTTTATATAAGCCTAATCTCCATCTTTTAGAGTGGCCTAGAGTGGCCTAGTTTCTATCATACATTCAACTATCCATACCAACATTGTCAAATCACATTACATTCATGGGATTTATGATCCATCTCATATGACATACATTTCATATTGATATTAGTTCATAGCTTCACTTCACAGGGCAATGATGGAGCCAAAGGTCTAACTAGCTTTTGTATTCTTGAGCCACCTATTTAGAGGGATTGAACACACAATCCAAATGTCGATCAACATATGCATGACCACCTAGATTCACTTAGTGGGAAATGATAGAGCCAAAGGTATAGCCTTTGTATTCTTGATCCACTTTCTAGAGAATTAAGTACTCAACTCCATTCATGATATTACTCTTGGTATAACATCATCTAGCATTACTCAACATCACAATAGGTTTTGTATTGGTCTGCAGACTCAATGAGGTGTATTCATTTATTTATCTTCCTCTCTCTTAACTATATTTATACATTCTTAGTTTAGATATAGTCTATCTATTAAGAATTGATATACTTTATGTTTTCTCTTATAGATTCACACTTCACAATGTGATCCCTCTATGCACATCTAGCTTCACATAGCTTCATGAGTTTCACCCTTGTAGGTAAGTTCAGGTAAATTTTATATTTTTCCTTTATCATATTATTTCAATTTAATACATCACTAGAATAAAGGGGGGAAATCTAGTCATATAAAATGAAAAAAATGGCAACTTGAGCATGGCTTATGGAACTCAGACCTTAGGTCCCTCATGCTTGTTTTCATGACCCTTATAGTCATCTTTTCACTAATTTCTAGTCATCTGTAGCCTTCCAAACTTGATCCCAACTACGCTAGACCCCTCTTTCCATGATAAATCAATCCTCCCAAGTCCCATCTGCTTAAGATAATAGCATCACACTAGTAATATAGTGTTAATACCACTTCTATCCACTTTCGATGTTGTTGTCCAAGCTCATTTCTAGTCCCAATGTTCAGTTGCTTCTAGTTTCCCATACCTATCCTTGCCAGCCTAACATAACCAAATTTAATCCATGACCAATAAATCCATATAAAATCCCATTCAAAGATAATTTGGAGATGGTTTGCAAATATCACAAAACAAGCAAGAATACAAGAAAGACTACTCAAGCACATTTCCCTATTCTCTACATACAACCATCCAATACTATTTCCATCTTATTTTAATCCTTACACTAGTCCCTAGTCATCTCAATCACACCCAATTTACAATTTCCTTACATTATTATATCACAATTTCACCAAGAACTTTCAAAGGGAGAACTACATATGTCTTGATCCCTCTTTAGAGTATTGGTATCTAGGCAACGTGCCCACACAAAGGGGGTGGATCCACATCTAGTGAATATTACCACAATAACCCCCCCTCTTGTTAAAAATTATTTGAAGTAAAATGTAATATAGGTTTTTAAGATAAAATATACTCTACAAGAAGCTTTATAGACTTCTAGCTACCAAAATTTTAGAGACAGGGTCACACAAACCTATTGAATAAAACCCCAAAAGCTCAGATCCTCAAGACAACAATTCTAGATAAGGACTACAATGTTGGTGTCACTCTTATCCACTTTTAGTTCTCCTATTAAATTATAAAATGAAATTTAGAATCCTATTTGTGATAGTGTCATGGGATTGCATAGTGAATATCAATTCTTATATCAATTAGATCAACATAGTTTAAGTTAAGTCTTATTTTCTTCCTCTTATTACTATTTTTTAAAAATATATAATTACCAATAAATTTCATAAATATTTATCTTATTTATTAAATATTATTTACTAATTTATCAATTTAGACCCTTTAACTACATTAAGAATAAAAACCCTAATTATTCCCAAAATTACTGAAATAAGTACCTACAATCAAGTTGTAGGTGGATACTCTAAGGGCAATGCATCTATAGGTGATGGTGTAAGTCCATACCTTACATTTAAATTATTTTTATGAAATTTTAACCACAAATTTTCTCTCTCAACTCAATAGGACCACTCAAACATGAATATATTCCTCTATACTACAACTTTGGATTGTGAAGGTCATTTGAGTTTCAAAACTATAGACAACATTGAATGTTTACAGTGAACAAATGTGTAACTTTAAAACCTTCTAACATGGAAATATATTGACCAAATCTCCCACTCTCCTTTTAAATTTTTTACCCTATATGATGGATACAATATGTAATCATCAAAACCTATCTAGACTCCACATTTGTTCCTCATATGGCCGCCTCAAAAGTGGTTAGGGCTCTATTTTGGAGCTTTTAGGAAACTTGTCTCTAAACTCAGATATCTAATTTGAACATGGATTCTAAATTATGATTTCTAATATAAAGATTGAATCATGATTATAATAATCTCATCCAACTCCAAAAACTTAATTAAGGTTTCAAATCATTTCCACAATCACCATATAATACATTCATGCCTCTTTTTAAGCCACCTATAGGTGGCCATTACAGTATACAGGTAGTGGGTATGAATATGGGTAGTGTGCATAGAATGTGAGCACTAAATGAGTTTTAAATCATACATCAACTTTAAAATGGAATATTTTCACCATGTATAACCTCATTAAATCCAAATACTCCCTTTCAATGTGATTATCATTTGTGAGGCACCGATAAGGCATGCACTAAGTTGCACACTAGGCAGTGAGTAAAAACATGAACAACACATATTGTGAATGATATTATAATAAATATTAGACTCTTCACCAACTATAAAATGGATGTTTTTCACGATGAATATACTGAAAAAAAAATTCAATTCCCCCATCTTAATGTGATATGTTTCTTATAGGTGCACAACCATGATGTATGACTGTGCATAAGACTTACATTGATTGTCACAGTTTGTTATATACCATTTAGAGATATTTTATTGTTAAATTATGATATAATAATATGTTAACCATATTTAAACCTTTTTTCATACTTCCATTAATTTTCTCAAAGCTTCACATGCCATGATTACAAGTGGATGAAAGTAAAGAACTGATTGTATGTAGGAAATTGACTTTATATCACATATTAACTGCAAACTTCATGATTTTATATTATGAGATTATTATTTTAAGGAAAGGGGATCAATAAGTAATTTTAGGTGTGAATCACAACACCTCTCATTGACTTAAAACCATTTTTGATAAATAAACGTTGCACAAGTGGTGAAACATGCTTGCATCTAGGTAATGTTGACCTTATCCTACAATTTGATTTTTTTGTCTATTTAAATAAATTTCAAACATGAAAAAAAATTTAAAACATGAAATTATTTAATACACATCCTTTATAATCAATTTCAATAATTAGATTGTATAGACCTGTTCATAAAGAGGAAAACTTGCAGGGTGTGGGAAATAACAATCATAAATAGATAATCAAATTATTAAGAATGGTTCATAAAGAATAGGAAACCATTATTCCAACTCCAAAATGAAAATTAATCAAACCAATTTTATTATCCACCACCCAGAGCATTTAACATGGAATTCCTCCTACTGGCCATACCATTAAAAAACCTATTGACCAATTTTACTTGCCTAATGGAACAATGGAGAGATAAAATGGTTTTGGTCCAATTTTGGAACTTCTAGAGTAGACAAATCATGTAAATTGGGTTAGGGAAGATAAAATTTCATTTCATAAGCTTTTCCCACATGCCACTCTCTTTCATAGGTTGTAAAACCTTCAAAATTCCTCTTTTTCACTTATTTTCTTGATTTTTAGTTAGGAAACTGCAAGTTTAAGTTAGTCCTAAAATTATTGACAAGTAATATGACATTTTGGACATTATAAGAAAGTTTAGAACACTTTTACACCAAGTAAAACCATACCACTTCATTTATGACCCATAAATGACCCCTAAATGACATAAAATGACTTAAAGACTAACATATATTATGACTAAGGCTAGAAGCACATTAAATCATAGTAAATGAACTATGAAACATCCTATATCATTTTAATTGACCAATATATCATGTTTTTTACTATAGGGGGTTGACCTATTTTGACTAGGGGTCAAAAAAGTCAATTTTCTTGGTAATTTACCAAGGGTGGTATATTTTCTATGCCAAGGCTAGTAGCTCAATCCAATCCATTGATCCATAGAGTCACCTATACACAAGTTTTACACAAAAATTTCCTTTTAAAACACACTAAAAAAAATTAAAAGACACATAAAACAAGACACATAAAATAAAAACACACATGTGCTCAACTAAGACACTTATGGAACACAACACAACTAAAAGAAAGACACACACACCTAATCTATCATTTAAAAAACCTAACTCATGAGGTGAAATACATATTACCATACTTCAAATAGGGTCAAATATGGTTCTTCTTGCATCTTTTTCACTCCATGAAGGAAATGTATCATGTGAAGCATGTTCATCATCAACCAGTTATACATGTAGATGATCAACAAGTCTACCACCTTTGAATCTTATTAGGCCTACAAGTGGACTATTTAGATAATTAATTAATGATATTTTATACTATCCAAAGGCCTTGATTGGATCTAAAATCCTCTCGATGACTATCATATCTAATATGCCTTCCTCAAACTATAGAATAGGAGTGATGATAGATGTTTCATCTTTATCCTCTTCTAAGATAATAGGTGATTGATGTTTGGGAGTACTAACCTCTTATTATTTATGATATAAAACCTTTGAATGTGGTTAAAAATAAAATTTATCTCTTTAATATCCTTGAAGCACAACCAAATCTAGCTTGACCTTATTTTCCATGTTTACAACTTCTTGTGCCATAGCTTCATCAAGCTCTTTCATGAGTGCAAACTCTTGATTAGAAGAATAACATTCATTTTCATATTTAAAATGACACCTAACAAATTTATCATTATTATCATTAGAAATTTTGATATCAAACATGCAATCTATTGGATAAAAAGGAGTCTTACCCAACGTATCAAATTATTTGCATATGGCATTGAACCTTTATCGTAGTTCATCTTCATTCACAACATGACACTCTTTTCCATGCTTGGGGAGACACTCAACATCATGTTTATTATAATCATTAAGAAACACATCAAATTTATACCTCTAATGAGGGGAAGTAGCATTACTTAATTGATCAAACTCTTGATATGTGTCATTAAAACTTTGCCATAACTCATCCTCCTCTCCCTCACAAGTGTAAACATCAAGGGCATATTAATCAATAATAGGTAGAAATACATCATTTTTCCCACTATGGTGATCAATTAGGTTCTTAAACCTATCATAATCATACTCATGAATCATGTATTTACCTTCAACAACTTGTGAAGAAGAAAACTCAACACTTACCTCAGCTCCGTCAAATGGTTATTTATGCATGATATAAATGCCAAGGTTAGTTTGTTCAAAGTATGCATAAAGATCATGATCATAAGCATTTTAACCATATTCATTTATAAAAAAATTATTATTCCCTCAAGTTTAGAATCACAATCATCCACATTAGATTCTTTTTTCTCATTGATCACACAGTTTAAGTTAGAGCTTGCTTCAACATAGGGCTCAATATGAAACATTATAAGAGGATGAGTTGTTATGGTCACCTTGGTCCCATAAATTTTCCTAAAGTCCAAGAAGGATTAGTCATCTAAGAGATAGCCACCTATCTTATCTGTAAATTCTCTTGAAATATAGATTAGAAAATGAGCAAAAAGGTCTACAACAATAATGTCTTAAAGGATGGGAAAGCTAAGATAGTCATGTAGTAAAACCTTCATGTTTTTTATCAACCCTATTATCTTAGTAGGTGTACCATCTAGATTAATCACTCATTTTATATGGGTTTCATATTTTAGGCCCAACTTATTAGTTACAACTTGGTCATGACTGATGTAGAAGAGCCACAATCAACTATATAATTATGGACTAGTTTTTCACCCATTATGAGAGTGAGGTAAAAAGGTTGAGGATTTTCAAGTTTATTAGATTTATCAATAATTGTCTTAGGGAAATTTTTGAGATAAAAATGACCATGACTTTGGCTTGGAGGTGAAGGACTAGTAGGAATACTGGATAGTTTTTTTTAAAGCTCTTTTTGGCTAGGCATATGGAGGACATCTCATAAAGAGATATATGATTTAGAACTTTTTAATGAATCCAATATTATTAGGGTAGTATTAATCACATTATATTAATTTATTGGATGTAAAAATATTGTTTAAACTTTAGGAATTGATACACCTTGAGCAGACCTTAACACATTTTGATTTGAAGGAAGTGTAGGTGTGTTTGGGACTACCATGTTTGCAGCCATACTTTGTTGTTTTGGAAAAGTATTAGAAGAAATTATAGGAATTATATTATCACATAATAGATCCTTAATTTTTTTCATTTTTTTATATAACATAATTTCCTTGATTGATCACAAAATTATCTTTCACCAAGAAGTTGGTGAAACTTTCGACTTGAGGCTGCCAATCCTCATTTGATTACATCATGACTTCATATTCAATTGATAGGGGAGGAGTGAATCTTAATTGAGTAATAAGATATTTATATCCACCCTCATTGGCATCCATGAATTAGACTTGTTTCCAATATTATCCTTGTACCATGTTTTTATGCATCGGTACCATCTCTCTCTTGCATTGGTGGTGGAATTAGAATTTTACACATTAACAGGACTATTGAATTTAGGTTGTCCTTAACCTCTTCCTCTTCCTCTCCCATATTTTTTTTGATATTGATAGGGGTTTTGATTCAAACCTCTTTGTATACTTTCTTTTTTAAGCTTAAATTCTAAGGTTTGAAATCTTGCATATATATCAGTTTCATCTATCTTCATAGGAACAGTCCTAGGCTTATCATTTTCATTAGGAATTTAAGTAATGTTTGGAGTAGTATCTTGTATATTAGGTAGAAAATTCATATAAACCTTAGGAAGAAACTTTATTATTTGAATAAGGCCATTCTCAGCTGTAATCTCAAGTTAATATGCTTCAGGAAGAGTGAAACCACCCATGGATTGAAGTATGGTAGTAATATCAATACCAATAGCTCTCAGGTATATAGGGAACACAAAGATAATAGGTGGTATCATGGGATGAGGCCATCTATACCAAGTCTTTTAAAAAATCTAATTGAATTCATGATTTATTTCCTTGTGGGATCTTGTGATCACATTTATTTAATGTATGAGAGAAGTATGGTCAATTTCATCTTCAAATCTTGAATTTATCAACACTCTAAAGTCATCCCATGATGTAATATATCCACCAATAAAATTCCAATACCAATAAAGTTCTTTCCCTCTAAGGGACATGTGAAGGAATATAATGGTAATATTATCTTTAGTAACATTTTGGAAACTTCAAAAATTACTTGTATCCTTGATGTGTTCACTAAGTGTGACATGACCCTCACCATTGAATGTGGGCACACTGTTTATGGCATTAGGAGGAATGGCATCATATGATTCAAGATGAATTGGATTTTAAATATTAAAGGTAGGGAAGGCATGTGGCCTATCCATGATGGATTGGATTTCTTCAAGTTCTTCACTTTCTTGATTATCAAAATCTTCTTGATCTTTAAAAGGTAGATTAGGCTAAGGGTATTAAATTTCGAGAGGAAGTTCAGGCTAAATAGGTGGATTGGTAGGATTGGGAAATCTACTATATGATGACCTATTAAGTATGATGAAGTATGAGAGAAAACATATGACAAAAAATGGCCTTCAACCATATTATACCTTTAATGGAGTTACCAAATTTTGAGTATCACACCAATTTATAGTTGATGTTATGAAGACTAACATTTATCTTGACAAGTTATCCTAAAGACAATGTGTCCCATAGGGCATGCCAAAACCATTTTCACCAAATATTTCACCTTAGAGGAGGGTATTCAAGCCTCATATTGATTTGGGAACATAGGAATACTTATAGGTATGTGTGTGTACCTATAATAGAAGTAAACATCTAGTTTTAAGGGCTAGCTCCCTAAATATACCTTGAAATGCTTATCACATACTGTACTAGTTTTTTATGGGGAAAGAGATAAAAGTTTACATGAAATGAAATTAATATAAGGGGTGATACACCAAAATTATTTTCACAAGACCATCAAACTTATATCACAATGAAACAAGACCTATAAACCAACTTCATAGTCCTAAGAGGTTCTAACATAAGTGTTTCAACATAGAGGTGATATTGATGAGATAACATAAGGTAAGTGAAACAGAGGGCAGATTTCATAATATAAGGATAATTATTCAATTAAAAGTAGCCTAACATACTAGATACACTCTATATGACCTATTAAAATAGGAACTCTTGCATAAACATGAGAAGATAAAGAGAAGCAAGTATAAAAGATTATCACTTAACATCACCATATATCACTTTGCACACTTATAAAAATGTTCATGAACTAAAACCATACTTGAATTTATTTATAAAAGGAAAAACACAATGTCAATCTAGTAGGGTTTCACCATACATGGTGTGGTATTAGTCTATAAGAGCCAAAATGGCTAGTAATTATAGAATTTGAGAGAAAAGTGAGAAAACTGAAGTCCAAGGGTTACTAGGACACATTTAAAGATAATAAAATGAGTTAAATATGTAGGAGATATGAATATTGAATATAAAATGTAATTTATCATAGGACAAATATCCCTCAAATGCATGAAAATCCTAAAATATGGTGCAGGACTCCTCATTTGCATGCCTAGAAACTACCTTCATCATTTGACCTTCTTGGAATGTCCCATAGTAGACTAAGGATAAATTATATGATTTAAATGAGATTCAAGTGTTATAAGTAATCCCAAACATGAATTTTTTTCATCCATAATCATTTATATTTTTCTAAACATGAGTTATCACTGCTTGTAATCTAAATAACTCCTATTTCACTCACCTTGCACACTTGGCACTAAAGTTTCCTTTAATTTTCCAAACCAATCCATACAGATGAGTGTATAACACTTTTCAAGATCCCTCATGCCTTTATATTCCTTAGTTATAAATTAAAAGGCCTCCCATTTAGATTTTTCACCTTCTCACTTGTTCACTATGTTATTTTGGACTAGATAAGATGAAGGCACTTGTAGAGGAACTCATGATATTTTATTATGCTTGAAATAGATATTATGGGTTATCAAAAGTCTAAATATTTCTCCTAAAATTACTTTTATCTATTTTAACCCTTATGTACCTACACAACACCAAAAATAGTCAAGAAAATACATTTTACACCCTATCCATTCAAGTAGGGTACAATATATATTGGTGGGAAGGAGACTTGGAGAGTCCCATGTAATATAAAATTAATTTCCTAGCCAAACTAGTCCACCTAGATGCATCTCCTTATTAATTTTCCCAATTGAGTTACTAGCAAAGGTTTCAAAGGGTTTAGAGTAATTTTTCCCTCTAAAGTTTATTCATACAAGTCTAACATTAGAACTCTAAATAAATTCCACAAAAATATTTTTAAATAGATTTTTAATCATTCCCTAACTTCTAAAAATCCCATGCAAAGTCTCCATGTAGGAGTGAGTATCTCAAGTTAGCCTCTCAAGATTTATTCTCCATTCTGCATACCTTGTGATGTTCTTAATCCAATATGTGCATTACCTATGGTATTATTTTCATTATAATATATAAAAAAACTTATAACTCACCAAAAACATGTTATAATTAATTATAATGTTCATCTAATGTCAAAAGTGGTAGCACCCTCCAAATGGGTAATACACCTAGAATAGACCTAAAGGTCTTGACTGTGTTCCATCACTTATGAGTATTATACATATATTCAATCACCTATGATGGATTATTTGTATTTATATATTTATATCATAGCTCATGACATGTTTTTAAAAAGTTTTCATAACTTTTATCTCACCTTATTATCTTCTTTCCTCTAAACTTATAGATTTACACCCTTGGGGAGTGTCCTCTATTTGAGATAAAATAGAGGGAATTTATAGTATTTTCTCAGAAAAGGATGTCATATTAGGGGTATCTCCAAGTTTTTAGGATAATATATTCTAATTTTTATAACTTTATCACATGAATATCTCCTCCAAACATCATAAAACCCTCAAGGGAGAATACAAGAAAGTTGACTATATAGGATTTAGACATGTGACTGTAGGTTACATTATTAGAATCTCTCCTTCCCATATTTCCATGATATGTGGGTCTCTTAAGGTTTTAATCATCATAATTAAGGTGTTCATAATGTTTAAAAACTTCCTATCATTCATGCTTTCATCTTCAACCCATGTCTTTACTCAACTAGGCCTAACTTGTAGACTATGTTTTAGCTCAAGAAATGAGCCCACCTGTAGGTGTATCTACATATTTGGAAATTTTTATTATTTACCCACTATATTATTTAATTAATTAGACCATATTCATGGTTAAACTTGTCTACACTATGCCTTGATTTTATACCATCATCAAGACTAGTTAGGCTCTATATCATTGGCATGTTATAGTCAACTACCATTGATTATTTTGGATCAAAATGGGGTCATATAGGTAGATATTAAAATTTAAATATATTACACACACCTTAGGGTACTTTTTTGATATTTATAATCAACTCCAAATGGAAAATTTTGTGTTTGTAGGCCTACTAGTTCTCCAAGGTGTATATCATGGTTAGTGAGTACCTACAGTCAACTATAGGTGGATACTCTGAAGGCAAGGCACCTATAGGTGATGGTGTAAGTCCATACCTTACATTTAAATTTATTTTTTATGACATTTGGAATAAAAATTTGATATATCAACTCAATATAACCATTTAAACATGAATATATGCCTCTTACTACAACTTTGGATTGTGAATGTCACTTGAGGTTCAAAACTGTAAACCTCAAGTGTGTAACTTTTAGACCTTATAGCATGGAAACCTATTGGCTAAATCTACCACTCAAATTTTAAATTTGTTACCCTATATTATTGATATAATATTTAATCATAAAAAACTATCTATACTCCATGTTATTTCCTCATATGGCAGCCTCAAAAGTGGCCAGTGCTCTATTTTGGAGCTTTTAGGAAACTTGTCTCTAAATTCATATCTCCAATTTGAACATGGCTTCTAAATTATGCCTAGAAATATAATTCTTCATTAATGACTATCATATTCTCATACCACTCTAGAAAAATCATAAAGGTTTCAAATCATGTCAAGACACTACATATAACACTTTCATACCTCTATGTAAGCCACCTGTAGGTGGACATTGCAGTATACAAGTAATGGGTATGAATATAGGTAGTGTGTATAGAATATGAGAATTTAATGAGTTTTATAACCCCCATAAACTTCCAAATGGACTGTTTTCACCATGGATAACCTCATTAAATTAAAATACCCCCTTTTAATGTGATTAGCATTTGTGAGGCACCTATAAACATGCACTAAGTTATAGATTAAGTAGTGAGTAGAAACATGAACAATGCACATTATGAATGATCTTATAATAAATATTAGACTCTTAAAAAAATATAAAATTTATGTTTTTCACCATGAATATACTGAAATAAATTTTAATTCCCCCATCTTAATGTGATATGTTTCTTATAGGTGCACATCCATGATGTATGACTATGTATAGGACTTACATTGACAGCCATAGTTTGTTATATACCATTTGGAGAGTGTGTATTGTTAAATCATGCTCTATTAATGTGTTAAAAATATTTAAACATTTTTTTATACTTCCATTAATGTTCTCAAAACTTCACATGCCATGACTGCAAGTGGAAGTAAGCAGAGAACTAACTATATGCAAGAAACTAACTTTAGATCACATCTTGACTACAACCTTCCTGATGTTATCTTATGATATTGTTATTGGAAGGAGAGGAGACCAATAATTCATTATATTCATGAAACATAACACCTCTCATTGACTTAAAACCATTATAAATATATAAACCTTCTACAAGTGATGAAAGATGCTTGCAACCAGATAATGGTGACCTCATCTTGAAATCTGATTTTTTTATCTCATGAAATCAACTTAAAACATGAAAAAAATATTTAAAACATGAAATTATGTATTACACATCATGTATAATTAATTTAAATAATTGGATTGTACAAACCTACTCATACAAGAGGAAATCCTATAGGGTGTGGGCAATAATAAGTATAAATAGATAATCAAATTGTTAAGAATGGTTCATAAATTATAAGAACCATTATTCCAACTCCAAAATGACAATTAATTATACCAATTGTGTTATCCACCACCAATATAATTTAACATGGAAGTATTCCTACTAGCCATACCATTAAAAGGCCTGTTGATCAGTTTTACTTGCCCAATGAAGCAATAGAGAGATAGAATATTTTTTGTCCAATTTTGGCACTTCCAGAGCAGAAAAAACATGCAAATGGTATCAAATAAGCTTAAAGGTCACTTTATAATCTTCTCCCATATAAAACTATCTCCCATAGGTCTATAACCTTCAAAATTCCTCCTTTTCACTTGTTTTCTCGATTTTTAGTTAGGAACCTAAAAGTTTTAGTTAGTCCTAACATTCTTGACAAGGAATTTGACATATTAGATGTTATAAGGAAGTTTATAACACTTTTACACTAATTTTAACCATACCACTTCATTTATGACCCATAAATGACCCCTAAATGACATAAAACTAAAATGAACTATGACTAAGGCTAGAAGCACATTAAATCACATCAAATAAACTATAATGCATCTTATATCATGATAATTGACCCCCATATCATGTTTTTTGACTATATGGAGTTGACCTATTTTTAATAAGGGTTAAAATAGTCAACATAACCCATTAGAGATGAGAAACTAGTTTTAAAAAATTAGCATTCAAGAGCTGTTAGATTTCATATTTGACTAAAAGAGTGAATTTAGGGTACATTTTTTTTCTAATTTTCATCAATATTAAGCATAATATTATGTAATTAAATGTATGGATAGATTTTAGGCATATCTAAATAATCCCAAGTAAAAAATTTAGGGCAATCTTTTAAAATATAATAAATATCTATATCTTCTTTACATAAGGCATCAACCAATAGTATTCATTAAGTAACATAAATTTATCCATAATCTATCATTTTTTAGGGATAATATCATCTGCATTGGGTAGACTATCATCATAATCATTTGAATGCTCACCAAAGTCTGCCTAGACATTTATGGAATGAGGAAACCTATTATCATGATAGAAGGAAGGGAGATCATTTTATTCCCCCAATAATTTTAAGATAGCCTCATCATTAGAATATTAATTTAAAGTAGGTATATTTAGAGAATTTGTATCATAAATAAGATTGAGGTAAATAATTGAGTGTATAAACATGATTTATTGTATCATCTACCCATGGAATAGGTGGAAAAAAAATTATATGTTGAGATAACTTAGAATTAAAAGTTATATATTTATATCCAAGTCCTTATCTACCATAATAATCATATGCTTGAATAGGAATAAGGATTCCATGATCATGTTTTCCAAGGACCTGTCATGTGTAACCAATTTTTTCAAAGTATTGAAATGCAAAAGTAGAGGTGAAATTATTATCCTATGCTTTGGAAGAATTTGTGGGAATGATATATGAATTTTGAATAGTAGATTGGTTTGGTGTAGTATAAAAATATATATGAGGAATATAATTGTGTGAAGGCTCTATATGTTGATAGTATTTGAATGGTTATTTATCCATATGATAAGTGTAGATATGACCTTTATAGCTGAACTTTAAACATTCATGCAAAATAGATCGAATTGTATGCATATCACGAATCCATGGTCTTATAATAATATATTGTAATTAAGAACATTAGGAATAACTTGACATATTATAGGAATCATTCTAGGCCCAAAGGTAAGATTTAGTGTGATTTGACCCAGGACTTTATGTGTAATATTATAAAATCCTCATATGTTGATATCAAAAGTATCCAAATCCTTAGTATGTATATTAATAAGTTGAATAAAAGAGACATTACAAATGTTTAATCCTAATCCATTATCAACTAAAACCCATTTGACACCTACCTCATTAATTCAAAATGTAATGTAGAGAGGCAAGTGTAAATCTATGATGTGTTAAAGTGGGATATAATCTTTTTCAAATGAGATATGATCTTTAGTCCATCTCATAATATTAATAATGGAATCAACATAAGCTGGATCATATGTTTAAGAAACTTCTATATCATGAAGTGATGCATAAAAAATGTATTTATATGTGTTATAATGTTGTAGGAACCTTAAATTAGAAACTATGGCTAAAGAAACATTGATCTCATCAAAAAATCTATAGTTATGGGTTTTTCTAACCTGCCAAGCTTCAGGACCATATATAGAAATCATAACCTAGACTATAGGGTCTACTACGAATTTATATCTAGTAGTAGAGGTGGGATAGTGTCTATATATGTGTGGTCAATAATTAAGAGGGTTAAGCAAAACCACTAATGTTCTATTATGTTTAGGAGAGATATGTAAGGAATCAAAGTGAAGAAAAGAAAAAAAAATGCATTTAAAGGAGACTTATTAATTTTAGGTAATGAAGTTGGTATTTTATTTAATGTATTATCTGTGTTTAAATATTTGTGTCTCAATTTAATTACACATAAGATAAAGATATCATGCTAAATAAATAATAAAACATGACAAGCATTTTAATTGAGATAAATCATCATGTATAATGTGTTTATTTATTTTTTGAGTTTATTTCAAATTGAAGGAAACAAGCATGTAAATGATAGTATTAAAATTTGCATCAAAAAGTGATACAATTCTTATATCATTATTATCATGATTATGCCAAATTAAATTAAAAAATATATGGATCTAAAATTTGAAATATGGGTATCAAAATGTTTTAGATATAAACCTTAGGGTTATCTAGGGTTAGGGTTTGTGTAATATCAAAGTAAGTTGGGTTCACCAAATGTTTTAACCTTTTAGGATTTAGATGAATATAAATCCTATATTTTTAAGGAGATAATTATAGTCAATCAAGGTATAAATATGTAATAAATATAGACACTAATTTGTTACATCATAGACTTAATTTAAACTTTCTAATAATAATAATAATAATAAATAATGTAAATAAGAACTTAGCTAGAAAATGATTGAGTTAGATGATCTGGAGGCTCAAAAATAAGGTAGAGGTTGGTCTAAATATCATAAATAGGATCCATGTGTCAAAACCCCTCCTAGATAATAACAATGTAACTATAGAATAGCACCATGTCACACTAGTGTCCCTATTTTGGTGGTATTTTTCTCTATGTAGAGTTGTTCTAAGATTTTAAATTCACCTATGTTTGGGTTTGTCAAGCTTGTTCCTATGCACATGATTTATAAAAAAATGTATATGAATTCTTATGAATAATTTTATGATAAAACCCTAATCTTTCATGTTTCTAAGGCATCTAATTGATACAAGTAGTAAATTGTGTTTGTTAGTGGGGTAATATGGATATCTTCAACACCCTTTTGTGATGAGAGATGCTTACATATACATACTCTGAAGAGGGATTAAGACTAATGTATTTATACCCACATAAGTGCTGGTGCAAGTGCAAGTACAAGTGAAGCTAGTATGATTTTAGACCTCATTGTTTTGAATGTTCTTGAGACTAGAAACTTAAGTAATATAAACTTAGGAATGTTGTAGATGGTAGTATGTATAAGTAGGGAATAATATGGATTGATAACCTTAATTGTGAGTAATTTTTTCTAATTTTTTATGTGTTACTTGTATCTAATTTACATCTAGTGGTTAGAGGGATAAAATTCATGCATATATATTATTATGGTGTTTATGCATGTGTTAAAAGAGGTATAGACCAGCCCTAAGATATCTAAGATTAAAAAATATATTAATTTTTGGAAAATAAGGGAAAGGATAGTAGCACCAAAATTGGGACACTATATTCATGTTGTGATATTGTCCCCATTATGGCTCTAGTGTCTAAGTGGCATAACTAGAGTCACAAAGGGCCAAAATGCAAAAATGAGGGTCTAAGACTACTTTAGGGATGACTAAGGACTCCTATGGCCTACATAAAGGGTGGATAAGTGTATAATTAGGCCATAAGATAATTATAGGGATAATTTAGGGATAATTGGTATTAAATAATACTCTTATCACTCAAGTGTCATTTTTAGATGATTATAGTGTGTAAGACTAGTGTAAAATGCTAAATGTTATTGTAATCTTGGTATGATTAATTGCTTCAAAAGTGACTTGTGACCTTGAAGGTGTATGTGGACTTAGTTAGGGCTAATAGGGTTGAGTGGAATCAAAATTGGAAAAATAGATGTTTTTTTATCTCAATGTGTAGTTAGATATTCTGGCGATTTTTATCATAAGAGCCTGTATTGGATAATGGTTAGAAAAATTTGATTTATAGTTAATATTGTGGAATTAATTTGGATGGGTCTCAAAAAACATGTGTCATGATCCATTGATTAAAATTTAATTTAATAAAAGATATGTTAATTTGTGGGAGGATGTAGTTGATGGAAATAGATAGTTCTATAGACCAAGATAGTCCAAAATTAGTGGCCTTGTTTGAAGAGTAGAGACATCTAAACTAAAAGTGTGTATCAATTAGAATGTGAGATTATGATTCTTATGATGTTGAATATGGATGTTTATAATTATAATTTTTTTAATAGGTAAGGCTCATCCACATAAAAATTTAAGAAAATGTAGTCAAGGATCATGGAATCAGGCATGAGCTAATTATGTATAAGGAGTGTTCTCAGGTACATCAACTTAGCAGTAAATTTTAATTTATGTATGTATATTTTTAATTTTCTTATGATAAAACCTATATTATTTATAAATATAAAGAGAGACTATTGGATGTGCTTCAATATAAAAATACCCTTATTAAAATCTATTGCTTCAATCAATATGTCAACCTGTTACAATTTTATATGACCTTTATCATCAATTTGACTTACCTAACAAATAAGAAAGTGTAGGTGTATAAATATATTTACCTCATGTTAATCTACCATTATAAAATTCTAAATGGGTGTTAAAAAATATCATTTTTTTCTTGGAAACTTCATAAATGTTCTATTTTATAAATTATTTTTAAAAATTAGAATTTTTTGACTATATTGGCCAAGAAATTATAGTTCAATTTTTTTTATGATATTGGCCAGACTATATCATTCAAAAAAATACACATTTAAATATAACCATATTATCCAATATGTCATTCATAACTTAAACACTTCTAAATATATAAACCAAGTTGATAAAATTTAGAAAAACCTAACATAATATAATTGTATCATTTAAGATCATAAAAATCTAGCTATATTAGTTGGGATGATACATTTTAGAAAAATATATTTAATTATAAATGTCTTTCCTATGAGACAACATATAAAAAATTAGACCAGACCAATTTTATTGTCCAGGATGATATCATAAAAAGTAAAATATAGAATCATAATGCTATCATAATGGTTGATACTATTGATCAAAATTCAAAAACACCTCATATAGATCCAAAATTTAACCTAGATGCAAAGGGTATTTATATGAGATAGATTCACACATAATATGACATCAAAGGTAATTATTATGTTGATCTATAGGTTGATAACAAGTTCCATGATCAATTACCCTTCTTAAGTCATGCTCAAGGGAACATTAAAATTTTCATCCTTACCTCAAATCAAATGTTAGTTCATCATATGATTCCCACATTCATTATTATTCAAAATTTTAGGTATATTATGATTCCCACCCTTTATCAACATTGCATAACTTAAAATTTAAATATTACATAGATTAGTAATACAACAAGAGAGTTAAAGTTATATATTTTAGTGTTGAAGATTTAGTGTTCAAATTTGAATCCACACATGAAAAAGAAGGTAAATACATCCAAAAACTATGGGTCATTAAATCATTATTGACATCCTTAGGCCTAGCATGTATTTATTGAAGACTAATGTAAAAAACCTTATTAGAGAGCCATATAACATTTAATGTTTGAAAAAATGATTATTCTTGACATTTTTTATTCATAGATTTTAATTTGTGCATGATTTTAAAGTATTTTACATATATCATTATTGTTTATAATTAGTTTATATTTAATACTAAGGATATTTTCAATCTTTATTCTAACATTATTAATTTCAAATTAACTCACTTTATTAATTTATATTTTAAGCTAATGATATTTTAAACTTACCTCAATTTATTTACACATCTTTATTTACTATAACCTACCTTGTAATCACCTTCATGCTACATCAGTTTTATCCTTAAAAAAAATTATACATTTTACCATGCCTTTATTTTCACCTCTAAGATTGCCTCATTCTTATGCCTCTTGACATTTCATTTTATGAGTCATATGGTAAGACCTTAGGGAAAACAACTAGGCCTTCCTCACAAATTCTTAACCCTTCATTTTTTTACTTTGGACTCCCTTCACTCTTATATTATGCATCTATGTTATTATTTGTATACATTATTTCACCTCTTATATTTTACATGTCATCACTAATTATTTTTCCTCCAAGCTCACTCCTTATTTTTATGCTTCTTAACTTTTTATACTTCAATATTATTATCTTCTTAGTCTCTAGGCTCTTTCACTATTACAATACTTTCACACCTTTTAAATTAAATTGCTTATTACATTATTTTTCACCTCTGATCTCTATTACTAATGCATTTTTTATACCTTTTATCTTATATCCTACTTATTTTTCACCTCTTAAATTTTCATTTTTTGATTTTCAAGGTAATATTTTTTGGAATGCAACTAGGCCCTCCTCATAATCACCTATCCTCCTATAGTCTCTTATATATATTTCTTCCCACTTTCAAGCTTAGATAAGTTTTTTTTATAGACAGATAATCAAAAGGTTAAGAGTTGTATTTTTTATCTTTGATTTAGTCATGTTATCTTATGTAAAAACTATTTTATTCTATCTAAAATATTTTTCATCCACATTTTATCCCCTTTTATAATGAAATTATCAAACCTATCTATCACTATATTTTCCTCATTAATACATTATTTTGGATAAGGGAAATCAACTCATTATCATGTACATTTATATTTCCTTATTTCTCACTTTCTTTCATGCACACCATGGTTAGTTTCAAGAGTGCACTCTCTTCTAAGGTGAGAGTCTAGGAGTATCTAAACTTGTTGGTATCTAGGTTATCTTCTTTTGTGGATACTTGTAATCATATTGTGCTAGTAATCCTAAAAACCCATTTTTGTTTTTAAATCCATATATAGGATTAAAATATAGAAAGTAAGAAAAAATATAAACAAATATATCAAATCAAAATAAATATCAAAATTCAATATCAAAAGGTAAAAATATATTATAAAATTTAAAATCTCACTAAAATATGTGAGCTTATCATTTTCATACCCCATATCCTAGTTAAATATCAAGATCCCTAGTTTATATCATGATATATATAAGGTCAATTAGAGTATGATATGATAGTATAATGTGATAGGATGATTTACATATATATATCATTAATTTCACTTACCTTTTCACACAAGTACCCAATCCTTACAATTGATTGATGGATCCATCAGGATCTTGAGGAATGGATAATACATTATGGGAAGGTAGGATCCTTATAATTTTTATGTGAATTTACTTCATGTGGTGATATTTATTATTCATTATATATCTTAATATTTGTGCTTATTAAGTCAGGTTCTATAGATCCATTGATGTCAAAAACTATTAATCTTAACAAACTAATTACATTATACTTTTTTGGTAAAGAATGAATTTTCACCTTGGTAGATCATTTTTATCCCCTCCATAAAAATTTAATCCCTTGATATAATTTTTTTCCCAAATTTATCTTATTATATATCTTTTATTTTATAACTCTATTAAAAAGGAAGCATTTTCATAGGTATTTTTTATTAAAATATGAAAATTTAAGTTGATATTAATTTCCCCTTATTCATTGCCTTGTGTTTATAAGATTTATCCTAGTTAGGTTTGGCACTTAAATATTTTAATATCTAATTTTGAGTCATATAGAGCTGATTTATGCCTCCTTTAATGGATATATAATCATGTTTATACTATTTATGAATTATTTTATTTAATACCATATTTTTCATTGGGTCATTCAAATATATTCTAGCCTACACTATCGTTATCCAGTTTATTTTATCTCTTTCTCATTGTTTAGGTCTTATATACCTAATATATCCTTGATCATTTTGATTATTTAGATTTCATTACTTTTTACTATCATTTATAAGAGTTTTATATGCATTTATATTTATACTCATACATGTGCACATTTATTTTATCCAGTTTTAGTCTTATATCATTAGGATTACCATATGGATTTTTTGAGCTAACTATAATGAAGATGAAATTATTTTCATGTATATTTTTAAAAAAAGGTAATTAAAGGTATTTATTTATTGGTTTTTATCATTTCCTTCTTTTTAAACCATTTATTTTTAACACTTTCTCTTATAACATGTTGTTATGTTCTTTCCCAAGGTACCATACTATTAATCCATAATGTGTAGGATAATCCACTTGAAATCATAAATAAGAATCCCATTCAAAATCATAACTCATCATACTTGTTTTATTATTGTTATGCCTTAATTTGGGTAAAAAAACAAATATATTAAGTGTTAAACTTGAAATAAAATGAAATAGTATGTAAGTAAGAAAATATTTATCTTGGAGAAGATTAAAATAATAAAAATATAGTAGAGTGAGCTATTTTCACCTCCTCATTCCACTATGTCATTCTCAACTACAATTTTACTACCAATTAATGGTATCCATAGACACAAATACAATTCAAAATTGTCTAAACTCCTACACATGGCCTTGCACTTATTATAACTATTATCAAATAAATTATAGAACCTAATAGACAAACCAACTAGGATAAAAAATGAATATTGAATTTGGACTTAAAACTTGCAACTAGACTATTCATTCCATTTTCCATTGAAATTTATTTTTCTCTAAAAGGCCTATATTTATATAAAAACCTAGCAACATGAGGTACATGAATTGCCTAGGATATGTAATTGTTATCACTCAAGTCATGCACCCACTAAATTGGAATAATTAGTTTAGTGGAAAAATGGGATCATCCCCCAAGGTGTGGGACACTTTTGATCATTAGGATGAACCTATATAAAAGGATGAATTATTTATAATCTAAATACATATTATTTAAGATCAACATGGAGGCCTAAAAGCTAAATGGAAATCTACAAATAATCCTAAGTCTAAAATTTTTGAGGGGAAAAGAGAGGAGGGTTTGTTGAAAAGGAAATAATGGTGATGTACCAATACTATATAAGACACCTCTATATGCCTTGAATAACACACTAAAAATCTTAGAGGATGAGAATATATCACACAAACTCATAAATGAGCATTCCAATTGCATGAATACTTTGCATCAAAGTGCAGGACATAATACAACAACAAAAGGGATGATGAATGATCCACAAGTGGAATATGTATAGACCTATATGCACACAACATACAACCTTCAATATAAATCCAATATTAGCACATAGGTTTTGGGGAATGGATGATAATTAAAGGGATAAAAATCATCCATAAGCAAAGGTCAATAGACCACAAGATGCACATAGAATGCAAAATGAAAGGGAAGAAGTGAACTTGATTATCATTTAAATTCAAGGCTCAAGTGGTAAAGGGATCATGGAGGGAAAATTTAATAAACATTATTGTGTTAAAAAAATATCAACCCTTTTATAATCTAAGACCTAGGATTTTTATAGGCAATGGGAAGCCCACAGGTCATTGATTTTAATTATAAATATAGTTGAGAGAATTAAATTGAATAGAATAAATCAAGAAACATAATCTCTCTATAAATCATACAAGGATATCCAAAATTAATTAGGACTCTAACTACATCCTTTAGGCATGGTAATGATTACCTTGGGCTTGAACTTGTCATATCAATGCACTCTCTCATTTTTTGTAAAATAATAAATATTTAATCTCTCAATGAATATAGACTGATTTGTAAGATTTTATGTGTGGGAATGTGGCTATAGATATTTTGGAATTACTATCCCAAAATATTTTGGCCTACTTATTCTACTTCTACTTTCAACATTTCTCCATGGATACTTTCATCCCATGCTTGTCATTAAAACACTTGTTTTTCTTACATGCTCTAGCCATGATCTCATCATTTTATCTATATTTGCATTGAATTATATATATTTAGGCTCAAGTGAATGTGCTCAAGTAAATTCACTAAGTCAACTATAATGTTCTTTAATTTGTTTCTCATCTCAAAATTTTGTGATCCTTACATCACCATTCTTTGATTTACAATTATTAGTTTTGATGGACTTAATGGACATCCAACCCATCAAATTTAGGCTATTTTATTGGTGAAGTTATCACTACCATGTGTCTTCATTTCCAAAACCTTTTCCTTTTCTTTTGTTGTGTTATGGGCTCTACTCCTATGGGTTTTAATTTCATCACTTAGAATCTCATCAGCATCTATGGTATTTAGCCTTGTAGTTCACTTTTATCAACTTTATAGTCATTTGGATTTTATATGTCCACCCAGGTCCCTTATGCCTTTATATTAATTACTTTCATGCATCACTTTCTTGGATCTATTCACTCAAGTAAAATGATCAATGTCTCTAAGCTTATATACTTCTAGACACTCTCAATAGCCATGATGTGGCTTTTGTTTGAGGCCTCAAAACCATGGGGGAATTAAATTTTGGCTTTTAATTTTAATTCCCCTAATATTCAAAGACTCTATGCTTTAAATACCTCCATTCTTCCGTGATTTTAAAGTTTTTTATGACTTTTAAACTGTTATAAACATTTCAACTCCAAATTTTTTGAGATGTTGTGCTCCCAAGTTTCCACACTTCCATGTGGATTTCATGAAGAATTTGAAACTTTTGTCTACTACATTTATGAAAAACCTCTAACTCATTTATCCTGAAGAGTATGAAGGCCAAATTTTTAGAATATTTTGTCCTTTTTTCCCTTTTAACATATCCCCTTTTTATTGAACTTCGATGCAAAATTTTGAGAATCCTTATTTCTTGGTCTTGAAGATTTGATCTAAATTTAGATGTTATTCCATAGTGACAAAAAAAAAATCAACATTATTTTGACATCTATGGGTCACTTGTCTATTAAAAATAAATCTAGTAGTCACTATGTAATCCATTAAACATGGAGTCATAAAATCATTTCAACTTTTTGTTTCTAAGAATACAATCCTATTATAACCTGCTTATCATAATCCTAAATAATATAATTAAGATTCAACTCTAGAGGGACAATAAAAGTAAGAACATAGACAAGCAAAAGTGATAAATCACATAGGAAAATAAAATAACTAAGATACTATGACATAAAACTTAGATAAAATAAAATGTACCTAAAATAATATATAAATGTTAAAAACCTATTTAATAATAGTGCTTTATATTAATCCCATTGATTAGGATTAGTAAATATTCTCCATTCAACCTCAAAATATAAAAATCATTGGTTTGTTTAAAACCTAAGATGACATAAGGACCAATCCATATTACATCAAACTTTGTGTATTTACTATCTTTTACTATGTCCATATATCATTTGAACACTAAGTATCCCTCATGGAAAGTTCTATCATTAACCTTATTATCAAAGGTTTTCTTAATTTTATCTTTTTAAAGTTCTAATGTGTGCATTTCTTATCCTCTTGTTTATTCTAAATCCATAAATTCATCTAACCTTACCATCATATGATCATTTTCAATTAGCTCCATCTGGTGGGAAAGATCTAGTGAAGGTAGTTCAAGTGACATATATAGCCTAGCCTCCCTTATGTATACCAACATGAATGGATAATGACATATTGCCCTCTTTGATGTTATTCTATCTTCCCATAGGGTTAATTTTAGTTATGCATGCCAAGTCATTTGATTTACCTCCATGTTTCAGTTTATGATGTGGATCAAGTTTTTATTGGTCAAATTAACTAAAATGTTACCTTAATGGTAATAATTTTAGGAGGTGCTTAAGTAGATGTTATTTATAATTTCCCACTCATTGATTCTAGTCCCAATAAAATCCATAATGTTTTTTAAGATAATCATGGCTAGAACACCAAATTTAGTCACAATTCCCTCATAGAAATCTAAGATTTTTATTTCATTTGTATCTTTGAGCGCTATTGCTTTTGTCTATCTTTTTAATTAGTCTATGGAAATTATAATCTACTTGTTTCCAATACTTAAATGAGGGTTTATCATTCCAATGAAATTTAGGCCCCACTAAGAGGAGTGATCATCTTGGATTGGATGAAGTGGAAAAGCTATTAGCCTCTCTTTACCTACGAAGTAAGCACATTTCCTATAGCTTCCTACCCATCTATGAGCATATTTGAATAAAATTAGATAATAATAAATAGACATCATGATATTGAGATTAGTGGTTTTGGGTGAATAATTTTCTCCTAATAATCCATCATCAAACTCTTAAAGGATTTTGTCAATCTGATTCTATTCTATACATCTTAGAATAATTCCATTGGTGTCTTTTTTAGACAACACATCATTGAAAATAACATGAGTAGATTTCAACATGAAATGTAGTATTTTATATTTTTCAAGACTTTGTGGATACTTAGTTGAATAGATAAAAGCCTTTATGATCTGAGTCTATCAACTAGGAAGATCCTAATCAGATGGTTGTTCTTCTTGTAGCATAAGGATTATTTTACCTTTAGCTTTTAGGTCAGTTGCTAACTATTCACACAATCCTTTTCTCCGTATGAACCTAGTCATTTTTATGTCAATATTATATTCCATCACCTTAGTGATCTAATCATATATTTTTTATTGATATTTATACTTAACATAAACTCTTCAACTTAGATATAAGACCATCATTTTAATCTTGTTACTAAATAACACATGTCTAAATTTATTCAATGCTCTAATCATAACTAACACTTATTTTTCCATAAATATATATATCAATTCATAATATTTAAGTAATTTACTAAATAATTCAATATGCTTCTCCATTTTTTCACTATTTTATTGCACTAAGATTGTTGGGATGTTCATCTCCTACGAAAGCATAAAGGATGAAATCCTTGTCATATCATGGATTAAAAAGTGTGGGGGATTGGGATATTAATTTATTTATTTATTCAAATCCATCCTTAACTTATCTTATCTAGCTAAAGGTGGCACTCTTATTGATAATAGAGGTAAGAGGCTTGACCAATGAAGTAACATTTTGTATAAACCTTCTCACAGTTTATCTTTCCCAACAAGCTTTGGAAGTTTTTATTGTGGATTGGTAGAGAAAGGAATATGATGGCTTCTATTATTTATTATTCAATGGTTAATTCATCATTAGAAACAATGTGACCTACTAATTAGCCTTCATGGATAAAAAATACACACTTTTTTGGGTTTAAAGGTACCACAAACTCTCTATACTTGTCAATGACTTTCTTCAAATGATTCAAGTGATCAACTGCACATTTAGAGAAAATAGTGATATCATCAAGTTAAACTAGGATCATATAATTTATTAGGCCCCTAAATTTCATATCCATTTATAAGATCAAACCAGTTTCGGTTAGTCTGAAAGACATCTAATTATACACATAGGTACCCTATTTGGTGTTAAATTATGTTTTGAACTGATCAAACTCTTTCACTAGTATCTTATTATATCTCAAGTAACTATCAAGAAGTGAAAACATTTCAACCCCTACTACTATTTGGAGGATATATTCCATAGGTGGAAGGGGATAGTGATCCTTGAGGGATGCTCTATTCAAGTCCTTAAAATCCATGTAAAGCCTAATCTATCCATTCTTCTTTTTCAACATGACTAAATTAGCTCCCTAAGAGGACTATTTAATTATGAATATTATATTATCCTATATAATCTTGGTTAGTTACTTTCTAATTAGTAGTTCTAATTTGGGATTTGTATGCATTTGATTTTACCTAATTAGCTTAGCATCAGGGTCTATCTTGATTATATGTTGAGTGAAGGATGGGTCAAAACCTTTAAGATGTTGGTAACTCCACGCAAGTATATCACCATGGTTTATAAAACTATGAATAAACCCTTCCTTTTCAGGATAAGTGCATACATTTCCATCTCTCAAGAGTTTGTCATTAGAAATGACCACTTTCTCACAATTTTATTTCTTTACCAACACGTTCATCTTTTCACCTTTGAATTGATCGTTAGAGTTGAATATGTTCTCTAGCATGACCAATATTTTAGGTAGATTATTTCCTTTTAATTAGATGATTTGACCTCATATTGTATTTACAACCCTAATTGGTTTTTGGTAAAAAAATCTCACTCTTCTTGTATACAATTTATTATCTTCTCATCATTCTTGAACACATTCCAATTAGCATAATTATCAAGCACTACAAGTCTAACTATAATCTTGACAAGTTATCATGAATATCTCACAACATCAATAGGGAGGTCATATTGACAACATACTATGACAAGCCTATCTACATCAGTAATTTTTCTTCCTTAGCATAACTTGTTTATTTAAAGCATTTAATATTTTAATAAGATCCAAAAATCTATGTTTATAAGACTTTAGCAAGTTATTCTTGGATGCATTTTGAGATCTCACTTGATTTATAATGATCTTGCTATTATCAAACACTTGAAATTTATTAATTCCTTTGTTTTGTGCTAATTAGAGGCCTTGGATCAGTGCCTCAAATTTGGCCACATTATTGGTGAAACTAAATTTTAGCATGTATGCATGAAATTATTTATCCTTTCAAAGATAAATCAACATAATGTCCACACCTGCACCATTTCTACTTCTAGAGCCATCAAAATATAGTTTCCATATGCCTTCAAGGTATTATTGAGTATTTATGAGTTTTGGTATGACAAAGTCATCCTTGAGGATGTAGTAATTTTCTAGCCCTATTTAGTCCATAAAATCATATGGATCAAATCCATAATTCTCATTATCACAGTCGTCCATTTTTACATCTAGGACTTCTTCTAGAGGTGTGGTAATATCATGCATGACTAAACCATCTTTAAGTTCATACATAGTATAGTTCATATCAATGGTATTGGGTGAGTATGGATCTATATTATCTCTAAAAATAGTCTCAACCTTGGTAGTCACCTCAGTTCCATATCTAGTCCTCAAAAACATGTGTGGCTAGTCAGATAACAAGTAACCATAGTAAAAATTCTTGAAATACAAATGGATAAAAAGGAAGAAATGTTTATAAATTATGTCTTAGGTAATGGATAGGCTATAACATGCATTCAAGGTAAATTTTAAGCCTTTAATAATCCTCATAATTTGGATAGTTATTCCATTTAGATGAATAACTCCTTTTATAATAAAGGTATACTCTATACCTAGCATATCATCTATCTTATTGGGCATGACTAAGCTACTTACACCTGAATAAATCATACAGCTATGGATAAGGTGATTATCTATGATAAAATAAATATATAATGGTGGTGGTTTACTACTTTTTATAAGCTCTCCTTCCCATAGATAACATAAGCTTGTGTAAATGATAGGAAAGGCCTTTTATTGTTCATGGGGATGAAATATCTTCAATGCTTCCTACAATAACTTTTTTTTAGGTAATGGATAGGGCCTCCCACATAGTTACATTCAATATTTTTTTTATTTATTAGTTCCACTATGTTTAATGAAATCTAATACCCTTTCATCTAGAACTTTGGGATAATAGCCTCCTCCTTAGTGTGCTGACTAGATTTTGGTTGATTCTCCTTATGAATATGCTGATTTATTTATGCTTGGATGGTATAAGGAGTCATGTTATCTTTTTAAAATTCACATGGAGCTTATGAAATATAATTTTAGCCTCTAATAAATATTTCTCACCCTCCATTTCCCTTATTTTAAGCCATGTATTGTAATCCACTAGATTATTAACTACATTTGATACTTAGTTTTGATTTATGCCAATGAAGTCATTATATTGATAATTTACCAAATTTGATTCATCCACCTATGTTTGGGCCTCTTCATGCACTTATTCCTTTTGTGAATTTAATTCTTTTAGATACTCTTGAGGGATGATATGCTTTTCACCATTAAATTTTGATTTAACACTCCATTTGTGCATGTAGCTTGATAATGTGTCTAATTGTGAGGAAAAAACCACTCATAATATTGATCTATACTATTTTTAATGGGAAAAAGGGCCCTAAATGTGATAGTAATATTATAATTTTTCACATTAGGTGGTATAGAGTAAGTGAGATGGCCTTGGGATTATGTATTTCTTTGATAAGACATCATGGCATGTTGGCAAGATTGATTAAATGATTGGTAAGGTATAAAATGTTAAGATTTTTACCTTTTTAAGGCTACTATCTCATTACCAAAACTTTAAAATAATGACTTAACTTCATGTAATTCACTACAAGGAGTAGTAGATGTAGCAAGTGTGTTGACTGTGACAATGATAGGTTCTAATGAAGATTGAGCAGTAGGCTATTCAATAGGAAGATATAAAAAGAGAGGCATGGGATGCCAAAGAGAAATATTTCTATATTTAATTATACAATTCTTAATCTATACAATAATGTCATATGCATCAGGGAGTACTACTCCTCCCATAGATTAGACCATTATAGTTATATCACTATTTAGAGCCCTTAGATAATATAAAAACATAGTATTTGGAGATGGATTGAATAAGGGTGTTATTATATCCCAAAATATTTTTAATCTAAAGTTAAAATCAACCATCAGCTCATGTGGGAATGTCTTAATGATGGTAAGCTACTCCATCAAAGATAAGTGTTCACTCTTTTCTTCAAATTGCTTGTACTATTTTTCTCATAGCTTTTCCTAATTATGAATATATTTAGGTGTTATAATGTTTTACCATTGGAAGGTTTTTACTTTTAAATAATAGGTTCGTATCCTAATTATTACATTATATTCAGTGACAATATGGACTAAGAATATATTGGTAATATATTATATGTGTTCTACAAGGGTGGTTACAATCTCACTGGTAAAATATGAAAAGTGTTTAATCATTTAAACTTGATTGTCATCATATGTATCTAAATACAAAGGAATTCCTCCATTAAAATTCAAAAACAATTGGTTTATTTTGGAAGCCATGAATGGAATAATAAATAACCTTCCTCTAGGTAGGGGAAATCTACTAAAAGGAGGGGTAGATTAACATCTTCGAGAATATTAACTTGAACTACTAGTTCTCCTAACAAGAGATGAGGATGCTCTAACTCTTGTTATTTTATAAGGGATAGGTAATTTAATAGAATATAAAACAATACCTATTAAAGATGATCTCATTTGTCTTGGCATATAATGAAGAAATGATCTTTAAAAAATAAAAAGTATTAGAGTTTTAAGGTGCTATGTAGAGTGTATTCAACATTATTAACCAATAATAACACCAAATTACTAGTTATATCTTTGATTTGGTCCCATCAAGTGCAATATAAGCTATTATGAATCAAATCGTGCACATACTAAATTAGAATAATTGGTTTAGTGGAATAATGGGATCATCCCCACTTCTCCTTAAGATGAAACTTCGAATAAGGTTGGATTCTTTCTAATATTAATGCATCTTATTTAAGATCAACATGTAGGCCTAAAAAATCTAAACGGAAATTTAAAGATAATCCTAAGTCTAAAATATTTTGAGTGTAAAATAGAGAGAGGGGTGTTGTTGAAAAGGAAATAATAATGATGTAATAATAATAGATAGATCACCTCTATATGCCTTGAATAACAAACTATAAATATCAGAGGATGAGAAGATATCACACATACTCCAAAATGAACATTCTAATTGCATGAATATTTTCCATGGAAGTGTAGGACACAATACAACACCAATAGGGATGATTAATTATCCACAAGTGTCATCTATATAGGCCTATATGCACATATCATATAAATTATATGAGAAACCCAAGGTATACATACATGTGTTGGGGAATGGATGAGAATGAAAGGAACAAATATCATAAACAAAAAAAGGTAAATAAACTAAATGATGCACATAAAATTAAATAATATAGGGAAGAGGTGAACTCAATTCTCATTAAATGTAAAGTGCTCATGGAGGGCAAAGTTTTATAAAATTAACGTGCTCAAAAATATTGAACCTTTTACAATGTAAGACCTAGGATTTTTATAGGCAATGGGAAGCCCATAGGCATTAGATACAATCATAAATATAGCCAAGAGAATTAAATTAAATATAATAAATTTAGACACATAATCTCTCTACAAGATAGTTAGGGATGGCTAAAGGTAATCAAGACTTTGAATATATTGTCAAGACATGGTGATGATTACCTCGATCTTGAACTTATTAGCTCAACACAATCTCTCATTGTTTGTACAATAATTTAATGACCACAACTTGATTTTATAGCTTTCATTTGTATGAATATGGCTATATATATTTTAGAATCACTATCTCAAAATATTTTGGCCTAATTCTACCACTTTTGATTTCAATGTTGCTCCTTGAAAATTTTCACACCATGTTTATCATTAAGAAACTTATTTATCTTATATGATCTAGACATGATCTCATCATTCTATATATATTTGTATTAAATTTTATAGTTTTCATCTCAAATCAATTCATTTTGTCAACTATAACATTCTCAAATTTGTTTTTGATCCCAAAATTGTATGATCCTTATGCCACCATACTTTGATTTTACAAATCCTATTTTTGATGGTCTTTATGGCTAGACAGCTCACAAAATTTATTATATTATATTGGTGAAGTCACTATTGTCACATGTCTTCATTTCAACAACATTTTATTTTTTCTTTGTTGTGTTATTGAATCTACTCTTATGGGTTCTAATTTCACCACTTGGAGGCTCATTAACATCCATAGTATTTAACTTTGGATTTTTATTTTATAAACTTCATAATCATGTAGCCTATGTATGTCTACCTTTCTTGTTATTTTGGCTAAATTATTTCCATGCATCACTTCCTCGCCTATTTACACTCAAGGCAAATGGTCAATAGCTCTAAGCTTCTATGCTTTTGTAAATTTTAGGGAGCCACCATGTGAATTTTATTTGGGGCCTTAGAACCATGGGGGAATTTACTTTTGGATTGATATTTTAATTCCCCTGAGATTCCAATATTTATTTATTTGAATACCTATATGATTCCATACTTCAAAAGTATTTTAAGACAAACTTTTCTAAATATTTCACCTCTTGATTTCTTAAGATTCCACATTCCTGAGTTTCCACACTTTTACGAAGTCTTATGAACTTTTGTAGACTAAATATACACAAAACCTATGGATAATTTATGTCTAAGATCATTAAGGCCAACTTTCAAGAATATGCTAAATCTTTTTTTCCATTTTGACTTATCCCTATTTTGCTAAAATTCAACCCAAACTTTTGAGAAGACTTCCCTATTGATACTTAAGCTTTGATATGAATTCAGATCCTTCTTGATGGATACCAAAAATGGTCAATAAAAATGAACCGTCATTAGTTATAAAATAATCCACATTTTTATTATTATTTATTAAAATTTATGTTGTGTTTAAATGGAATATATTTTTTATAAGGAGTAAAATCCTATCTAAAATTATTATTAACCACTTTCTTATAAAATGATAAGTGGACCATATATAAGAGGCTTAATCTTATTTTTTTTCTTAGAGTCATTTTCTACTCAATTATATTCATACCTTATATCTAAAAATGAAATTATGTTCAGTGTTATGATTATTATGTATTTCTTTGTACTTAGCTTGTAACTCCTTAAAAAATTATTGCACTTGGAAGTGAATTTATTTAATATTATTAATGAAATTTTTAGTCTTATGGATCTTTGGATCCACTTTCCTATTTACTTTGTATGTTTATTTAAAAACATCAAATTCATATGGTGATAAGTAACCAAAATATGTTTCAAAATTATATCTATTGGTATAATAATTCAAAGCTCAATTATGAAAATTGTGAACATCCACTGAATTTTCATTCAAAGTCTTAGGATGATTATTATAATACCATCTCAAGATTAAAACCAAGGTAATTCAATTTACCCATTAGTTTGTGGATGAAAAGTTACAATTGTTTTAAGTCTAGTATCAATATTTACCCATAATGTAATACAAAATTAGTAAAAAAATATTGAATCTCAATATGAAATGATAGATTTATGTAATCCAAAGTTAATCCACACATTAACAAAAAAAAAAACTCAATTGGATCACTTTTATTTTAATTTTATTTGAACATGTAATACTAATACACATCTTTCTAAATTGGTCCAAATTTAAAAAAAACCAATATTCATGTCAACTTTTTTACATAGGAAACCAACCTAAAAAATCCATAAAAATGTTTTCCCTTAGCCTAAAATGAACTTGTAATGGCAAATACAAACCTAACTTATTTTTAGTAGGCTTACTTTTAGTACATAATACACACCCTCTTATGAGATTTGTAACATATTTTTGAATATTTGGCCACTTTGTATATGTTCCACTATATTTGTGACTCCAAAGTGGCCTCAAACTCTTGAATTATTTGATTCTCTCATTTTTTAACTCTTCCTCATTTAGGAAAACAAAGTTTACCCAAATTTTAGAGAAACCTATTTTGAATATGGTAAGCCTCATTGGGATAAAAAAATGCACCTTAGGGTCTCTTTGAATGATTAAATGCTTCCTAAAAATATATATTGTGTTCATATCCTTTTACATAAGGTTCATGCATAAAATTTTCAATAAGAAAAATAGTACCCATGGATGAAATCATAGAAGGTGTATAAAAACATTTCCACTAACTTTATCATACCTCTATTATAATTTATAACCAAATGCGTTTTTTAAAATAAACCCATCAAATGCTTCCTAAAAATATATATTGTATTAATATCCTTTTACATAAAATTCATGCATAAAATTTTCAATAAGGGTTATAGTACCCATGGATGAAATCATATGAGGCCTATAAAAACATTTCCACTAACTTATTCATATCTCTCTTATATTTTATAACCAAATGAGTTTTTTCAAATAAACCAATCCATTTATAATATCTATCTTTTGGAAATTTAGTTTGTACTTGAAAATTTAGGAGAGGTTAGTGATTTATATAAACCATGGTTTCCTTACCGATAAGATGGTTCTTCCATTTTTTGATTGTTTAAACAAGAGCATATATTTCTTTATCATATCCAAAATAATTGATAATTTCACCATGAAATAATTATAAATGGTAATTTATTAATTTACCTCTTTTTAATAAGACAACTTCCATAACATAGTTACTAACATCTATTTCCACATCAAAATTTTATTACAAGTTAGGTAAATCTAAAATTAAAGCATTGTCAACATTATGTTTAAACTCAAAAATTTAATCTTGTTACTTATTACCCAAATTCAAATACTTACCCCATATTATAATGCATTAAAATGTTATACCATGGAATAAAAACCATGAATGAACTTATTTAAATACTAAATTGCACTTTAAAATCTTATTTTTGTATCACATTATAAGGCATATGCTAAATAATGATGATATCTACCTTTGTTGGATCAATTATAAATTTCACATATCCAACCACATGCCCAAATTTAACAAGTTTATTTTGTAAAAAAATAACTTTATTTTCATTCAAAAATATTTTATTCTCCTTTGAAACTTGTAAAATGTAATTTATTATAATTAGATGTTCATAATTTATTCTTATGAAAATAATATCACTGAAATAAACAATAATAAAATAATCCATAAATGGACTCAATACCTCATTCATCATTTGCATGAAATTATCTTAGACATTTTATAACCCAAAAGGTAGTACCAGCCATTAATATAACTCTTTCCTTGTCTTTAATTTTGTCTTCCATATGTCCTCTTCTTTAATCTTCATTTGGTGATACCTAGGTCTCAAATCTAATTTAGTAAAGTATGGAGTAGATCTAAGAGATAAATAATTTGTGGAAGAGGGCACCATTTATTAATTGTAATTTTATTTATTCCTCTATAATAAACACACATTTTTCATGAACATTATTTATTAGGTACTAAAATATTTGGAGAGCTGCATGGAAAATTACTAGCGAAAATTATAAAATTATTAATCAAAGTCTACAAATATTGTTTTACCTAATTATCATACATCAAGGAATATTGATAGGCATGTAAATTTGGAAGAGAAAATTTTGATTAATTAAATACTGTAACTATTATTTTACCTCATTAGCATCCACCAAGGACTATTGATATAGACCCAAATTTTTAAGAGAACAATCTGCTAGAAACTGAATCCCATGCTCACTAGGCCCCATAAGTGTCAAATCCATAACCTCTTCGAAAACTTATTTTAAGTACTACACTAAATATTAAATTAATTTTTTATATTTTTTAGTAAACATGTTACACTATGTCTTTTGTGAATCCACTTATTTATCTTGTATATCTCTTAAAATAAGTGAATAAATATTTACACTAGAATTAATCATCTTTTTATCCTGAGAGACACTTACCAAGGAGATATCTAAGTTGTTTTCATAGGATTTAATGATTTTTAGTTTTCCATACTCAAATAAATGGTATTTATTTTATATTCTCATTTGTATGGAATCTTGAATATATATGTAAGGGTTTTCAAAAACTACATAGCAAACATTAAGTAGAATAAACTCAACTATTAATTTAGAAATGAAATGTTTATCACTATCAAATGTTACCTTGCATTACTTGGTCACATCTAACTCTAATCCTTACTTTACCAAACCAAAATCATATGTATTAGGATGATTTTATATTTATAAACCCAACTTCTACACTAACACCTTGTTTATCAAATTTTCTTGAGAGAAAGAATAAAAAAGAGCATCCAATTTAGTCTATTAATTTGAACTTTAATATGTTTTTTTTTTGGTAAATTCAGATTTATATTTATTAATATTTCTACCCAAACATACCTCCTTGTGAATATAGGTGCAAAACAATTTATTGTCCACATCAGAGATATCCAAAAAAAAATCACTTTGAAGGAATTCAAATCTTTCCTTTTTCATTTTTACTTTGAACTGATGCAATTATAGATGAAACTTATAATAATTCTCCTCCAAATGACTATCAAAATCAAAATTACCACAAATAATTATAGTATCCTTTTTATAAACATTAGTAGTAACATATTTCTTACTTTTTCATTTACCTTATCCCTTTTTCTTAGAACCACCATTTTGTTTTGTTGTGTTCAAAGAGGTATATGGACCCTTAAACCCTTATTTATGTCCATCTATAAGTAATGAGATTGATAACATAAATTATATATAGTTTTAGGCTTAAAAAATATCATGATTCTCCTAAAATGGATATAGAGTCCACCCATATACTTCATTAGGACATCAAGTTCTTACATATCCCTTCCCATCTTGAATTGATTCTTGTAGAACTTGATTTTTTACTCCTTATTGCATGTATAGTTTAAAACCTTATCAAAATAGCTCACACACTATAATATCATGCAAGTGGATATCCTTGCATGTTCACTTAAGGTGTGAAGAGATAGAATATCTAGGGTAGGTTATGGGTAGTTATGGTTAATGGTGACATCCACACTATCTTAAGTGCATGCATTGAGACTTTAGATCATATGTTTTATTTATTTAATAAAACATGGAATAAATAAGGCACTTAAATGTTCATAACATTGACACATCACATAATATAAGTACACTATCCTTATAATGAGGTGGCATAATTTATAACTAATATACACCATCATTTAATTACTTATCTACTCAATATTACATGGATTGAAACATGATCAATAGAAATAGAATAAATCGTAACCTATCTAATCTTGAGTAATTATGTAGAAACTCATTATCACTTTATAACCCCCTATCTATTAGCCTCATACCTCCATCCAAATTTATCTTTGGGTTTCATTCCATAAGCCACTTTTATTTGCTCATTATCATCCATTTATAGAGAACCAAACAACCTTGTGTCTCAATGGGTAGATTAGCTACCACCAACCAATAATTAATTTATTTCCTACCCACTCCCATATTTAAAATAAAATGCTTTCCTATAGGTCAAATAACTCAAAATCCTTCACTACCTTCTATTTGTCTATTATAAGCTATTAACTATCTCAACATCCATCACTTACTTTTCCTAGATCACATTAACTCTAACATATTTGTCAATGTCAAGTTGTCACTTTTGCTAAATTTATGGATATCATGTTAGGATCAAGCCTATCTTGATGGTACACTTTCCTGAGGTGCACATGCATATAGATGGGTTTGGTTTGTGACTATTAAAAATTTATTTCACACATCATGTTGCCTCTATATTACACACATGAGGTATGCACAAAGGTCAACACTTTTGCATACTTTGGATTTGATTTTTCCTAAGATATTTATAATGCTTGGACATATCTTCATCATATTAATAGGGAAAAAAGTTTATTGATTAAAATTTTAAATTTAATCCACTTATTAATTAGAGGAATCTTAATAACAATCAAGTTATGAACATAAGTTTCAAATTGATTTAAAGCATGATTGCTTAATTTTATCCTTGAAAAATAAATGTAATGACTCTTAGTAATCTCATGAAATCTAAAATCTACTTCAAGTTGAGAATTCTAATGAACTACCATTTTATATCTATTATCCTCATTGATATAGTTGAATATTAGTCTTTGATTAAACTTTTAATGGTATTGGATCTTGGTTAGTATGGTTTTTTTCTTCCACCTTCTCATGTTTAGGATATTTCATCTCCTCACATTTTTTATAACTTCTATATAAATTCATATCTTCACTTTAGAAACCTAAATTATATTTAATGTCAAAATTCACCTAAAATCTATTAATAATTCTTCTTAAAATAATTCATTACATCTCCCTCCAAAATCAAATAATTGGATAAGTCAAATTAGTAAATTATGAACACTTTAAATCCTTGCTTTAAATATAAAATCTATATTTTACACCTCATTAAACATATTCCACCTTATTCTCCCTCACATGTTGATGACCCACAACTTTCCCAACCTCCTTTGAGTCATGCCCTGAGTTGTCAAGAAGTTTGACTCGTTCATGTTGACTCAACTAACCAATGCCATACTTTTCTCAACCATTTTAAATGGTATTAATCCTCATGGGTGAGGACTCATTAGCCATCATTTATTATTTATATTATTTAATAAACACAAATAATCCTCCACCTTTGGATATTCCTCCAAAAAACTATAAATAAGCTTGAAGACCTTCATTTTCAAATATCCTAAAAAAGAATCCTAACTTATGCTAATGAAGCTATATTAAATTCAAAAGTGAATCCAATAAAATAAAAGTGAATAATATCATACAAAAACTCCTTTTTGACCAAAACACTACCCATTCTCTCTTTCATTAGAAGAGTGAGAAACCACACATTATAAGAGCAAATCAAATTTAGAAATCTTGCATATTTAAAGTATAAGTTTGTGTTTTATTATTTTTTTTATTATTTCTCTATCTTAGGTTTAATTTATATTAGATTAATGTTTCATTATTAGTTGATTTCTTAGCATCTCTAAATTTAGTTCACACATTTATGGCATGCTTGGTGGGACTTTCTTTTATATTTTTCACCCTTTGTTCATCATTTTTGCATTTAAAAATAATATTTCATTTTATTTTTGTTCTTTATATTTTCATATACATTTAATAGTATCTTTGTGATTATTGGTACAATATACAAGTCATTATTAGATTTTTTATACTTGGTTATTTATGCCCACTGCATAACAACAAATTTGGAAACATCAATAGAGAAATTGTACCCCATAACAATGAAATCAATTTTTGACCCATTTTTAGTCTCTCTTTTCTTATCTTTTTTACATCATTGTATTTATGTTCACTTTCTACCTTTGTCTATGTTTTTCATTTTTTTGTAATTCTTTGTTATAGGGAAAAACCAAAATTGATATAGTATTCAGTAAAATCATTGTGTTTAACAATGAAATTATCATTTTTAGCAAAAAATTAATTAAAATGAGATATAAAATCATTTTTTATCCCTATATTCAATTTTTTTTAATTTATAGGCTCAAAAACAAATTTGTTTTACAATATAAAAACCATCATTCTTAGTAGTGAAATTGTCTTTTTGGGTAGCAAAATCATCTTTTTTGGTAGTGAATTCATATCTGTAGGTTGTGAATTCATTGTTTTAATCAACAAATTCATCTCCTTCACAAAAAAAATTTCATGCAGGGTAGTGAAATTATTTTATAAGCATGTAATTATTTGTTCTATGTTTTCTCTATTCTATGTTTGCATTTGATTTATTACAATTTTGTCTTACTATGTAACTATGAATTTGTCACAAAGAAGTTGTTTTTGCTTTGTTTTTTATGGTTTTTATTTTCTATATTATAGGTTGCCTTGATCTAAGCCTACCTAAAAAATTTAACCATTTGTTTGTAGAACACTTGTCAAAGATAATTAGAGAAAATGCTAAACAAAAATCAATTGATTTCTTTTACTTGTGCTTTCAATCTTGTTTTCAAAGTTTTTAGTAATTACATTACATTTATTTTTAATATTTTTTTTTTAATTGTGTAAATTATGTATGATCTTCACTTGGTGTCACATTGGTGATCTTACTCAAGAATCAAAAACATTTCCATAATTTTTTGTGTTACCCAAGTAGTGCCCATAGATGTTCTTTCCTTCACAACACATTAGTGATGATACTTAGAAATTAAAAATGGATACTTACTATTTATTTTATTTTTTAGGGGATCTATTGACCATAGATTTCATCACCACACATTAGGATAAACCCCATTTATTGGTGGGGTATATAAATTGATATCTAGTTATTTTAATTGCCTAAGTGGTTGTGTGTTTTAAGCACACCAAAATGTTAGGGGATTACATGATCCAATACCTAAGGTTTCAATAGCTACATTGAAATACTATATCACCAATTTTAAACACACTAAGACCCCTATATTTGTGTTGATCACTTTTGTATAAGACCTAATAGTGTGTGTCCACTTTATCTATTTCTTCCATAATTTTTTCCCCCTATATAATCTTGATTAAACTTTAAACCTAGGATAACCTCTTTTGACATTTAAATTTGGTGCATAAATTAACATTTATCACTAGGAATCTACCTTCCACACACCCTCAAAACTAAACTTAGTGGGCCATGGGAATGACAAGATCCTCTATGGTCAGTGTTAAAAAATATTAGGCCGTAGATGAGAGTATGAATGAGTTAGTGACATTGAAAGGCCTAATATTTTTTTCACAACTCTCATCCTAGTTTTTTACCTTTTACATGTAATTTCTTGATTATTTAGAATATAATTTTTTTTTGTTTCATTTTTTTTACCACATGCTAAAAAAATACCTATTTGAAAACTAGTTCATATCTTAAAATCAAGTATTTTTTTATCAAAAACTTAAAATAATTGGTTCAAGAATTTGAATTTTTTAGTCAACTTTATGGTTAGTATCATTCTTTCTCTTTAAGTCATTGTTACTTTTTTAAACATGCCTATTACTAAGAAAATTTCCATACTAAATCCTCCTAATGAAAGGTAAGAGTCTTTTAGAAATGACCCCTTTCAATTCCCTAGTCAAGAGCAACATGTAGAGATACGTGAAATAACCAATCAAGAAGAAGATGAAGGAGGGGCTTCCCAAGATGAGGGTAGCCCCAAAGCTGTCCAACCTCCACCCTCCTTTGAGGAGTACATCATGACTAAAAAAATTATGTATTGATTTGAGGTTTGTGATTTGGAGTAAAATTCCCATATGACTTTGATGTCCATAATATGCAATATCTAATTCTAATAAAAAAACCTTAATCTTCCAATCCCCATCAACAAATATCACAAGGTTATTTAGAGGGTATCAATGCTCTCATTTATTCCTCACAACCTCATCCCCAATTCTCTCAATAAAAATGGAAAACTATTTCATGTGAGGATTCATCTCAAACTAGCCATGGTTTTTCCACATAAATCCATGAAACTCAATGAAATCAAGAGATTATGAACTTTCATCCTCATAAATAAATCAATCCCTTTGGTAATCCTAATATGAATGTAAATACAAATTTACCTTTATAGCACCATATGAATAATCTAAGTTTGAATATACCTTCAAAATAATTAATCATGCACCCCACCAATCAAACCCTGAACCCTAATTCAAGTTTATCCATCATGAAACAAGATAACCCAAACTTAAACATGGGTCTCCGATCTAATTCAAGTTTAATCAATCAACATTTGATTACACAAAATTTTAGTATGAATCTGAATTCACAAGGTTCTAATCAAATTAATCCAAGTTTTAATCTTCATTCAAACTCATTAATTAATCCCAATCAGATATTTTAAATCTCACCAATTGTATCCAATCAAAATCAAAGCTTGAATACCTATTCTATCTTTCCTAATAACTCATCTAATCCTAGTTTCAATGATACTTCATGCATATTTAAGAATCTAAATTTAAATAATAGTGTACCAAATCATTTTTATTCTTATAAAGTACTTGGATAAGTTCCATCCAATCTAAATTTCAATCCAAATCCTAATTCAACTCTAAATCAATTTAACTCTAATCCAAATCTTTCATTTAATTTTACCCCAAATATCAGCACAAACTCAAACCAAAACCAAACACAATTTAATTCCAACCTTAAATTCAATAATCCAAACATAAATTATAATTCAAACTTTAACCAAAATTAAAATAACCCAATCCAAAATTCCAATCAAACTAATTCAAACTTAGGTTTTAATTAGTTTAATTCAAACTCCAACATGCTTCCATAAAAAAAAAATTGAGTTTGTCTAACTAAATAGGTTTTGGTTACAACACCAATCCCAATTCCATGAATTTCAAAACCAATACACCAAACAATTCAAGCTTCAACCCAAACCCAAATCAAACAAATTCAAACTTTACACAAAACCCCAACCTTGGTTATAATCCAAACCCAAATTAAAAAATGGTTTTAACCAAAATTCAAATCAAATGAATTTTGGTTCCAATAGAAATCCAAAACTTCGTTATAACTCCAACACCTTCTCATACCATCAAAATATTACTTTAAACAATCAAAATCCAAAAAAAATTAATCAACACACTTCCCAAAACACAAATCATTTTATGGGCCAACCACCTAATTCATTAAGTCAAATGAACCAACTATCCCCATATCTCATGCAAGAGTTTCAAAACATAAATGATAGAGTTCAAGGCTTGTAAGATTACACTTATAATAAGCAAAAACAATTTTAAGTTTGAGTAAATTTTCTCATATCCATATGATTTAAGTAAAATAATTACACCTTTTCCCAAATACTTTAAAATCCAAAAATTTGTTAAGTATTAAGGTAAAAGATATCCTAAATAACATCTAACTAGATTCTGTCACACATGTACAGATGTTGGTTATAGTAATGAATAAATGTTTCATTTATCTCCATGAATTCTTAGGGGCCAAGATCTTGAATGGTTATCATATCTTCCAAAAGGATCTATATTCACCTTTGAAGACTTATCTAAAAAAATTATCTAACACTTCTCTTATAATATTGAAAAAACCTTATCCACTTTAAATTTGAACAACACCAAGAAACCTAACAACAAAACTTTTGCTTCCTTCTTCCAAAGATGTCAAGTCATTTTACATGGTCATTTCTTAAAAAAAAGCTTGTGGACATTTTTATGAACTTAAATTCAGATTTGGGACATCATTTATTACTTTTTTTCCCAAGATATTTTGATGAGATTATTTAAAAGGGAATTTAAGTAGAAATAACTTTGACTAATAGAGGTGTGATCAAAATATTTAAACCAGATAATAACAATTCCTCAAAACCAATAGAAAAAACAAAATTCTTTGCCAAAAATAAAAATATTGTTGGAGATAGTGTAACCTCAATGTAAAATAGATTCAAAGCCCTCAAACACAAACATATAACCAACCAATCCACAACATTACAATCCCTAATGGAGAAATAAAATAAGGGAGACCAAACATAAGTTAACTCAATTGGGTAAAACTTACAAGAATGTTTTATGAAATTTGTCTCATTCAAACACAATCATATGTCTAAATAATAAACCCTTTTTAATTAAATGTTCCTAAACCTGATTGGTACAAATAATATGAATACTATGAATGCCATCGGATTAAAGGGCATTCAACTAATCGGTGTATGCACCTAAAAATCTATGTTTAATACCTCATTGATAAAGGTGACATAAAAATTAAAAACCCATCATCTAAATAATCTAAAATAAAAAATTAAGGATATATAAAGACCCATTACCTAATCATGAATAAGGAAAGGGCAAGAAGATACAAGAACAACCAAAATCTAGTAATGTTAACCAAAATAGTCATCCATTTGATTTTATTATCAATAGTATTAATATGGTGCATAAACATGTTAATATTATTACTTTATAAAAATATGAATGTGTTATTACCACAATATGCACAAATTTTACCCTCCTAATTGCATTGTCCTTTAATGTTGAATGTAAGTACAACATTATTGACCATCTTGAGAAAACACTGGTCAATATCTCAATTTTAGATCTTCTAAGGACATCCCTTATGTATAAAGATATTTTATATAAAGTTATCCAAGAGTCTAATGTCCCTATAAACATTAATCTTAAAAATTTCCAAGCATAATAGGTTCTTTGGGAACAAACAATTGAATAACATTTTATCATTCAGGATGTTTCTCTTTCAAGATCAAATCATAACCTCCCATTGTATATAGAGGTTACTATTTCTAGGCACAAAATAAAAAAGGCATTTTATAGATAAAGGTTTGTCCCTTAACTTATGTAAAATAAGATTCATTAAACATCTATGACATATAATAATAGCATTAGAAATAAAAATCATCACCATAAAAACATATGATAATAATGAGTGTTAGTCTATTGGCATAATCCATATTCCTTTGATGGTAGGGTCTGTCATTAAGGAAACACTTGTTCATGTTCTTGATCTTTATTTACCATATAATATACTCCTTGGACATCCATGGATTCATTCTATGAGTTCCATTCCATCCACTCTTCACCAATGTTTAAAATTCTCCCATGTAATAATGTAAGTAAATATACAAGGTGATCCTCATCCCTTTTAATATTACAAGATATAGGAAGGTAAATATCCAAAATCAAACTAACTACAATTCATACATGATAATTTTACCCCTATTCAAGATTATCCTTCACGTGAAAACTATGTCCATCCCAAAAGCTTATTTTAAACACCTCCCTTGGTGGTTGTTTTAATACACCAACTCCTTTCATCTCAATTGAAAAAACATTAACCAATGAAACACCTAAATAACCATCTGAAGAAGCTTCAAATACATTATCTTAGAAAGCTTCAAGTCAATCATGTATTGAACCAAACTCCAATAATCCTTCTAATAATCAAGATTCTAATCCACCACCTTATATAAAAACATCCTCATCTACTTCTACTCACTTTAAAATCATTGATCCAAGCATGAACAAGTACATCATCTAGGATTTTTACACAAGTACAATACACGCCAATCTAAATGACTATGGTATACCACACCATCTAAAAGATAAGATAATGGTTAAGAATATTAGTCAGATGAAATTTATTGAGGGATGTTTTCTTTCTGATGAACATATCAAAGATTCAATTTCTTCCTGGTTTTATTCTTATGAATTAGCTACTTTTTTATCAATCAACAAATATCCCATGGAAAAATCCATCATGTGAAAAATAATAAACTATAAAGGAAAAGTTCTTGGACTCCACAAACAAGGTTCCATTTAACCTATCACACTAAAATAAAATGAGGCAAAACATAGTATAGGATTTAACCCTTTTAATGTTCATCTTACACTCTCCTAAAGTGACTCTTCTAGTGAGTCAAAAGATGATTCTTTAGATAGTGAGATAGGTTTAAAAATTAGCCATTTTGAAGATCTCTCCCTTACTAACCTATTCCATGAGAATATCATCTTTACTTTTGACCTTGAGTATCCATCTCTCATACAGTGGGACTAACTATACACACTCAAATTGATCATTTATGTAATGATGAATCTATATCTAAATTCTTGAAAACAAGAGATAAAATTCTAGAAGGTGACCACAAGAAAGGATTTCTAATATAATGAGTAGATTCAACATACTTTGGGGAATATAATTTACATCACTATATAAATTTTTCCTCCACACCCAAATAATAAGAATTTGAGGAAGATTTCCATCTTCTTATACCACCCCTAGATTATAAATATGAATCAACTCTACGTGTTGAAGAAACCATTCCTGTAAACATCAACACCAAATAAGATCCTAAAATTGTAAAACTTGTCATATCACTCATTCAAGAAGAAAGGGACATATTTACACTTCTACTTCATGAGTTATCTGACATGTTCACATTGTCTTATGTAGATATGCTAGGATTAGATCCAGAGTTAGTAGTTCATCATATTTTAGTACATCCCAATGCAAAACCATTAAAATAGAAACTCCATAAGATGCATCCCAAGATTTCACTACTAGTAAAAAAATAACTAAAGAAGTAGTTGGTTGTTGTTTTCATATATCCTATTGGCTACTTAGACTAGATATCAAACATTGTACTAGTGTTGAAGAAACCATAAGGGATTAGAGTCTACACAAAATTACATGATATAAACAAAGCATGACCAAAGGATGATTTTCCATTGCCTAATATAGATATGATTATAGATTTAATTATAATTCATGAGATGTTATTTTTAATGGATGGTTTTTTAGGCTATAATTAGAATTAAAAATGTTGTCAGAGATCAACACAAAATGGCATTTACAACTCCATGAGGAAAATTCTATTATTAGGTTATGCCTTTTGGTTTGAAAAATGTTGGAGATACACATCAGTGGGAAATGACCATCATTTTTTATGACATTATTAATGATATTATGGAAGAATATATATATGATATTCTAGCTAAATCTAAATCTAGGAAAGACCACCCTTAGGTTCTTTGACATATTTTTGAATGCATGAGAGAGTACAACATGAGATTGAATCCAAACAATTCGTGTAACATCAATAAATTTGTAAGTGTTTATTTTTCACAATGTGGCATTGAAGTTGATCCTTCAAAGGTTTCAACTATCATGGATATGCCTCCACCTAAAAATATTAAATAACTTAGAAGTCTACAAGGGAATATTCAAGAAATAATAAGGTACATATCTCAACTTATAGACATTTATCATCCATTCACCTTCTTGATAAATAATTATAATCCTTTTACATGGAACAAAAATTATGAAAAATTATTTGAAAATCTCAAGAAATATCTTTCCAACCCACCAGTGATAATGCCACCTATTATAGGCAAACCTTTCTTGTTGTACATTTCAACTACTCAATTTGCACTTGGATCATTATTATAAAAAAATGATGATAATTAGAAAGAATGATTAGTCTACTACTTGAGTATAACATTGATATCATATGAGATAAACTACTCTCAATTATAAAAATATTGTCTTATAGTTGTCTTTTCTTCCCAAAAACTATGACACTACATGCTTAATAATAAAACCAAGATTATTGCTAAGATTGACCCTCTTAAATATCTCTTATCTATAACTACTCTAATAAGTATGTTGGATAATTGGGTTATGCTTCTTAGTGATTTTTATTTAGAATATGTTAACCAAAAATAAATCAAATGACAAGTTCTAGAAAATGTACTGGCAGAAGCACCATTCAATGATAAAACACCTCTCATTATAAAATTCCTAGATGATACAATCATGTGTATATATGAGTCTCTAGTTTTGAAGATTTTATTTGATGGTTATTTTACTAAACATGGATTGGGATTAGGTATTTTATTGTTCACACCTTATGTGGATTGCATTCCTAAAGAATTTTGCATTGAATTCCCTTGTACAAACAACATAACAAAATATGAAGGTCTCATAATAGAGCTCAATATGATAATCTATTTGGGAATTAAACTTCTCCTTATTTTTGGTGATTCTAATATTTTAATAAATCAAGTCACTAATGAATTCTAAGCTCATGATGATAAGCTAATCCCTTACAAGAATATGGTGGATAGCTAGAAACCATATTTTGAGTACATCCAATTTGAGCAAGTGTCAAGAATAAACAATCGAGTAGTAAACACTATGGAAATAATTAGTTCCCTACTAGATTTAACTACAAAACATAATAAATTTATAGTTGATTACTTAAGGATACCAACTTATGATACCCCTAATTAATAAATGGTCTAGGAGGTGGTTGGTCCCACTTCTTTATGGTACTTTGATATCTATGCATACCTTCATAATCATATCCTCCCATCAAAATTATCATCTAACCAACACAAATCCTCTATTCAATGCACATCTCACTATACCATCCTTGTAAACACCCTATATCACCGAGATTATGATGAAACCCTTTTATGTTATCAAAATTCTAAAGAATCTACTTCAATAATTAGTGAAGTTCATGAGGTAGTCTATGGAACACATTCAAGTGGTATGGTCCTTGCAAAAAATATTCTCTAAGTAGGTTATTATTTTCTTACAATGGAATATGATTCATACATATATGTTAAAAAGTGTATACCCTATCAAAAATATGGGAATATTATCCATAGTCCCTCACAAGATTTGCAACCTATTAGAACACCTTGGCCATTTTCCACATGGGAGTTAGACCTCATTATAAAAATAAATCCAAGTTATTCTAAGAGACATAAGAGTATTATAATATAAACTAAGTATTTTACCAAATGGGTCAAGGCAATGCCTCTTACTTATGTCACTGGAAAGCAAATTTCCAATTTTATCCTCAACCACATTGTCTACTACTTTGGTATCATTCCACTCTCATTTTTTATAATGGTAAATCATTTAAAAATATAGATGTTAAGACTCTTTTCCAAACCTATCATATCAAACATAGATGGTCCACTCTTTACTACTGATAAGGTAAAGGCCAAGCTAAGGCAATAAACAAAAACATTTATGCATCCTTAAGAGAGTTGTCAATGAGGTTATTCATGACTGGTATACTCATTTATATCCCTCCCTTTGGGCATACCACACTGGTATCCACATAGTTAGGGGTCAACCCCTTATTCCTTTATTTATGGTAGTGAATTTATTCTTCCCACAGAGGTCGAGATTCCATCTTTTTTAATACCATTATAATAAATCATAGATGAATAATCATATCAAACTTCACACCTAAGTGAACTTGATATCTTAGATGAGAAATAACTCAATGCTTTAAACCATCTGTAAGTTTACCATAATTGTCGTCATCATAGCTATAATAGCAAATTAAATCTAGGGAATTTGTAATTAGAGATCTTTTTATCAAAGAGAACCACCAAAAGAATAATGTTGAGAGAGAAAAGAATGAAAATTTTGAACCTAACTGGTTAGGTCCATACATTGTTACTTCCAAGTATGGATTAGGGGCTTATAAATTAGCCAAAAAAGATGGAGATGAGCTTGATGAACCTATACACATCATTCACCTTAACATATTCTATGACTAAATTTTTTTTATAATCTATTATTGGTATATCAAAAATTTTAAAAAAAACAACAAATAAAAATTCAAAAACAATGTGTACATAGATCATCCAAATGTGAAAACTAGTTTACTAGCACTTTGAATAAGTACCATGATGAAAACCAAGTTTTTGGCACCATGAGTAAAACATTGTCTATACTTAACCTAGTCAATTGGGGGCATCACCTTTCAATAATCCATTTTATATTCCCACATTTATCATTTTGTTATTTTTTACTCATTTATCATATAGCATGCTAAGTTAAGGGTTGATATTCCCATATGTGAACCTAGATTCTTGATCATGATAGCAAAAAAATGCATTTTATATTCCATATTTACAAAATAATAATAATAATAATAATACAAAAACATCATCCATACATCTACAATTCTACCTAAATTCCACATTGTTCACTCATTCTTAGGTGGGTCACTCACGCATCATTTTTATCCAACACTCAAATGATTCATCAATCATCCACTTTCTCATCACTTCCTATGTTGGTAGAATGACATATAGCCTAATATCCCCACATAAAGATTGTCTAGGGTGGATTATGTAGGTAGAGATTAGAGACATGGGGTCTCTAGGGTCATCTTGGTGACCATCATTTATTTCCCCAAACATGGATTAGCTTATCCTTATGCTTCTCCCTAGATTATTTGGTAATTAGCCTTTCTCTTGGTTACCATTGTCCATCCCATTATTTAAATTATATTTATTTAAAACCTTTTTTAATTAAATCTTTTATGTGTTTTGATCATTTTGTTGTTTGTTTTCTATCTCTAAACATTAAAATTGGTTATTTTATCCATTTCTCTATCTCTAACCATTAATTTGGTTATTTTACTTCATTTTATATTTATCCATTCACATGGATATTTCATTTAATTTGTCTATTATGATAATTTTTTGTTGTTAGAGTTACTCTTTGTTTATTTAATTGTGTACCATTCTTTATTAATATTATTGCAATTGTTATTATATGTGTGTTCAAAATCATTTAGATTTTTTTTTGTTTTCACATCTTGTTGTTGATTTTTGTTTCTGTTGTGTTTAAAAAGATTATTTTTTGAATACATAATAGTATGGTTATGGTTTTACTATATCATGATGTACTTTACTTTTACACAATTTATTCTTTATTTTATTCATATGCTTAAAAATTCAACATTCATCATGATTATTCAATATCATTGGTGGTAATGTGTTTTATGCTATATTAAAAATCAAGTTACTCAAAGATCAATATTGTTGAAAATCCAATTCAAAGAATAAAAACAAAAGTAATTCAGCTATGTCATATTCTAATCCATTCATAAAACCCAATCATACATCACATAAGACATAAATCCATAATCCATATGCTGAAATAATTAAAACATGCTAGCATAAATCAAAATGCAATAAATATAACCAGTGCTACAAATATATCCATACATATGTAAATCATGTATAAAGTCCATATAAATCAATAAATATTCCATCAATGTCTAATCTACATAGTACAAGGTATCATAAATCATCATCATTATCATCATCATCATCATCATCATCATCATATATATATATATATATATATATATATATATATATAATGTGTATGTATAAGAGTTAAATCTCATAATATATATACATCAATGATCTAATCTATCATATATCCCAAATGTGTATGTCTCATCCTATCCCTCTGATGGAGTGTTTGGTCTTAGGAATATATTCTCATGTCATGGTGTGCCTCGTGGAGGACCCATCACATGTTGTACCTATCCCACTAACCTCTCTGACTCAATAGGATACACTAATCTAATTGATGTTGAGCATATCATAAAGTACTCCCTAAATAATGGTGCCCTCTAAGAACATGGTACAACCTAATCATATAAGCTCCTATAATATGTGGTCTACTCCATGGACATCATCACTCTATCCAGCTAGTAGCACCCTTGCCTCTATTAACTCAATCATTGATGTATCTCTCTCATGTTTGTAGCATTGTGTCAATAATATATAGTCTATATTCTAGGTATCTATATCATGTGTAACCAATTTTTTATCCATGCCTTACCCATATATCCTATCTATAATCATCTATAATCTATCTACCTCAGACTATATTAATTTGATCTCATATGTCTGGTCCCCTCTATCATCAACTACACCCTATAATTTGGATACTTCTTGTTTTAATCCATCAATATCTCTATCACAAGCTCTAATATCATATCAAAGTATTTTAATAAGTTCATGTTCCTCTATAGATCTTAGAGTGCATGAAGAACCATCCACATTCCCTTTATCTGTCTGGGTGTCTTATGTTACTCTCATGATCACATCCTCTCCCTCTTTATCATCCTCATTATCTACCTCTATCAATGAGGTATCCCCTCCAACCCTCTACTCTATATCCAAGTCCATAATTAACTCCATATCAACATCAACCCCTATCTCATTTAATATCTCTACATCCTCCACCTTGGTAATATTAATATCATGAAGTTGGTTAATCTCCACAACACATATTCTACCTTGTGTTGGTACTCATCATCTATATCTCATAAAAACCCTCCTAATTTAGGCTCCCAATCTTATGCCTCATGGATACCTACTCAAAATAGCCACCAGTATCTACCTCCATGTTTATGGTGGTGTATATGGAATAGTCAATCTAAGTGGTCTCTACTAAGCCTACCAATTTTCATACCCATCAACTCCAACATCAATAACATCTCTCTATTAACTCCACCAAACAATATATAATTATGACCATATATGATCAGCTATGGATGGATCAATGGTCATTCCCCACTATTCTCTCTCCCACATTGATCATGCAAATATATGTGGCCTAGTTGGTATATGTTGTCTCACCTAAAATTGTCTCATCACCCTATCTGGGTGATATCTCCATGTTGTAATCACATGTCCCAATAATGTAAGATGGGGTTATCTTATAATCCAAGTGTATGTCATCATGTGGCCACTAAAATATAATCTCCTTGTAAAGTTCCTAGGTGATCTGATCATCACCTACCTCATCAATATCCCTCTTATAAAATTATAGATCACCTAAGTGTGGTTTACATGTGCTAATAATCATGTGCCACCCATATGTCAATGGCTAATCATGTGCCACCCTTATGTCAATGGATCATCATTAGAGTGAGTGCTCATGTGTCCAACTAGCCTCACTATTATAATATGATCCCGTAACCATGCCTATATTAATGTTAAAAGACCAATCTCTCTATGATGTAAATAAATTATGTGATGTAAATCTTGATATAAATGTGTTAGAATGTACAGACCTCATGAAAATATATCACCCATATCCATCATATCTCTAATCATATATAATAAACCAATAGGACATAGTCTACCACTCTTTTTAGGTATTATAATGACACTAACATCCATGAGTACAATAGTCAAAGAATATATCTCTAATCTAGTATAATAATCTAAATCTACACTACCTCTAATAATAAAAATCAACCCATCACCAAAATACTAAATAATGTGATATCCTATAGATCCTTCCCCTAGTATACCCATCTCCCTTGTATCAAAATACCCATAATATGATATGTATCCTCTAATGTGATAGTCATATCCCATATTGGCAAGTGAAATGTATTAGTCTCATTGTGCCAACTCTCTATAAGTACAGTTAGTAGTGATCTATCAACTCAAATATCTAGCAGCTATGCAATAAATGATAAGCTACTCACCTCTAGAACAACAAACTCATACTCTATAAAGCTCACCATCCATGCCATCATTCTAGGTTTCTTATCTTGAGTCATAAGCAATGGTAATACCTCTTGCAAATCACATACATTAGCATCTAATTAATTTTACTTAGCATTAAATTTAAATAATCACCACACATTACAATCATTCAAAAAATAACAAAAATAAATCCAATATACTATCAAACACACATCTTCACTCATATACCACTTTCATACTATTTATCATTCTGATTTCTTTTTTTAAACACATTTTTGCTTCTAAATTTAACATTTTTCCTACTACATTATGCAATTTCATTATCTATCCTTTCAATTTCACTTTTGATTGATAATTTTATTCACTCTAATGAATTTGTTTATCTTTTGAATGAATTAAATTCTCCATCCAATTTTTTTCTCCCCTATTGAATGATTTATCCACTACTAAACTATGAAATCTCACTTCTACCTAATTTCTAACCTAACTTGATTTCACTACCTTGTTTAATGAATTAGCCTCTCTATTTTATGAATTTGCAATTACCTATAATGAATTCACTATTTTTTACACTAAATTCACCATTTTGGTAACTAAAAAATTGTTTTTCCTCCCTTTACATGCTAATTAATGATTATAAATGAAAAAAGATTAAAATTAAACTGACTTGCTAGAGGAACACTCCTCTGAGGTCTCTGGAACATCCTCACTCACTTTTCATGGTACTCATGGTGTGGAATATGATCCATATTTCCTCCAATGTCTCAGAATAAATCTCTTAACTAAATTTTCTTAACAAATAGCTTTGAAAATCAAATTTTCACAAATGAATTTCTATAACCCATTTATTCTACTTATATTTTTATCCCCTATCAAATATTTTCCCCTCCCCATCCCTCCATCATACTCATTCTTCATCTATTTTTCAAAATGATGGATACATTACATCAATTTATTCTAAATTTGTTTTCAACATCTTGCAACAATCTATTTGCATAAAATAATCATTATCATTTGCAATTTAATATCTTTTTCAATTTTTAGATCTGTAGCTTATTATCATTGGGATATATCATTCCCATTACCAAAACATTAAGTGTGTAATCTTTGAATAGTAAAAATATTGTTTTTCAAATCCATACTCTAGTTTTAATTTAGTGGAACCCCTTTTAAACAAACAACGTATAGCAAGTTTGACATTTATTCTATAGTAGATTTATTTAGAATTTGTCCACATCATTTTGTCAATTTCCTCTTTTCATAAATTTTGAGAATTTATCCATTTTTCTCTCAAAAAACCTCAAGGGGGCATCATCACACTAATTTTAATTCATTTGGGGCAAATTTTTCCTTCTTAATCATTAACACTCTACTTCTTATACTATTGTTCGAAATAGTATTGCTTCATAACACTATTTTAAAGAGGGTAAAATGTAGACACCTAAATTACAATTAGTGTAGAAATTCACCTAAAATTTATTAATAATTCTTCTTAAAATATTTCATTACATCTCCCTCCAAATTAAAACAATTGAATAAGTCAAATTAGTCAATTATGCACACTTTAAATCCTTATTTTAAATATAAAATCTAGATTGTACTCCTCATTCAACATATTCCACCTTATTCTCCCTCACATGTTGACTCATCCTAACCAAACCTACAATTTTATCCACCTCATTTGAGTCATCTCCTAAGTTGTCAATAAGTTTGACTTATTCATACTGACTCAGTTAACCAATCCCATACTTCTCTCAACCATTTGAAATAGTCTTAATCCTCATGGGCGAGGTCTCATTAGCCACCATTGATTATTTGGATCATTTAATAAATTCAAATAATCCTCCACCATTAGATCTTCATACAAAAAACTATAAATAAGCTTGAAATCCTTCATTTTCAAGAATCCTTAAAAATAATCATAACTTATGCTAACTAAGTTCTACTTAATTCACAGGTGAATCAAAGCATATAAAAACTCCTTTTACACCAAAATGCTTCATGTTCTCCCTTAAATTATAAGAGTGAGAAACCACATTTTTGAAGTGCAAATCATGTTTACATTTCAATGGAGAAAGCTTTCACATTTGAAGTATAAGTCTATGTTTTCTATTTTCTTTATTTGTTGATCTATCTGAGGTTGAATTTATCTTAGATTAAGATTGCATTATTAGTTGATTTCTTAGAATTTTCACACATTCACCATGGGACCTCTGTAATTGAGTACAAATTAAAAATTTAATCATATTACTAATGGATAAAGAGATGTAATAAACATATTTTATAACTATTAAAACCATTCTTCATTGAACAAATGTAATTCATCACTAGGATGGGCCATGCCTCTAATTTTTATTTTCTACTTCTTTGTGGAAATATATTAATACAAGGAACAAATATAACTTCACCATTATCACTTTATCTATGGCAACAGGTGTAATAATTAAAATTAATCACAAAAAAACCATACAAAATAAAACGAAATAAGCTTGAATACCAATTAAATCTTTGTTTTTATGGATAGTCCACTCAAAAATTATCTATATGAATCATATTCAAATTAATAACTCATTCATATTTTTTTACTATTATATCTTAATTTTATTAGGTAAGCATAAGTATTAAGTGTTTATATGTAAATAAATTTAATTGAAATTCAAGTAGGAAAACTATGCAAAACACATGACATAAATATTTACCTAGAGAAACTACAAATAATAAAACTCCATCAAAGTGAGGTAATTACTCCTCTTCATTTGACTATATCACTATATAGTACATTTTTAATATCAATTGATTTACCCCATGGACAGAAATAAAATTTATACTCTTTCAAACACTTTCACTTCTTAAAATTGTTATCAAACAATTCACAAAACCTAAAAAATAATATCAACTAGAAGAATGATGGAATACTGAAACTTAAACTCAAAACATGAAACTACAGTAATGAATCCAAATTCCATTTAATATGTTGCCTCTTCTAAAGGCATGTATTCATACACAAACTCAATAATATAATTTACATGGATTACCCAAGTGATGAACTAAACCATCAAAAAGTAAAAGAAAATCCATGCTTGCAATTGTTACTCATTTGAACTTAGGTCACATGATTATTTAATAGCCTATGGCACTGTTATAAGTTTTTATGAAAAATTATGGTGATTATATAAGTTTCTATAAAAATCCATGGTGCCATATTTATGATAAAATAATGAGATGTTCTCAAAGAGTCCAAATCACTGTGGGACTTCCCCTATCTTTATGAAAGATTCATACACCTTTATAATCAGAATAATTTATGAATTTTATTCAATAAGTGTCCTATAATATTTATTATATAAATGAAAAAATTTGAAGTAGTTAGGTCAAATATATAACATAATAAATCTGAATTTTAGGTCAATTATTATGACATGTGTTTAGATTTGGGTCGGGAATATGCATACAACACATATTTTTCACTTATTTAAATTTTCTCTCCCACGCTTCATTTGCACATCAATATCCTTGAGCACACATCTTAAGTAATGCATCAAAATTGAGGTAGGCTTTATCATGGTAATGTTTGAGATATTCCCCCATGATAATATGATATATCATAATATATTCATTATCATGTTATTTAAACCTAATTTGGATTAAATTATACCATTACTAGGGTAAAAGTTTTAAGGATATGCAAATGATAGGATGTAAGGCTGAATATTATATCTACATAAGGTCAATTAATGTGTTGAACTTAGATGTATCATATGTTAAATTTATAATGTTGAGATATGTTATTAATAGAAAACAAAAATATGCTAGATATTTAAATGACATAAAATAAAGTACTAAGTTAGTTTTTGATGTTAATACATATTGAAATTAGTACAAGAAGGAAGTAGGTAGGAAGATATTTTTGGATCAATTGTCAAATTATGGATTTAGTGTATCTGGCTCTCTGGACACTTGGATCAGCTTGCAATATTTATGTCAATGCTAGTGTCTAAGTTTGCTGCTAGTGTCATGTATGAAATATGCACAAAAATAGGATACGATCATCTATATACTTTTAGATTTTGTTTTTCCTTCACTCTAGTGCATTCAAATCTATGTCATGGACTATAACTCCTTGTGAAATGATAAAACCCTAGTTTTTCATCCTCAATGTGACCTTGGGTAAAATGGGTTAGTGGGTATACAATGTCAAGCTAACCTATAATGACCTTGATTGCTATCAAAGCATGATGCCTACATAGCTAATACTCCAGAAGATAGATTCATACTCATGTAGTTCTCCCCTACATGTTGGTTTATGTGTGAATAATGAAATGTATGTAAAGTACATAGAATAATGACCTATCTTGTAACTTAGAAAATATGATCTTATGATAGCTCTTTTATTAATTTAGACCTATATATAGGTTATTCCTTTGATTGATATCAGAATAAGGCATTATAGGAAATATTTGGTAACTTGAGTGTTTTTTAAGTGCTCTTTTGGTTCAATTATTAGGTGAGTTATGAATTAGGGTTGTTATTTTATTTATACCAATCCTATCAAGAGATAAATTGCACTAAAGTACTTAAGTTAACCACTTTGATATGTTTCATTTGAAAATTAGGTGACTGTAAGGCATTAAAAATTTGTGTTGAGCTTGGACAATAACATCAATGTTATTGTCTGACCCAAACATTAGTGTCTGAGGAGAAGGAGAGTAAGCATAGGCTCAAAACTTGCATAGGTATAAGATAAGTATATATTAATCATTTTATGTAAGATGGGATGTCTATGTCATTAATATAAGGCTAGTTAGACTAAGAGATAGGTAAAGGAACACAAGATAGAGTAGTTGTGAGGCTTATAAAAGCAAGACATGTGTAAGACTAAGATGAACAACTAGGTTCATGAGTTTGCCAAGTGTAATATACTAAAGTGATACATAAAAAAATATCATAGACATTTACTTCCCTTTAATCTAGTAATGAAATTTCAAGTTTAAAGGAAAATAATAAGTACATGGGTGTGTATACACACCTTGTCTCTACTTGAGTTAAATTTGAGTGCTTTACTAGAGCTAGGTTTGAGTGCTTCACTAGTGACTGACTTATAACCAATAAAAAGTTATAATTTATAATAATTACACATAATTTGGGTCAAAATTGATTGAAATAAATTGAAATTGAAAGAGCAAGGTTTAGGAGTACACCTATGTGTCGATGTAATCACCTTGCCTATTGGCAAGTTGTTTTTGAAAAATATGTATCATTGTAAGGATTTGAAACTGAGATTATGATAAATATATATATATAATTATTTAATGTGAATATATCTAAGGAAATAGATAAAGAGAGAGGTTGTAAGGAACATACTCCCAACTCTGTATTAAAAGTGAGTTTCCACCTGGTAGTTGAGATTAGCTCAATAGTGCAACCTAATGATACTCATAACCTAGTTACTCCATTATATATAGAGGATCTAAAAAATAAAATAAGTTCCAATATATAAAACATGTTTTCAAAACATTCCCCAATTAAATCTTAAAATTGTTAATATGTGGAAGTCATGATCATATGACATGCCCCCACTAAATCTGCAAAATGTGAAAATAGAGAATCCATGTCCCCATGGCATGACCCCACTAAAATACCACCCTTCGAGCTGAGGAAAAATTAGTACATAGTATTTACCTCACCTCAAAGGAAGAGGATAACCATATAATTGTATATTTTATGATTTAACCATGTAGTATGTAGAATAATATGCATAGGTAAATGTATCATTAAATCTCATGCATGTATGATGAAATTAGGTCCCAAAATGTTTGATATAATTGTATCACTAAGTGTAACTAGTATTATAATATAGTTTCAAGACCTTTTTATTGTCCTTAATAAATGACTTCTTAAAAAAATTTGATAATTTGAGTATCTATGTATGGAAAACCAACTAAACCATAGGTTGGAGATTATTTCTTGGAAAAGGATTTTTCTTATTTTTTTTCATCATTGGTAACTTGTGGGATATAAAATAGATAATCATTACACATATTCTCTTGATCATTATAAAAACATGTATTTTTTTCATTATGTAACATTACCATTTGTGATTTTTCTTATTTTAGATCATTCTTTAGAGCATTTGGTATAAATTTTAGAGAATTTGGATCATTCAAAACTTGCATATCATGTGAAGACTCATCCACATTTAATGTTGTATCTTTTGAATCTTGAGGTGGATTTGGTAAAGGTTTTCCTTTTATTCGGGAGGGTCTTTTGGTACCCATTTTTGCTCATTGGACATCTTTGCTTTGGTATAATTTATCATTTGTATCTTTCTTCTCAATGCAAAATAAGAATCTATATGGTAACCATGCATTATCTGATATGCACAATAGTATTTTGATTTTAATATAGGATGCATAGGAGGTAATTTGATGGAATCATTTCTAATCATCTCCCTTATAATCTCACTTGACCTTTTATTAGGCTTTTGTTCACTTGTAGAATCATTGGTATTAGGTGACTTTGGTTTTAGTTTCCAATATTGATTCTTTTTAGGCACATAATTGGTATGAAAAAATATAGTCACATGGTTCAAAATAGCATAGTGTGGGTTCTTCATATCTGTAATCTAATTTTTAAAATATTTTATTAACTTGCTCATATTGGTAACTTGATCCTTTTAATGCTTAAAAATTACAAACCCTACATATTTGAGATTGATTACTTTCATTTGAAAATATAAGGTTGGCTACCTTACCCATTGGACAAGTGATAGCCTAGACATGGTTAGTGGGATGAGAGATATCAACCTCCTTAAGGTTAGGATGAGGAAGTATCTTCTTTGTATCTATTTTAAATGTTTTGAAATTTGATATGAGAATAGGATAAACAAGAAAAACAAATGCCAAGGAGTAATCAATCATTACAATAAGGATATTGAAATTTTAGGCTATTGGTTAGTTTTTTATAAATATGAGATAGGTTTTCATATAAAAAGAGGAAATAAAAATAACCCAAAAAATATGGAAACAAAAGTACATATGCATCTAATAGATCTAAATTTACTAAAATAGTAAAGTCAATTTCTAAATTTAGAAAATTCATATAATATTTTGGAAACTAAAAAAAAGATTTTTGTCTATATCAACATAATTATGAAAACTTACAAGTAATTTTTGATTTGGTATATTATGAATAAAAAATAAATCAAATAATTTTTAATGCTTCATAGGTAAACCCTATAATATTCCAAATAAAGAATCAATAATTAAAATAAATTAGGAATATTTTTTAGAGATATGAGAGAGGTTTTGGACTAAAATTTATTTTTTTGATGAAACTTATAAATTAGTTTTAACATAAGTACACCATTTACCTTTTACACTAATATTCACTTTAAATAGTAAATTAAAAAAATTAAAAAATTTGTGCCAATTTTTATCAAACAAAAAAATGCTTTTGCATATAATAATATCAATAGAAAAATATCTCTAAATAATTTTTAAATTAACCTATTTATCAGCCTAAATGTTCCAATTAATGAATAATCTACTTGAAAACATTTACACATGAAGTCATTTTGACCAGAGGAGGTAAAACCCTAGGGTAAAGCTTTAGATCTAAAAATCCATCATAATAAGTTAAAACCTTAAGAATTTTGGAATCCATAGATTATAATAATTTTAATAGTCACATGGATTAGGTTCATAAAAATTTTAAACCCAATTTGTATAATAATCTATCCTTTCTTGGGTAAAAGGGTTAAGTGTATAGAAATGATAGGGCACAAGGGTGACTATAAGATATACAATAGTTGGATTAATATGTATATATATATATATATATATATATATATATATATATATATATATATATATATATATATATATATATATATGACATAAAATAAAATACTTAGCTATTTTTGGATCTAGTGGCTTTGGCTCTTTGGACACTTGCATTATCATGGGACATTTATATTTATGGTAGTATTTAATTTTTATTCTAGTGTTTTATACAAAATATTCACTCAAATAAGATGTAACCACCTAGATGGTTCTACATTTTTCTTTGCCTTTACTCTGGTTTATTCATATCTAGGTCATAGATTATCATTCTTGGTGAAATGACAAAACCTTAGATTTCCATATTTAGTGTGACCTTGGGTAAAAATAGTTTAGTGGGCACATGGTTTTGATCTAAACCTCAATAACCTTATAGTCAAAGGGTATTGCCTACATAGTCGATACTCCATAAGAGGGCCCCAAACTCATGTAGTTCTCCCATATGTGTTAGTTTGTGTGTGAATCATCCAATGGGTGTAAAGCAAGTAAAATAGTGACCTATCTTGTAACTTGGAAAATATGACCTTATTATTACTCTTTTAGTAATTCAAACTTGTAGTTGGGATATTCTTTTGATTGCTATCAGAATAGGGATGAATAGGAAAGTTTTTGGTAACTTGAGTGTTTCTTTAATGCTATTTTAGTAAGGTATTAATGAGGGTTAGTATTGTATCTATACCAAACCTATCAGGAGATAGATCACATTAAATCACATAGGTTGACAATTGTGATACATTTCATTTTCAAATTGGGTGACTTTAGGACACTAGACACTTGCATCAGTGCAAGATAGTAATATCAAAGCTATTTTTTGACCCTAACATTAGTGTTTAGGGAGAAAGAGATCACACATAGGATAAAATCTTGTATATTTATAATATAATTACATTTTAAGCATTCTAGGTAAGATGGGATGTCTATGTGATCAATATAATTCTATCCAAACTAAGAGATAGGCCAAGCAATTCAAGATAGAGTAGATGTGATACTTATAGAATAAATATATGTGTAGAAGTAATAGGAACAATAAGGGTCATGAGTTTTAAAAGTGTACAAGACTAAGGTGTTATATTAAAAAAATATCATCTACACATGTCATGTGCTTACTCTAGCCTCTATTTTTCCATTTTGTTCTCTTTTCCTCTTGGTCCTCATCTTTATGTGTCTTTTTGATACTATATTTGCCATACTAACAAAGTTTTTTAGTGTTCCCTATATTTTCATACTATATCAGCTTGGGTGACTCAATATTATCTCTAGTTTCACCTTTCATACTACATTGTTTATGCTAAAATAATATTATTTTAATCATCATTTATTTTTTACTAACTAGGTCATGCCAAATCCATGAGATTTTGAGATAAGTGAATTTTAAGGGTTTGATGCAAATATATAGAATTAAAAAATATTATTTTTAATAATAAATACTTATGATATTATATCCTAACCCACATAAATCCACACTTACTAATAATAAGAGGAATTAAGGTATCAAATCTTATACTTGGAGGCCTAGTTTTCACAAGGTCTTTGAAGGCCATAATAAGATAAGATGAACCAAAAAGGTACCCCTAGTATTTATATTCTATAATAAATGATAATTAGGTATTTTTACTTAAATATTGATCTTCCCATAAAAAATATCTCACAAAGTGTCATTTGATCTAATGGGGATATCTATGCACTAAAAATTCAACCTAAGATAATTGTTACTATCCTTATACTCTTTCTTTATATACTTTGGTGGATATATATGTATGTGTGTATATGTGGTACATTGGTATTTTTTTATCTTCCATGCTTAGGGTAGTAAATTATGATTAGTATAATTAATATTTTCATGATTTTTCCCCCTTGTTTAAAACTCTTGGTTACAACTTTATCTTAGATGCCTATTGGTTACAACCTAGAGGCATGTCTTAATTCAACCATTTTAAATCTTAGATTTGGGTGAGTCTTTGTTAATATAATCCTTTCATAAACTTTATAATTATATTCTTGATATCCTTATTACAAATAACTATTACTTAAAACCCCACCCCACTTTATGGCATGACATCTTGTATGTATGTTAGATCTATAATGCCTTTACCCCTTTCCTATATTAGAGAATATTTAGAGTTTTAACCATATTTTCCCTATATATAATATCTTTATGTGTGGACTTATTTTGATAGTTAACCTTTGTCATATTAACATATTTCCAATTTATGTAGTATTGGTGATATGTGGCATCAATAGAAATTTCAATTTTGTTCATAGGATAAAGATTAAGACTAGAAGTTTGTTTCTTTTAATACGTTTGATGTTCATGTTGGGTCTAACATTGATTTTATTGGTTAGGTTGATGTGATTTTTCTTGATAATATTTGAGATAATATTTATAATAAATTCATGGTTGAGTTTTTCACCTAACATTAGATCATATGTGAGTTCCTTGAGTTCAATAAAAATATCATGAGAATGACTAACATTAGCATCCCACCAGCAAAACTTGTTATCAATGTGTCATTATGGAGAGGGATTTGATGGGTTAAATATCATGTGTCTATAAGTTGGAATAATTTAATTGAGCTCTTGAATATTCAAGAGATGGTGGGATGGGTTTTTATTATTATTTGGATTTATTTATAAGGGTGTTCCTGATTTTTATTTTTTGGCAAGTTTATTTTGAGAAGTTTATGTGTTGATTTAGTTTGATTGAAAAGGTTCCTTACTAGGATTTTTAGACGGTTAAAATTGGTTTATAAGGTAATTTTTGTATTTAGTTTGATTAAAAGATTTTTTCAAAATTTTAAGAGAAATATATTACTTTATATTGGTGTTGAGGCTTGAAGCAGTGATGAAGAGTTTGAAAACATTTTATTCACTCATATTATGATCATATTTATGTTCCAAAGACTTCCATATATTCATGATGTCATGGGTAGACTCTTGAGGCAATTTTTTTAATTTATAAAGTTATAAAGTCTATTTTTTCAAGGAGATAATGAAATTGTAATTATTTTAATAGAGCATTCACCAAGTCTTCTAGATTTATAATAGAATGGGTGGTAAGTTAATTGTATATTTTAAATGCATATCCAACTATGGTTTTGTCTATAAATTTGGTAGTCGCATAAGTTTTTTAAAATTCGCTTCAAATATAATTGTTGCAGAGATATTTTTGATGTCCATTTATTAACCCTAAAACTTTACCTCATCTAACCCTATATTAGCCTAAATACTACTCATTTTATTATTACTCATAGCCTTGTTATAAGACTCCATTTTTTTATATTAGCACATGTGTGTGTGTGTGTATTTATTATTTTGGTCTAAGACTAGTTTTTCTTAGATAAATTAGTATGATTTAATATTTTAATTATTTTTTTATCTTAACACTAATAGAAGAGATCACATATTTTTTAGACTCTCATATATTTGGTACATGTAGTAAGGAATATGTATCCTTTTCAATACCTATGGCCATTTTTGGTTGTTTCATATTTTAAATTAGTGTTGCTCACCCACAAAAATTGTCTATTTTTCCCATGTCAAGGGTCTTAGGTGTTCTTCACTAGTTGTGGTGATTATTAGGTTTCTAAAAGTTAAATTTGGTTCTCACATTTAATGGGAATCAAATGATTCCTTTAAAATATGGATAATATATTAAATTCCTTTACACCTCAATTTATCATTAGATCATTAGTTGAATGTTTGTCTTTGCATGGTTGTAGGTATGTTTTCTTGTTGTATCTTTTATTTTGGTGTAAATCTAGTATAATGAGTTAAGATGAATAATTATTTTTGTACTTAAGTCTTAGGAATATAAATAAATTTGGACTTCTCTACTTGATAGAGAAGCCACAATAAAAAAATAGTCATATAATTATATTAAAGTAAAGTATTCATAATTTTATTACTCATGATATATCTTTAATCAACACATATAAATATCATTATTTATATTATTTTATGAATTAATAAACTAATCGATTTGAAGTAATATTTTTGTATCCAAGGAAGGGGTTGGAAATACAATCTAACTGAATCAAGGCCCACTCATGAGGTTTGCTATGAAGATTCCATCTATTAATGTAAATTAATTTTTTGTGTGTGCGTATATTTTTATATAATTTAGTTTTGAAGTCAGTATAATGTGTTACTTATAAGTTCATAACTAAAATAACTTCAAATATTTATTCTTCGGTACACATTCTTTAATTCCATCTGTATTCCATTGTGTGGTAATTTCTAACTAGAAGTATTATTTACTTCATTTCCATTTAATTCCTACAATTTACATCTATAAAAGTGTGTTTACCTTCATCAAGAGTGATTTTGATTCATTAGAAGTGTGGGTTGATTTAAATTTTTTTATCTTTAAAATTAAATTTACCTTAATTCAATTTTTGAACCTCCCTCTTCACAGTGAAGGTGTCAAGGTCACTCAGTCTTGTGGATGTTATTAGAATTTTCCATTCACTCATTCAAATGTCCTTTGTCACCTCCAATTTTCAATTTGATTTGTATATGCTTATTTCTATTCAATTTTCTACTTTATAAGGCCTCCATGTAGCATTAGCTATGATATGTGGATTTTAGAGCTTCTTTTTAAATGATGTGTGCTTCATAAATCTATTTTACATGTTAAAAAGTTCATAAAACTATTTTACATGTAACAAACCTTCCCAAAGCCCACTAAAAATTCCACAATCCCATCAATCCTATAAACACGTTCTCCTTATTCCATGTGGTTTGAAGAGTCTCAAAGGTTGTTTCAAGAAAATAGTAAATGGTATTGGGGTATTTTGAAGGTCATTTTAATTGGTAATACATGTTTTTGACATCCTCAAAGGTAGTTTGAGTAGATAATCCATGGTCTTCAACATACAAATATTTTCCAAAGTTAGTTTTAATAGAGATTATGCATGGTTTAAAAAATGAACATGCATTTTAGACAAGATAAACTTTTATGATTCATTTATTAGAATAAGATATGGTATTATCATTTTAATTTGGTGTATGAAAGTGTTAACAGTCTCTAAACATCTATTAGCACATCCTCATTCTTTCTTATGGATTTATAACACATACAAATCTATTCCTAAATAATCTACAATGGTTTTCAAGGTGGTATTGAGAATAAAATGTATTATTGGTTATATACATATTTCTTTGCTTCACTTTGCTTTTCATAGAATCCTAAGCCATGTTATCCATCACTTAGATTTTTGAGTCTTGCATCACACTTAATAAAACTTTGTAGTATGTGAAATACCGCATAGATCCTAAGCTTTGTTCTTACATTCTTTGAAATCCTATGATTTGATTTTCATTAATTTTATCTCTAAATCCTACATGACATGTCATATTTCTAAACCATGCAAGGTAGTCATCAAATTTCATTCACTCTTTCTAACTCATATAGATTTATCCACCTTTCATTATACAAGTTGGGTTCTTACCTCTTGTATTTCATGAATTTGAAATCTAAGACACACTCAAAGGAAATATAATACAAGTTGACAACACACATATTCCCTAGGGTCATACATTGTAATGATGCTAAGATAAAAAAAAATTATCTTCCTAGAATAATCAAAGGTATTCTAAAGGCAAAGGTCATGGCTGATAGTGGTAGAGGAGAAATTATAATTTGGCCAATCTAATAGATCAAGTGAATGGTACAAGAGTTGGAGAAGGATATTTAGAATCAAAAATTGATCAAGTGTTTTTTGTCCAAGATACAAGAACTTATTTAGTAAAATTATGTGCAAAACCTAACTTAATGAAATCATGGAGAAAGTAGATCCAAATAAATGTTATGTCGATGTAAAAAATATCTAAATAAAATTATAGTCAAGGAGGTGTTTTAAACTCTCAATTGGCATCAGAGGAAGTTGTATTGAGATATATGTAGGAATATAAAATGGATTTATATAATGAAATTGTTATAATAGAACAAGAGGTAATACAAATATCATTATTCAAGTTTTAACATATCAAATATAAGCAAATATAGAATAACTATGAAAATCAATGAACAAGTATTGTGAAAATTTTATTATATATACAAATCTAGCTACATTGATTGAGTTAAATGGGATTCAAAAGATTTTAGATTAGTGGGATGGTTACTAAGAAATTTTTTAAGATGAAGGTGTAGTTTATTAAAAGTCTTTTATATTAAATTTGTTTCTGGAAATACTAGTATTCCCAGTACAAACTTTTTATTTGATTTAATATGTCAAAAAATGATCTCCTAATACATACTACAGGATTTTATTTGAATCATTAAATTTGTGTTTAAATAATACATCACTTCAAATATATTTAATTTCTTCTAAATGTTTGGCACTATTAACACATGGATGATAATATTTGCTATCAAATATGCATAATTACAAGATCAAGTCCTAAGGTATATTTAACAATGATCATACTTTAAGAGGTGATAAGTAGGTTGAAGTATAGTCATCTATGAATTAGGGTCCATTTTCCTTCTATTTATTAGCAAGAATGCATAGTGACAAATGAGTTTTCATACTTTTCAAGTTGTGTAGATTTTCTAAGTCCCTTTCATAAGTTTCAAGTTTTGTAAAATTTTCAACACACTTTTGCAACTTTTAAGTTGCACTTTTTCCCCAATACACTTTTTTGGGTAGTCTAAGATTCAAAAATGGTAGTTATCCATGATAATGACCCATTATTACTTATAAATATGAGTTTTGAATTAATTTTAATAGATTTTTTATAGGATGATAATTTTTGACAAGATATAAGGAAAGAGTATGTATGATAATTTAAGACACATTTTGACACTTTTTGGTTAAAAATATAACCCCCATATAAAAAAAATTTGTTGTAACTAATTTATTTCTTACAGACCATTTTGTTTTCAATAAAGCTATCTCTACCTAATAATAGGAGAGGGAATTTGTCCCACACTATTGATTTTAAATACACATTTTTCCCCATTACAATTTTTTTAACCAAAATTTTTATGTAACTCCACTATAAATTGTGATGTCTTGCACACTCGATTGTTAGAAATTTCAAGGAACCTCCTCTAGAATGGAGGTTGGTGACTCAATTGAGATAAAGTACCTAGTGCCTAAATATTACTAATTGAATAAATAGAATTGGTTAACCTAACCCCAATGTTATTCATGTCCCATGGGGAAATTTTTTTGGTCTTTTGCCTTCTCTTTAATACTATGAATTACCTTTAGGATCACAGAAATTATTTCTAAAGTTTTCAGGAGAAAGTTGTCAAGATGTAGATAATCATATACTTGATTTCAAAATGTCCTATAACATCTTGGGAGTTATGCATGAATATGTTTCTATGATAAATTTTGTTAAAATTCTAATTAGACAAGTTCTCAAATGGTTCTAAAACCTAAAACATGGATGTATTATGAACTGGGACTCCTTGAGGAATAAGTTTTTGTATAGATTCAAACCACTTGTTGTCATGTGTGCATTGTTGTCATATTTCTTCCAAATCCAGAGTCAAGAATAATAGTAGATGAGAGTGTTTATAGCATTCTTTAAAAATATTAAGAATAATTCATCAAACTAATCAACCAATTATTCATAACCATGTTTGTGTATTCATTGGCTCTCTGCATTTTAAAATCAAATTCATCCTAATTAGGAATAAGACAGATTACATGGAAGCTATGAAATAAGAAAATATCAAAATTGAAGATGGCATGATCTTGTTTGGAATGTTTAAGAAATAATTTTTAAATTGTGCTAAAACTACCATAAGTAGTGAATAAGCAATGCAACCTGATATAATCAAGATCCCTTAACATGTAGAATAGAGATTCTATAATAAACCCTTGATCAAGAATGTCCAAACTTAAATGAAGATAAACAAAAAGTGTTTATCTCCATCTATGACTATTTTAGTTTCAAAATCATAGAATAAAGTGAACAGTAAAAGAACAGTTGATTGGTCAACAAACAAATAAAAAATTTAGTGCCCCCCTTGGTATTGAAAAGATGGTTATTCATGTTGCACAAGATTACTTAAAATTCATAGTCCTAAGATAAAATGAGTTATCTGAGGAACAACTGATTGAACCACAAATAAAAAGATATCATAATTTAGTATGTGAAATTTTTATTTCTATAAAAGAGGATAAAGTTGAACCAATTATCTACAAAGATATTTCTTGTATCAAAATGGAATATTCAATAGTTAAAGGTGAAGATTTGGTTGATGTTTCCTTTTCATGTTACATTACTAAATATTTATTTGAAATATTTGAATCTAAATTAATTAATCCCACATAAATTGAATATCATAGTAATACCAAGGTCAAAATAAAATAATATGTGAAGTTGGAGTAGAAATAAGAGTGCCCAATATTCATTTCAAGTGAAATAGAAACTGCCAAAGAAAAATAAGTTGATGATGATTTTGTTGTTGATAATGATTCATTAAATGATGAATTTATCTCTATCAGGGGAAGAAATTTAGTAAATAAAATATACACCTAATTCATTTTAGATGATATTCATATTATTGTTATAACTCAAAAAGAGACATGCACCACACTTCTCTTTGATTTGGATCCAATATATAACACAAATGCATTCAAAGTTTTTTTTTTTTTTAAAATAAAGAAGTCTATTACTACTTAAGAATGCTCACAAAATAATGGATAAATTTTAATAATTCCATAACAAAACCTTGAGACACTATTGATTTGTGTATTCATGACTATTGAAGTATGCCTGGTAATTATAAGTTCATCTTCTTTCAGCCTACTTGGTCACTATTAGTGAATGTGTTCAGGATCGATAAGTCAAATTCATTATTATGAAATGGAAGGTACTTCTCCCAACTATTTAATGGTTTTTTATAGTCTTTATTTTTCCTCTACTCCATATAAATAGTTATGCTTTCCCTATTTTGGCTTGTTTTGTTTTCCTATCTTTATTTTGGTGCACATGTGTTGTGTTTAAATAAATGTAGCAACATGTTAATTTTTATCCTCTCTCGATGTATTGGTATATTATGTCTAAACATGTTTGTATATTTTTTCTCTACCTAGAAACTCTTAATAGACAACCACATGATTTTCATAGAGGTCAAGCCAACTATTACTTCAAAAAAGATGAAAGAATTGCATTATTTGTAGATATATAGTCATTTATTGATAGTTCAGTGTTCACATCAATGTTTCCTAAGGCACATTAGTTAAATCCAAATGATAAGGATATTTTTTATCCCATGTCAATTCTATATTACAAGTTTTCTTTATTTTGTAGAATGACATGTAGATAAAGGATTTGAAGAAATTTATCCAAGTGGATCTCCACAACAAATAATATTTAGAAGATGGAATTTTTAATCATGAAAATGGTGATATGAATGTATTTTCCTCAAGTGATAAAATATATAATTTTTTCATTAATCTTTTTAAATGAATAAATAAATATGCATAATTTTTAGAGAAGGTTATCTAACCTGGAAATGCATGTTCATTTCTCATATGATTTAGATAAGTGAACTAGTTATCAATTGGATATTTTGGGATGTTAAAATGTGTGTTACACATTTTTCACAATAATTACTAACAATAAAGACATCAATCACTAAAGTTTATAGATTCATTGTACGTTCACTCCTACCAGTAATCAAAGGTGTTTCAAAGACAAAGAAAATAGAAAATCTTAGGCATAAAATTTAAGTTGACTTTGTTTCCTAATGAGATTAATACTTTTATATGAAACCAAGGTTTTTAGTTCTCTTGTTTACCTTGTAGTTCAAAGTTCCCAGTCAAAGCCAATTTTAATCCTTAAAATTAAATTTATCATAATTAAATTTTTATACCTCCCTCTTTATAGTGAAGGTGTCAATGTCACTCAATATTTTGGGCATTATTAAAATATTTCTTTGATTAATTCAAATTTCCTTTGTCACCTCCAATTTTCAATTTGATTTACATTTTCTTATTTTTACATACCTTGCCACCTTCTAAGGCCTCCACGTAGCATTAACTAGGTTTATACACTTTAGATCTTATTTTTACATGTTGTGGACTTCATAAAGATATTTTACATGTTTTAGAATTCATAAAACTATTTTATGTGTAAAAAATTATCTGTAAGCCTACCAGAACTTGCTCAATCTTATTAATCCTCTAAACACCTTCTCCTTCTTCCACATGGTTTGAAGAGTCTCAAAGGTATTTTTAATCAAATAATATGTGGGTTTGGGGAATTTTAAGGTCATTTGAATTGGTAATATGTGGTTTTGATAGCCTCAAAAGTAGTTTAATTAGATAATATGTGGTCTTCAACATCCAAAGATTTTACAAAGTCAATTATTTTAGACATTATGCATAGTTTTGAACATGTAAAGGTATTTTAAACAAGATTAATATTATTGTAAAATAGTATTTTCAATAGGACATGGTATTGTCATTCTGAATTGGCATATGACAATTTTGGTTGTCTTAAAATGTAAAAGCACTTCCTCATTCTTTCATATGGATTTTAAATACATGTACAATTCATAATCTAAAATGGTTTTCAAGGTGGTATTGAGCATAAAATTGGTATTAGATGGATACAAATTTATTCACTTTAATTTACTTCTCATAGAATCTTGAGCCATGATATACATCACTTAGGTTTTTGAATCTTGAATCACACTTAATTATACTCCATAGTATGTGAATTAAATCATGAATCTTGAGCTTTGTTTTCACATTCATTGGAATCTTGATATTTTATTTGCATCCATCAGGTCTCTGAATCCTACATGAAATATGCCATATTTAAAAGCTTTTCATGGTACTCATCATATTTCTCACACTATTTGTAATTCATATATATTCTACCACCTTTTATTATGCATATTAGGTTCATGCCTCCTATATTTCATGAATTATAAATATGATACACACTCAAAGGTGACATAATATTAGTTCAAAATACACAAATGTCCCTAGTTACATACATTGGAATGATGTTAAGATGTAACTTATTGATCTCCTAGAATCATCAAAGGTAATTCTAAAATAAAAGGTCATGGCTGATAGGAGTAGAATAAAAATTATAATTAGGACAACCTAGTTAATTGAGGGAAAGGTACAAGAGTTGGAGAAGGATATGTGGACTCAAAATAAAAGATTAGGTATTATAATCTAAGTTGTTTAAAATTATTCAATAAAATTACATGAAATAATTGACTTAATGAAATCATGGAGAAAGTAGATGTAGATAAATGGGATGTTGAGTCTTTGTCAAAAAGGTATGAAGAAAATTACAAACAACGAGGGGTTTCAAACTCTCAATTAGCATAAGAAGAAGGTACATTTAGACATATGAAGGAATAAGAAATGGATTTATACATGTAAATGTTAGAATAGAACCAAGAGGTAACACATATATCATCCATAATTTTTTAATAGATTAAATATACCTTGAACTATAAGAACTATAGAAAGAAATGAATAAGTATTGTGAAAAATTTTATTTACATACAAATCCAACTACATCAATATAGTTACTTTGGATTCTACAAATTTTATATTAGAGGGATGTTTATTAAGAATTTTTTTAAGATGAAAGTGTAGTTTACTAAAAAAATTATATTAAATTCATTTTTGGAAATACTATGTACTCGAAATATAAGTTTTTTTTTTATTGCATATGTTAAAAATGATCTCTTAATACATACTACATGATTCTATCTAAATCATTGTTGATATATTTACATAATATCTCACTTAATAGATATTTAATTTTTTCAAACTACATGATACTATTAACATGTGGATGAGAAGCTTTGTTATCAAATATTTCATAAGTACAATATCAAGTTCCAAGGTTTGTTTAGTAATGATTATAGTATGAGAGGTGCTAAGTAGGTCAAAGTCCAATCACTTATGAATTAGGGTTCATGTTCTCTATTTTGCATAGTAGGATTTCATATTGACAAATTCATTTTCACATTTTTCAAGTTGTGAAAATTTTATAAGTTTCAAGTTGTGTAAAATGGTCGATTAATTTTTGCAATTTGATTAGAAATGTCAATGCACTTTTTCAAAGTTTACATTGCACATTTTTTCCAATGAAATTTTTTAGGTAGTATAAACTCTAAAAAGGTGGTTATGCACCATAACCACCCATTTTAACTTATAAATATGAGTTTTTAAGTCATTTTAATGGATTTTAGATAGGATGATTTTTTTGGAAACATGGAAGGAAAGAATATGTATATACATCTCCACAAAAGATCAATATATAAATAATTTACAAAAGTTTGTACCACTAATATTTTTGGATTAATGATGTGCATGAGTAGATTAGTACATTTTTATTCTTATTGTTTGAATTTTATAAAATAATATTTTAGATAGTTAATGAATGCAAATATTTTAGTGTTGAAGTTATTTTTGAATCTACATTAATAATTTTTAGTTGTGAAATCTTTGTGAGATTGAAAATAGGGTTCATATATGTTTTCATTGGGAAATATGAGGTTTTTTTTATCTCCTATTTCAGTGGTATTCAATCTCTTTGGTGAATTTATTTTTTTATTACATTTATAATATGTTTTTCCCATCTCATTTTCATGATAAATGTTTCCTATGTTAAAATCTCAACTCTAGGATTATTCTAGTAAGTTTCTATGTTTGGATATCTAGAAGCATCTTTTTTATTCCTATCTTCTCTTCATATATATTTCATTCCCTTCACCATATCTTTATATAATTTCCTTATTTCCACCTTTTCATACTTTATTGTTAAAATTAAGACCCCCATATAAAATAATTTTATTGTAAATAACTTTACTTCATGCATCCCTTTTTTATTTTCAATTAAGGTAGCTCCACCTGCTAATAAGAGAATGTTTTCTGCCCCATGTTGTTGAATTAAAATTCCACCTTTTATCCCCTTGAAAAATATTTCAGACAACAATTTTCACCTTGTACACAATATGATATTATTATTTATTCAAAAATACTTAGTATGCACATAAAATGTTAACCTATTTCTAAAATATATATCTTCATATTGAAGTTGAAATATGCACCTCTAAATAAAAGGAAATAATATATGGAATTAAATCTTTGTTTTGAAAAATTGTAAGGATGGGTTTACTATTAATATGTTTGGGAATGGGATTTCATTAGCATCAACAAAGTGAAGGGGGAACATTTTTAATTAGGTTTAGCCCAAATAATTTATTGGGTTTGATTATCCATTTACAAAATGTGGTTTTGTATTTGGACTATGTGATTGATTTTTATTTATTAAGTTTCATTTGGTCTAGATTCTTAGAAAAGAATTTCATAATATAAAAAGGAGGTCTTAGATTAGAGGTATTGTTGAGAGGAGAAATATTAGAGTTTTTATTTGGGAGGGCCAAAACTTTTTTTCGTTTTGGATATTGATGTGTATTTGTTAAGGTATATGTTGTGACCAACATGCCCCATTTTCAAACTATCAAATGAGGACCCACTTTAATATAAAAATATCATGTAGATGTCTTATTATGAAATGGATCAGTCCTTACCTAAGCTTGAATTAGTTATCTTTAATCTAAATAAAAATAAATTTTGTTGCTAAATTATTCTCATAAGTCCTTAATTTCAAAATCTAAGTTGTATTTGAATAATATGTTTATTTGACTTTGGACTAACTGAGCTAATTGATATTTATCTAAGGTTTTTTTTTAAGGATTATTCTAACTTTGCATGGAAACTTTGTTAAAACTTGCTTGATCCCACTTATAATGGTTTTCATTTTTAGTCATTTTTATATAAATCTCTCTTGTCCACATGTCTCTTTTACACCTAAATAGTCTTGAATTTTAAAAATAGATATGTATTTTTATTTCCAATGACTAAGTATCAAGAAATTGAGATTATGCCAAGTGTTTTCATTTAAATTTATCATAGAATATTTTTTAAATGACTAAGTAATTATATATTAGAGAGAATCTAGGTTCATGATATTTATACACTTGTCATGATCCTGCTTACTTGAGGCCCAAGCACATAGCCATAATTAGCAAATTTACCCTAAAATATAATAAAATGAGATCCTACCACATGGCACAATTCCACTTACCAGTTGAATAAGCAAAAATCACAATTCATAGGTTCATGTAGGCAAGTGAATGAAAAAGGACCATTTGAGTGGCACTATCTTTCTCATTTGTAGAAAATTAGTGAATTGTCTAAGTCTTGGGGTTACCCAAGCATCTAGATGAGTGAAAATTGTCATGTCTTCATCATGATCATGCACACCTTATAGATAAAAATGAGTAAGGTAAAGACTTTTTTATTATCAAGATCAATAATATTTTTCCATGTGTCTCCATCCCATTCATATATAGTGAAATTAATGGCTAAAATTTGAGAGAGCCTAACGAATGAATAAATACCATACAAAACTTATCAAACATGTCAATATCCTATAGATGTAAAATATATCAAAGCCTTGAGATATCTTGATGAATGAGTGGGTTCCATGTGGAACATGTCAAATATTTTAGCCTCTTAGAGGCATCAGAGCTAGTTGAACCTTAGGATAACCCAATGAATAATGCACTACCATGTAAAACCTATCAAAAATTTTAATCTCTTGAAGGAATAAGATATTTACAAGTCTCATAAAATCCTAATTAATGAGTGAATACCATGTGGAGCCTATCAAACTTGTCAGTCTCCTAGAGGGGTTAGAGTTGTTAGAGCTTAGGAAATCCCAATAAATAAGGCATTTCCATGCAAATCCTATCAAACTTGTTAGTATCTTGGAGGCATAAAATATTTTAAAGACTCATGATAACCTAATGAATGAGTTGGTACCACATGGAACCTATAATAATTGTTAATCTCTTAGAGGTTTTATAAATGTCATATCCCTAAGAGAGCCCAATGAATGAGTGGGTGCCACATGGAACCTATAAAATGTTTTAGTCTCATAGAGGTGTCAGAGTTATTATATCCCTAAGAGATCTAGATGAACAAGATGTGAACATATAGAGCTCATTACACTTGTCAATCTCTTAGAGGTGTTAGAGATGTCATAGCCTTGGAAGAGCCCAACAAATTAATAGGTCCTGTGTGAAACCTATTAGACTTTTAAATATCCTAGAGGCATCAAAAATGTTAAATCCATATGAGATCTTAATAAACCATAGGTCACCACATGTCACTTTCATAAAAAAATTACAAAATGGGCCTAGATCATATTGATTAATCCATAAAGGTATGAATACATTCAGAACCTAGGGTGAATTATAAAGTACCATGTGTCACTTCCATATTCTAAATGTAAAAATTATTTGAAATAACTCAGATAAGGAAAAGAAAGATATGGATTAAGCCATAAGCTGATAGTAGAGTGTCGCATGTAATTTTTATGTCCAACTAGCCACCTATAGTGAATAAAAAGATATAAGAGTTATACCTAGATATGCCAAGTTAGCATAACCCATAGAAAAATTACCCAACCAACAAAGGGCATGTGCTCAATTAGAAGGAACCTAAGATTCTACATGGGCTAAAGTAGGCATGTGTCTACCATTCTCTTACATTAATCAATTTGGGTAACTTGGATTTAATTTTATAGCCTATAAATTTCCCCTCATCATCACTATTCTAAATTGGTAGAGCATTTTCAATTTTTTTTAAGTTAATTCTAGATTGGGAAACATTCAAGTGGATTGTACCACAAACTCATTTGAATTCATGAAAGGTGAGCCATAAAAAACCATTTATACATGATATCTTTATAAATACCTCTAAGTCCTTAAAATAATTTAATTTATCATTACCACTACTAACTCCAAATGATCCTTCCTTGTATCACCTTCTCAAGCTTTCAATGCTTCCCCTAGGTTCATAATTTTGTGCTAAGTAGATCTAAACTCTCAGCCATAACCACATAATCTTCTAATCCTAAACCCAAGATCAAATTTAGAGATAAAAACTTATCATCAAAATTTACATGTTTCAAGAATTATAACAAAGTGGTTAAGAGATTGAAGATGGTAAAAATCCCACCTTAGATGATGATGAGAAGGAGACCAAGTCACTTGGAATAATTTTAGCCATTGAGAAGTTAGGATTTCATAAAGGTACATCTAAGCCATAGGTATTCTTATGCATTGATCTCTTAGGAAAAATTTTGTTAAAATTTATGCATTTGCATGATTCTACTCAAGACATGGTATAATTTATGGGGTCCTATAACAAAATTATGGAATCTCTAGAGCTATCATTAAGCAGTACTATAGTCTCTTAGCATCCACATTGGTTTATTAATAAAATGTAGTAGATTTATGATCTGACATGTGAAATATATGGGGTTCTCCAAGTGTGGTTTATCAACCCATATCAATGGACCAAAATGGATGGCATTGATGCTTAGACAATTCACACCTTTTGGGAAGGAATTCACATTAGGATGCTCATTTTAATTAGTTATTAAGGGTGAATGATGTTATGCATGTCAACATCCTCTAGGTGACCTTAATGAGAATCATCCTTGAGGAGGAGGAAGACCTAGACCTTATAAGCCTCATATATTTCAACATGATCAAGGGTGTCAATGAAGCCAAAGGAGGTGGAAATTTTTATATGAAGAGATATATTATGAATGTAGTCTATGCCACCCTTACATTCAAGTCTTATTTTTTTCTACCATAAAACCATTATATATTAGTGGTTCACATAGTATTTTATAAGTTATATATGTACCACTATATGAACCACATATTTGACATCTACACGTCCTTCTACCTTGTGGTTTACATATCCATTAATGAGAGGCCCATGCCAAAAATATCAAAAAATATAAGAAGGATGATCCTACCCATATGGGTCTAATATTAATATATGGATCACACCATAATATAGGTGAAGGGTGTCTAAAAACCCCTCTCCTCTTACCCTATCAAGTTCTAGATCACTTCACATAGCAATATATATCATATCAATCGATTCAGGGTGTCATGGGTCATTCACTTGATCACCAATAGAAGGCATGCCCAAAATTACCAATTTTAAATCACCACCATGAATAAAATAATTTACATTCGTTATGGAATATGATGAAAATAGGAATTCAAAAGTCTTAGGAAGGGAAAATCACTGAGAATGGAATCCATATAGGGTTATCAACACTCATGTGGTAAATTAAGAGGCCCACCTTAATATCACATATCATTGTGAGCCTCATGATGATGAAGACATTCATCTCAACCTATAAAATGACATGAAAGTACTAATATGGGTGAAAAAAATGAATAAGAAAGGAAATCAAGCCCAATCAAGACCATTCCCTTAAAAAAATCTAGTTCCACCTCCACATGCTCTTCCAACTTAGTCACTTATTCCATAGCCAAACTTGAGACCCATGCCAACTCAATTGAGAGAGGATTTGTAAGAAATTATACTAAACATTTCTATGAAAATCATATAATGGATCTTGATGCCTTCACTATTACAAAATCTATCTCCCCTAGTATTGGCCTTGGCTTTATCAACTCCACTTCCACGAGTTGTTCAACCATAAGGATCATAGGTGTTATATTTTGACATCAATAGCATTCCTAAAGTGAGCCTAGATCAAGAACAATAAAGGGTAACCATAGGATATTCCTTCACTAACTACCACCATATTATTGATGCTTCTAATTACCTCACATGTGTTCTTCAATGTTGAATAACACTTCTCATTTTAGGATTCAAAGCATCTAAGGCATGAGTTTCAATTTGTGACAATTTTGTGATTTTTGTGGTGGAATAGAAGTAGAGTATAGGAACTAACCAAAATATTTATTTAAATTGGTGGTTGAGAACTACCAGGGTCTAGATATTTTTGATGATCCAATCCTACAAGTTAATATAAATGGATATTAACAATGATATTTAAACTAGGTGGGTTTTGATAAAGAAAATAGAAAAAGTAAGGGTAAGGTAGGAAATAGAACATGATTACAGATTTCCATCTCAAATATTATGACAAAGTTATAATTACTTTGAGTATACATGAACCAATTTGTGGTGTAAAATAGTATAAACTCATATTACATCACAAACCAGGTAAGCTTCAAAGAAGATATATAAACCACAAGTAAGAACCAAGTTTACATTAAAATTTTGCTACTATAACTTGAATAACATATGCACATCTAAATGCAGAGCAAATAAAATGAAGTATACTTGAGATATTTTTAGTTAATCTAGAATTAGCATAAATTAATAGCCCTATGATAGAAAATGTATCTTAAAATGTATATAACCATTCAAATTTAAGACAATAACATGCAATTAAGAGACAACATTGGCTTTCAACAAACTATCTAGATAATATTTTCAAAATTCCATAGTTGTATTAAATGTTCTTTTGTATACAAATTACTCACAGTCTCTCCCTTTAAAAAATGGTAATCCCTCCTATTTATAGGAAACATAGGTAGTTTATTGGTTAACTCTCTCAAAATGTCCACATGCAAGCTAAGGACAGTTATCCTTAATACAAATATAAAATGTAAAAAACTTTCATGCCAATTTTGACAAAGGATAAATGTATGCTAACATACTAGCATATATTTTATAAGAGAATATTCTTGCATGCTACATTGGTGGGACCCTTGAGTCATTATCTAAGGATGTTCTTTGTCTGAATGTATTTTTCATTTATGAGTTCAAAATATACATTAGGCTTCATCAAACAATCCTCTTCTTGACTTTCTAATGTGTCAAATTCCTTGTCACCCTTGGCCTTGATTTCTTGGATGCATTGGGCCTCTACAATCTAATTTTTGAATGTGAGGATGATATTAAGGACCTTTTGATTTTCTTTGGTATGCTATCCCTAATTGTCATTAATTATCTAGATGTGGAGACTAAAACTTTACCTAAAATCCTCATCTTCCATCAGGCATGTGGCATTGGTCTTTCTAATAGGTCCTTCAAGATCTCCTCCATCCTTACCATCAAGCCTTTGTCCTCCTCTATGAAGATACTAAAATTGTCATACCATTTGTTTAGTTCTAGTATTTTATCTTTAATGACTCTTAAGAGGGTATGTAAATGCTTTAACTTGATGATTTTGATGTCTTGGACCTACTTGGTGTGATGGGCATTAATCAATTCAATTTCCTAATCTCTAGGGTTCTACCATTGAGTTGTTTATGTATGTTATTTCTCACTTTTATGGGTCAAGTTATTTGATCTAAGCTTTAGGACCTTTAACCCTTCAATTGTGTCAAATAAGGACTTATCTATTTTCTTCATTACATATTTAGGGATTGAAAATGTAACATGTGCTTCCAAGTATTTCTTCTCCTTTTCTAGATTAGTGATCCTCTATTTTATCACTTGGATTCTAGACAAGGTCATTATTAATTAGGCCACCACCAAACTTGCCACATCCTCTTGATGGATGGGATACTCCCTTACTATTTGACCTTGTATAGGAGTTAGGCTTACAAAAGGTTCCACCTTTTGAAAGGTGAACTCCATAGTGCCAATGGTGGCTTTCTTGGTTGTCACCCTTTCAAACCATGTATCTAGATTATACATGATAGTGTCCACTAGTTCAAAGAGTTTGGGTGTCTCTAAGGCTTCAATCCTAGTTTTAATTGATTCTCCTATATCTTTCATCCTCCTACCACTCTCTCTTATAGCTTCAACAATTCTCCTCTCTTATTTATCCTTTATGAGAGCTTTGATACAAGGTTTAATATTATCATGGGTTTCCACACCTGAAGTGTTGATGATTACCCATGAATGAGAGTGAGATGGAACCTTTTAGACTTTCCCATATATGAACTAGTCTAGGATAATAGGTCCATGTATTAGGAATTCATCACTGAATAAGTTCACTTCACTAGTGAGATGGTTCCATGTTACTTTTGGGCTTTTAGAGGACCTAGGAACAAGGACCATCTCAACTTCCCTCTTCTTTTGAGTGATAAGGACCAATTACAATGCTACTTCTTTTCCCTTTTCTTCCTCACCTATTTTAGGTCCTTCAATTTGTGCCACCTCAACTTTGGCTCCCTCATTTTATTAATTAGACCCATAAGTCTTTGTAAGTTCCTTGAAGACATCATCCATAATCTCATATGGTTCTGGGGAAACCATATTAAAGTTTTCCACTAGATAAGATGGTTTTAGAGGTTGGCTTGATGATGAAGGGTCTTCTCCTAGCCTTTTTTATAGTATTCCTTCACCTGATCCTTGAATTTGGAGTGTTGACTATGATAACTAACTTGGAGGTGCACTTGAAGTGGAGGGAAAAAAATGATATTTCAATGGGTTCATTTTCCATATCTCCCCACCTAGTTTCTCCTCCCTTTACAATTTATGCTCAAGATTGAAACCATGTCCGTATCTAGCAAGGACCTCTTCAAATTTTTTAGCTTTAGTATATAAATGGTCATAAGGACCAACCATGTGCTCATAATCCACCTTTTTTAGATGCTTTGATTGTAAGTGATGGAAAACTTTGTTGTTTAGGTCCCATTGTCTTAGTTCATCCTTATGAAAGTAGAAGGCATCCCTCTATCTAGACATAATGTCTAATTACATCCAGTCCATGATCAAGGTTCTCCTAATAAAAAATGGGAAGGGATGTAGAATTCCATTCTCCTTATCTCTATAGATGTTAGCAACTCCATGGTAAATTTGGTATGTAATTTCTAGTTCAACCAACTTAAGGGGGACGTAAATAGGAAACCTAAATGGTTAGGTCATGGTACCCTCAATCCCAAGGATAGTGCAGTCTAGATAAAACCAAATGTCTCTAATGATATCAACATATCTTTTGACAAGAGGTTGCATCATATGCATGGGATACCCTATGATGCTTTGGAATAATATGGGATATATGCAACATAGATTAATTACATATGATCCATAAACTTGAAGATATAAAGCTTTGAGTAATGATGCGAGATGGTGATTATACTATGGGAGGACCAGTTATTAACACTAGGAATATGGGTAGACACCATCAATGATTCTATTAAGTAGGACATCATGGTGAATTATTGAATTATCTTCTTCTTAATGCCATAAAACTGCCTTCTTAAGTGGATACTAATTAGCTCCCTAATAGGTGGAGTCAAATTTTCTTCTATCATGAAGTATACATAAGAAACCCACCTAGGGTCAACATAGGTGGTGGTGGATGCTCCAAAGGATTTATTTATTAAGGTCATAATTATCTTGATTCCCTCCCTAAATTATATGGTATGGATCCAACCATCATGATTTCTATCCACATGAGTCCCTTGGATTAACCATGGTCTCAAGATGACATCTAGGCTATGTTGGGTAGTCCACTCTTTTATGGAGGGGAGGTCAATAATGGATTTAGGGAGTTTATAGTGGCCTTCAAAGACTACTAGGGAAACATAATCAATCTTACTTGACTCTCCTTCTTTAATAATCTAGTCATTATCAAATCTACAATCCATAAACAAGGGTGCAAGGATGTCAATATAGGGTAATACCTCTGGTTTGGCAACAACTTGATGAAGACCTATCATTTGGAATTTAAACAATTCATAAAAATTCCCTTTGGTGACTACCACCCTTTACTCACTAGATGATAAAGGCTAAAACTCTTTAATGGTGAAGAAAATCTTGGGCCAATTCTTCATTTTATTGGCTAATGCCCTTATGTCTAATTCGATGTACCCAAAGCATCTCCCTTCATGGTCTATGGATAGATATAAGTTTGTCTCTTCCTTACACTATTTCATTACCACTACCATGATCTTAATTGCCTTGGAATATGACTAGCCTTGATACTCGGGATGACAATTCGAGCTTGCTTAATGTAATTAGGTCCTTAATTAGTCAAGTTTCAAAGCTTTAAGCTATTTTGGTAGGGTTTTTGAGGCTTTAATGGAAAAGGTGATGGCTTTCATAAATTTATTTGTGCCTCAAATCTTATATATGACACCACTTATACAATCTTGGCTTTTTATATGTGTCATATCTTAGAATTGCATTTTAGTGCTTACATGGCACTTACGTAGACCTCCTTGAGCATGTTTTCATAACATCTCATGAGAATTTTTTTAAGACTAGCCATTTATTTTTAAATAGAGACTTTTATTTCACTCTATTAGATCAAGATCTAAGGATGAACATGAGCCCTTGATTAACATCTAGAAGTCCATTTTGATTGGGCATTTGAGTCCTAGATGATCGAGTTATGCCATGTGTCATTCTCTAGTTTTCTTAAGAAATGACTAGATGTGGTTTATCCAGGTGTCAATCCATCAAGCTCTAAGGTCTTGAGTTGAAAATTCCACCTCTACTTTGTGTCATTAGATTAGGATAAATAATTTAATGAGAGCTATTGATCATGATCCATGAGGTCAGAGTTGATTGGTTGATAGGTTGGTTGTGTTTAAATTTGATGTTCTCACTAACATCAAAGACATCCTCACAAATGTAAAATGATGGGAGTGTGATTGTAAATTTTAAGCTCATGAGGTTCCTTTAGTTGAATGGTAGCATTCCATGCATCACATTATCGATTCTCTCAATACTTTAGGGTCAATGTGGGCCATTAGATCAGGATTAAAAATGAAGCATGAACTATCGATTATGATCCATGAGGTCATTTATGATTGGTTTAACCTTTGGAAAACATTTTGATCTCCCACCATTGGATTAGGATCCTAGGATGAACACAAGCCATCAGGTCCTACAAGATGCATTAACAATAAGTCATTTCATAATATACATAGGCTTAGGCTGAGGGATTAATTCTTATATTAATAGTATTAAAAAACACTATATCTTAAGTTTTAATGTGATAAACCTAAGTTTTAACATTTAGAAGGTCCCCTTTTGTAATAAAGATAAAATTTTGGATGATGCTTATTTTGAAGGCCTCACTAATGTCAAAAACATCCTCACAAACATCAAATGATGGGAATGAGGTCATCAAAATAAATACCATAGAAACTTTTGTAATGAGGGTGTTTAGCATGTAGTTTGTCTTATGAGTATCCCATGCCATCAGATTAGGATTTTAGGTGAATGCTAACTATTGATTCATGCTAAACAAACATGAAGGCACTTTAGGATTAAACTTAGGATGAAATATTGATAAGGTGTTTAAATATTTTAGTATGAAAAAGGGATTTGGGGATAACATTTAACAAGGTTAGGTAGGCTTTAAAAGGGGAAGGAACATAAAAGGGGACTTAAGTATAATTTTATGTCAAGTTTTGTGTATGTTTAAAAAAATTATTGAACCTTCATGTAAAATTAAACTTAGGGTCTTTTAAAAGGACTGATTCCCCCTAAATTTTCTCTCACAAAAATTTAGATTCAAACCCCTAAGGTTTCTTAATCTAGAACCCTACTTTCCTCCATGAAACTTGCATTTCATCATTCAAGATTTATCATCAGTAGGGTTAGTTAATAAAGCATAATTAACTAGGCAAGGACCCATTCACTTTCTAGGTGGATGATATCCTAATTCAAGAAATAACAATACCAAGTAAACCATGCCAAGATACAAATGTTTTGAATTATTAACAAGGCCCCATCTTACAAATAGTATAATAAAGTTGGATGTTGGTCCTAATAATAATGGTGGCTTACAAGGGAAACATATCAATATGTTAGAACCCAAAAACTTTAGCTTAAACCATCACATAAGTCCTTTATCTCCTCTAATCCATACATCATTACCTAAGTTAATTTTAAGTTATAACAAGTTTCAAATGTGTTGAATTAAAATATTTGAGTCATGTCCAAAACATTTTGTGTGTGTGATTTGATTCCACTTACTATTTGTCATAAAACTTTAGGGAAAGAACATCTAAGTTGATATCCTTTTGACCATTACATTTAACTTTGAGCATATTCAGATATTCTCCTAGAAACAATTGATCTTAATTTAGGGGAAGCTTGGGCATTATTCTACTTCCAACCAAGCTTCTATATCCCCAATAGAGATACCTTTTGATCTATTCATGGCCTTGATCCACTACCAACTAGGTGTCCATAGCCTTGATGGAGGTTGCCTAAATCAACTTCAGCTTTGCATCTTTTGATTTAGAATTAAGTGTCCTTTTTATTTTATTTTAACAAAGGTTGGGATCCAAGATAGCCAGTTTAAGGATTTGGTCGAATGTCTTGGCCTTAAGATACTCACCTTTAGTTGAAACCTCCATCCTAGACAAGGATGTGTTTTAAGTGAAAGCATGCCTATGATTTAACTTTTGAAATCTCCTTCCACATACATGATCCTTATTACAATAGAGTTTTGGTCTTAGGTAATGTTTTTAATTATTTTGGGGTAACTGATTTATATGTGATTTTTTTTTAAGTTTCTATATTGTAACATAATACTATATTATAGCCTTAGGTCTTCTTGTGTAGGATTCATGCCCTCACTTGAGATATTTGAATTTTAAGCAATTTTGAGTCAGGATAGCCCATGAGACCTTATTAAAACAAAGGAGCACAACCAAGAAAAAAGTACAAAACACAAATAAACAACAAGGAATATACAAACATAAGCAAACAAATATGGACAAGCAAAATAAGAAAAAACAAAAATAAGAAAAGTAACTTACTTTCCTATCTACTCTAACCCTAAGAAATCTTACAGATGTTATTCCATGAATACCCCTATTAGGGATACAAAAAAGTAGTACTTGAGATATTTATCATTGGTGGGTAAAGTAAACTCTGCTCCTTGAAGATATTTTAATTTGAAAGTGTTGTTGCCTAATATTTCTACAATTTGGTATGGGCCAATCCTTAAGGGAGTAAACTTGCCATGTTTGCCTTTAGGCTCTGATGCCTTGTCCCAAAGGAGGACCAAGTCTCCTTTTTTGAACACTTTCACTTTGGATCTATTGTCAAAGCACCTTTTCATAGTTGTTTTATGCCTAATATAATCTATAAATGCCCTTTCTCTAGCATCTTCCATCTGAATGATGTATAATAGCCTAGAATTAGCAAGTTCTTGGCTTTCATCCATGTATTCATGCATGAATATGAACGTAGGGAGGTTTAAAGTGATATGAAAGATGGGATCCTAACCATATACCAATATAAATAGTGAAGCCTTAAGTTTCTGTTTAATCCTTATCCTATCAGCCCATAATGCATACTTAAGGAGTTTGTACCATGTTCTAGGTTTATCTATTATTAACTTCTTGATGGCCTTCATTAGATTCTTGTTTGTGGATTCAAAAACTCAATTACCTTGGATATATTGATTAGAGGAAAACTTGAGTGTAATACCTTGGTCATAATCCCATTCAGTCATCTCAATCAAGATGAATACAAACTTGTTTTCACAAACTAAGGAAATTGGGGTCCCAACTCTAGTGCAAATATTTTCTTCCAAGAAATTGATCACCTCCTCTATCCTACATTGTTTGGTGGCTATGGCTTCAGTCCACCTTATGCAATAATTAGTAGCAATCAAGACATACTTTTTACCCTTAGAATAATTAGGTTTGATCACCCCCACAAAGTCTAATCTCCACTATGTAAAAGGTTTGTCCACTCTCATAGGTTGCAAAGGCATGGCTACCTTTGGTTATTTTGTGATAAATATTTGGTAGAAATGTCATTCTCTCACATGTTTCTAGGCATCCTTGAATATGGTGGGCCAATATTACCCAACCTTAAGAATTTTTTAGCTATGGTTCTCCCTGAAGGATGTCCACTACCTAGTTTTTTAGGAAAACTAGACATGATTTAAGAAGCCTCTTCTTTAGAAACACATCTTAAGTAGATTCTTTCAAAGTTCTTTCTATACAAGATTCCATTTTTGATGAGGTAATGAATTTCTTTGAGTCTCAATGATCTCTTTTGCTCTCTAGTGAGTCCTAGAGGGTAATTACCATTGATAAGTAAGTGGATGATGGAGTCATAACACTCATTAGGCTGGAAGTTTTATTTCTCAACTTGTATGATATGGAGTTTAGGATTGGTATTGTCTATCATTTGTACTAAGCCCTAACATTTCACTAGTTTGGCAATCTTCATTTCAATATCATACTCCTATAGGACTGACATCCACTTGTATCTTCATTCCATAAGCTCATTATATCTCAACATAAGCTTTGTGGCTAGGTCAGGTAAGATGGTGTGTACCTTATTTCTAAGGATGTAGTGTCTAAAATATTTTACTACCGTTACCAATACATAGTATTTCTTATCAATCATATAATAGGTTACCTCTACATTTTTGAAGTTAGTGGTCATGAAATCTATAGGATGGTCCCTCCCATCAACATTTTGAGTAAAGATAGTAGCCATGGTGGTTAGGAGCAAATAAATGCAAGTAAAAGTCCTTTGAGAAGTTAGAACTTATCAAGACTGGGGCTTGTCTAATTTCCCTTTTGATGTTATCAAAAGATTTTTTGGATTCTTCATCCCAAGAAATTCAAGCATCTTTCTTAAGCATATCATTTAGAGGTTTGACTATTTTAGCAAAGCCTAAGATGAACTTCCTCACAAAGTTAATTTTACCAAATAAATGATTTTAGCTCTTTTCAGCTATTGGGTAGCTCAATTTTGGAGATGGATTCCAATCTCTCAGTATCTATGGAAATCCCATATTTAGTAATGACATGCCCTAGTAGTTTTCCTTCAGTGACATAGAATATACTTTTCTTGGGGTTGAGAGATATTTCATACCTCCTACATCTTTCAAACACTTTTTTTAGGTGCATAAATTGTTCCTCCCTATTCTTGGAGAAAACTATAAGATCATCCATGTAAATGATGATACATTTGCCCAATAGAACTTGGAAAGCATGGTCCATAGCCCTCTAAAAGGTGGATCCTACATTAATAAATCTAAATGGAATTATTGTATAGGCATATATTCCCTATGTAGTAGTGAAAGTTATTTTCATCATGTCTTCTGGAGTAACAAACATTTTGTTATATCTAGAAAATCAATCCAAAAAGGACATCATGGTATATCCTGAAACAACCTAAATGACTTGATCAAGAGAAGGCAAGGGTTAATTGTCTTTTTTAGATGCTCTATTTAGATTTCTAAAGTCTATGCATAATCTTATTTCTCCATTCTTATTTCTAACTAAGACCAAGTTGGAAACCCAAGTGGAATGCCTAATAGGAAACACAATCCTTGCATCCAGTAGCTTCTTAACCTCCTTAAAGATCATGGGTTCTAAGACAGGGTTGACCAACCTTTTTTTTGTCTAAAGGGTTTGTAACTCTCCTTGAGAGGTATAGTATGAGTAATAACCCTTGGATAAAATATTTTTAGATCTTTATAGGAACAAGAAATTACATATTTATACTTTATAAGTAGCTCCCTAGCCTTTCTATTTTCCATTTCAGTGCAAGCCTTTCTTATGTTTACTTGTTAGGGGGGATCATGTGAGCCAAGATCCACTACATGATAGTCCTTACCATTTATCTTGGGCACCTTAGGTGTTTTAGGAATCTTGTCATGATCAAACAACCTATCTAATGAGATCATCCCTTTAGGTATCTTATTGTAATTCAATTGGATGATTTTATCATTAAGATCTCTTTTAGAAAAACTTTCATCATCTTCATCAATGATGTGAGCTTTAAAGGCCCCAAAATTGGTTAACAAATCTAGAAATTATTGATCATCATTAAAGACTTGAAAATGATTCAAATTATCTAAGACTAAGGGGCATGGCACTAGATTAATACTGAGGTTAGGGGAATCCCGATTGGGTATAAGGTTAGCTACAATAGAGGCCATCTCATCAATAACTTTATTTTCTTCCCTAGGAATAGATATGATGTTGAAAGCATCAAAAGATTCCATTAAGTCACATACTCTTAAATTATAACTTTTAAGGTAAGATATCTTGCATTTGTACTTGTTCCTTACTTGATTAACCACTATTTTATAATCACCATAAATAAGGAGTTCCATAAATTTATTGTTAATATCAAGTTACAATCTTAGAATGAGAGCTTCATACTCAGCTGAATTGTTAGTGAATGGGAATTGTAACTTATAAGATGCATGATATTATTTTTCTATAGGGTCTGTTGATATAATACTAGCCCCTGATCCTAATTTGCACCTAGCACCATCAACATACAACTTCCATAGGCCAAATATAAGAGGAGGGTCTTTGGAACTTAGCTCTTGTGTAGTCTTTAAAGTGAAAACTCCTAGATCAGAGTCAAGGAAATCTACCTTTTCATTGACAACATTGTATTATGTTATCATGTGCCTCATCCTTAGTTCTCTTTCTACCCTTATTTAATTTATCACACCTTTCCAAGGCAACCATTAATGGGAACAATCAATATACATGTATCCATTCAAGGCCTTAGTCCATTATCTAGTTAAGAGTAATCCATAAACACTGGGAATATCCACTACTTGTATATAAATGAATTATTGAACCCTTAGTTTACTAGATAGTTGAATATACATATTTAATAATTCCCCAATGACTTTAAATCTAGATTTAACCAATTGAGGAACCACCCTATCAGGTTTGATTAGGGTTAACCCAAGTTGTTCACATATTCTAGCATGAATAATGTTGGTTGAGGATCCATAATCTTAAAGACAATTATAGACAAACTTCCCAAATATCCTAACTATAATTAAGAAGGGTGGGGACTCTACTTTAGTTACTTACATAGCTGCATTTTCACTATCACTCTTAGGGGATTTCCCAAGTTTCTTAGACAAGGATTCCAGGAGTAAATCTCTTTGTTCTATAATTTGAGTTAGCTCATGTAGAGTAATATTGGATTTGATATTTTTTATATCTTCCACAATGTTGTAACCAATTTTACATCAAGGTTTAGCATTAGATTTGGGATAACTTCCCTTAGGTGGTTTAGGATCATTCCTTGATGTAGTGTTTGGAGGAGTCCTGTAATTGTTAAGGGGAGTCGAAGTAGTTATTGGCTACTTTTGTTCTCTATTTCTTAGAGGTTATGCCTTCAATAATTATTGAAATTCTTGAAGCTCTTTAGGGATATTATTAGGCACATTATCCTCTTGGTAACGGAATTGAAATGTCTCTACAATGTGAACTTGGTCAAATGGCTAGGATCCAAAATGACTTATAGTAGTATCTCTATTTTGGAATACCTCAAAGGTGTCAATTTCTTCTTAGAAAACTTCAAATGCCTTACAAAACTCAATGAAATCAATCTCACCATGTTTAGAGGTAGCATGAACCCTATAATAGTTTGTCAAGGCAATATCAGTGAGATTAATATCTATGGTCTTTTTGGTAGATGAAGGCTCATTGGATTTATTATTATAGAAACTATCATTGTAAAATCTATTTCCAAGACTGTTAAACTTTTGGAAAGTTAAGTTCCTCCTAGATTTGTCATTAGCATTGCTAACTTACTTTTTTAATTGCAAGAAATTTGTGTTAAGCTTCTAGACCATATTTAGTATAGATTTAGTCTCATTCTTTGGGGTCTCAAGATTTTGGACTTGGCTCTTATTAGTGCCATTGACTGGTACTAAATCCTTTTGGTCATTGGTGTGAAATCCATTAGTAACTTGATGAATCAATAAACCTAGGTTTTGATTAGGGGTAGCATGGCTGGTAGGTAATACATTCAAAGTAGGGGCTAGTTTAATGTTGGAGCATTTTGGTTATTATTTGGGAAAAGATTTAATGCAAGCATCTGAGGATTAACATTTAGGATAAAATAAGCCATCTATATTTGAGGCTACATTTGGTCACTAATAAACACTACTATAGAATAAGCTTGAGCTAATGTGTTGATAGTTAGCAATGCTCTTTTTTGAAACACAGAAGTCATGGGGTCTATTGCATCTTTATAAACTTCCATAAGTAAAGCTTCATTAGGTTTGTATGGATCCATGGTCTGACTAAACATCTTCTGGAACCTAGCATTGAAGGATCTAATGGGCTCATTTTCATCTCTCTGAATGGTAGTAAATTGGTGATAAATGACACAGGGGCTTATGATCTTCCCAAATTGATTAATAAAGATAGTGTTAAAATTATTCCATGAGGTAATATAATTGTCAGGAAAATTGAGGAACCATTCATATGCATCATCTTTGAATGTAAAAGTAAATAATATACACGTTATATCTTCATGGATGACATTTAATAACCTTAAGGCAACCTTGAAATACTTAACATGTTGTTTTATAGTTGTAACACTAGTTGGACTAAATACTAGCAAGTATTTTTCAAGATTAAGAGACAAGTCATGAACTAAACTTGGTACATTGATGGGGGAACTTCCAAGCCATTCCATATCTAGGTCAAAATTCAACACAATAACCCCTTAAAAGGGTGAAGATGGTAGAGACTTAGAATGTCTATGCCTTCTTGTGTCCTTCGTGGTTATCTTATGAATTTGTAGCTTGAGCAAGGGCTCTCTTGTCTCTGAATGTGATCTAGTCTTGATCCTTAGTAATTCTAGTTTGAAGATTAAGGATCCTATTTAAAATATGTTGTAACAAGTTATAATTCACAAAGAACTACAATCAACCTACACATTAAGCCTATTTTATTAAATATTTTCTCATAAAAGGATGAAGGACACTTATATTTGACTAAGTAAGCTCAAATATGTGTTAAATTATGCAAAGATGATTATTATTTGTAACATGTGACTCAAATGAACCTAATTTCACTAAGAATGGTCAATCTTCAACCAAAATAAACCATTCTAATTTTAAATATTATGAATTTTTAAATTTCAAAGCTATCTTTAAAATAATTTAACTATTTCCTTATAGAGAACTAAGATATTTGACTAAAAAAGTGCAAATATATGTGAGAAACCACCTATATCAAGGATGTTTGCACTTAAAGTGAAGAATCACTCATAAGGGTTAAGAATCCTTTATATTTAACATATGAATCATTTCAATTGATCAAGTGTGTCCTCCTTCTAGCACCAATGGGAGCCTCCCTATTGATGCTTCTAATTACCTCATAGGTTCTCTTTAGTGTTGATTAACACTTATAATTTTAGGATTCAAAGCATCCAAGTCATGAGTTGTAGTTTATGACAATTCTATGATGTCTATGGTGGAATAGAAGCAGAGAATGGGAACTATCCATATTATTTAAATTAGTGGTTGGGAGCCACCAAGGTCCAAATATTTGTGATAATCCAAGCCTACAAGTTAATCTAAATGGATATTAACAATGATCTTTAATCTAGGTAGGTTTTGATAAATAAAATAGAAAAAGGAAGAGTAAGGTAGGAAAGAGAATGTGATTACAGATTTGCATCTCAAATATTATGACAAAGTGCTAATTACTTTGAGCATACATGAACCAATTTTTTGTGTAAAATAATATAAACTCATAATTCATCACAAAATAGGCAAGCTTCAAAGAAGATATATAAACCACAAGTAAGAACCAAGTTTACTTTTTAAAAATTCTACTATTACCTGAATAACATATACACATCTAAATGTAGGGAAAATAAAATGAAGTATACTCAAGATATTTTTAGGTAATCTATAATTAGCACAAATTAACATCCTTATGATATAAAATATAGCTCAAAATGTAGAGAACCATTCAAATTTAATACAATAACATGCGATTGAGAGATAACATTGGCTTTTAATGAACTATTCAGATAATCTTTTCAAATTTCCATTGTTGTATTAAATGCTCTTTTGTATGCAAATTACTCAGAGTCTCTCCCTTTAAAAAATGGTAATCCCACCTATTTATAGGAAACATAGGTGGTTTACCAATTAACTCTATCAAAATATCCATGTGAAAATAAGGATAGTTGTCCTTAATATAAAGATACAATACAAAAGGCTTTCATGCCAATTTTGATAAAGGATAAATGTATGCTAACAGACTAGAATATATTTTACAAAAGAATATTCTTTTATGCTACATTAATGGGACCCTTGAGTCACTATCTAAGGATGTTCTTTGTCTTAGTGTATTATTCACTAATGAGTAAGAAATCTATGGCAAGCTTCATCAAACAATCTTATTCTTGACTTGCTAATGTGTCAAATTCCCTATCACCCTTTGCCTTGAGTTCTTAGAGGCATCAGGGCTCTATGATTTTCTTTCTAAATCTAGTGATGATGTTAAGGACCTTCTGATTGTCTTGGCATGTTGGCCCTAGTTGTATTTAATGCTCTAGATGTGGAGACTAACCCTTTGCCTGAACTCCTCATCTTCCATCATGATTATGGCATTGGTATTGGATGGTCTTTATAATAGGTCCTTCAAAAGCTCCTCCATCCTTGCCATCAAGCCTTTATCCATCTCTATGAAGCTATTGAAACTGTCACACTAGTTGTTCAAGTCTAGTATTTTATCTTTAATGACTCCTAAAAGGGCATGAAAATGCTTCAACTTGATGATTTTGACACCTTGGACTTGTTTGGTGTGATGGACATTAATCAATTCAATGGACTGATCTCTAGAGTTCTACCACTAAGTGATTGATGTCTATATTTCTCAATTTTATGGATCAAGGTATTTGATATGAGCTTTAAGACCTTAGACCCTTCAAATGTGTCAAATAATGACTTATCTAGTAGATTCATTACATCTTTAGGGACTAAAAATGTAACCTATTCTTCCGAGTCTTTCTTCTCCTTTTCCAAATTAGTGATCCTCTGTTGTATCCCATATATTCCAACCAAGGTCATTGTTGATTGGGCCACCACCAAACTTGCCACATCTTCTTGATGGATGGGATGCTCCCCTACTACTTTCCCTTATATAGGATTTATGCCTATAAAAGGTTTAACCTTTTGAAATTTGAACTCCTTAGTGTCAATGGTGGATTTATTAGTTGTCACCCTCTCAAACCTTGATGTATCTAGATTATACATGACAGTGGCCACCATTTTGGAGAGTTATGGTGTCTCTAGGGTTCCAATCCTAGTTCCACTTGATGCTCCTATATCTTTCATCCTCATATCACTCTCTCTTATAGCCTCAACAATTTTCCTCTCTTCTTGCTCCTTCATGAGCTGTTTGGTCCAATGTTTAATATTATCATGGGTGTCCACACTTGAAGTGCTGGTGATTACCCATGAATGAGAGTGGGATGGAACCTTTGGATTTACCATATATGAACTAATTTGGGATAACAAGTCCATGTATTGGGAATTCATCACTAAATAGGTTCACTTCATTAGTGGGATGGGTCCATGTTATGTTTTGTCTTTTGAAGGACCTAAGAACAAGGGCCATCTCAACTTCCCTCTTATTTTGAGTGATAGGGACTAATTACAATGATATTTATTTTCCTATTTCTTCTTCACCTATTTTAGGTACTTTAATTTATGCCACCTCAGCTATGGGTCCCACATTTTCTTAATCAGACCCATAAGTCTCTGCAAGTTCCTTGAAGACTTCATCCACCATCTCATATGGTTCTGGTGAAACCATATCAAAGTGTTCTACTAGAGAAGAGGTTTTATAGGTTGGGATGATGATGAAGGGTCTTCTCCTAGCCTTTATTCTAGTATTATTTCACTTGCTCCTTAAATTTGGAGTGTTGGTTGTGGTGGCTAACTTGGAGGTGCACTTAAAGTGGAGGGAAACAAATAATATTGCAATGGGTTCATTTTCTATCTCTCCCTAGATAGTTTCTCCTTCCTTTACAATCTATTCTCAAGATTGAAACCATGTTATCTACATCTAGCAAGGAGCTCTTTAAAGTTTACAGCTTTAGTATAAAAATGGTCATAAGGACCAACCATGTTCTCATAAGCCACCTTAGGTAGCTGATTTGATTATAAGTGAGGGACAACTTTATTGTTTGGGTCCCATTATTTTATTTCATCCTTATAAAATTAGAAGGCATCCCTCTATCTAGACACAATATCCAATTGCTTCCAGTCCCTGATTAAGGTTCTCTTAATAAAAAATGGGAAGGGATGTAGAATGTACTTCCTCTTCTCTCTACAGATGTTATCAACTTCATGAGAAATTTGGTATGCAATATCTTGTTTATCCAAATTAAGGGGGATGTAAATAGGCAACCTAAATGGTTGGGTCATAGTACCCTCAATCTTAAGGATAGTGCAGTCTGGATAAAACCAAATGTCTCCCATGAGATCAACATATCTTTTGACAAGAGGGTGCATCCTGGGCATGGGATATCCTATGATGATCTAAAAAAATATGGGATATATGCAGTCACAAATGAATTATATATGATCCTTATACTTAAAGATATAAATCTTGGAGTAATGATGGGAGATGGTGCTTCTATTGTGGGAGGACCAATTATTAACACCAACAATATGGGTGGATGTTGTCAATGACTATAGTAGATAAGACATCATGGTGAATTACTAAATTATCTTCTTCTTAATGCCATAAAACCACCTTCCTAAGTAGATATTAATTAGCTCCTTGATAGGTGGAGTCAGCTTTTCTTCTATCATGAAGTATATGTAAGAAACCCACCTAGGGTCAACATAGGTGGTGGTGGCTTCTCTAAAGGATCTATTTAGTAAGGTCATAATGATCATGATGCCCTTCCTAAATTTTATGATGGGGATCCTACCATCATTATTTCTAGCCACATGAGTCTCTTGGATTAACCATGGTCTCAAGATGACATCTAGGCTATGTTAGGTAGTCCACTCTTTTATGGAGGGGAGGTCAATATGGGATTTGGAAAGTTTATAGTAGCCTTCAAAGGCTACTAGGGAAACATAATCAATCTTCCTTGACTCTCCTTCTTTGATAATCTAATCATTATCAATTTTATAATCCATAAACAAGTGTGCAAGGATGTCAATATAGGTTAGTACCTCTGGTTTGATAGCAGCTTAATGAAGACCTATCATTTAGACTACAACCAAGTCATAAAACTTCCTTTTGGTGATTGCCACCATTTTCTCACTAGATTACAAAGGCTAAAACTCTTCAATGACAAAGAAAATCTTAGACCAATTCTTCATTTCATTGTCTAATGCCCATATGTCTAATTTGATGTCCCCAAAGCATCTCCTTTCATGGTCTGTGGATAGATATAAGTCTATCTCTTCTTTATATTATTGCCTTGCCACTACCATGATCTTAATTACCTTGGAATATGACTAGCCTTGATACTCAGAATGATAATTCAAGCTTGATTAATGTAGTTAGGTCCTTAATTAGTCAAGTTTCAAGGTTTTAAGCTATTCTTATATGGTTTTTAAGGATTTAATGGAAAATTTGATGACTTTTATAAATGTATTTATGCCTTGATCTTATAAATGGCACCACATATAAAAATATTATCTTTTTAGATGCACCATATCTTGGGATTACCTATTAGTGCTTACATGGCACTTACATGTACCTCCCTGAGCATGTTTTCATGGCATCTCATGGAAATGTTTTTAAGACTAGCTATTTGTTTTTTAATAGAGCCTTTTATTTTGATCTATTGAATAAAGATCTGAGGATGATCAAAATCCCTTTATTAAGACTCAAAATTCCATTTTAATTAGGCATTTGAGTCTTGGATGACTGGGTTACACCAAGTGGTACACTCTAGTTTTTTTAAGAAACGACTAGATGTGGTTTACCCAAGTGTCAAGCCATCGGGCTCTAAGGTCTTGAGTTGAAAAGTCCACCTGTACTGTGCACCATTGTATTAGGATTAGTGATCGAGTGATATCCATTGATCATGATCTATGAGGTTAGAGTTGATTGGTTGATAGGTTGGTTATGTTTAAATTTGATGTTCTCACTAACGTCAAAGATGTCCTCATAAACATAAAATGACAAGAGTGTGAATGTTAATTTTAAATTCATGAGGTTCCTTTAGTTGAATGTAATCATGTCATGTATCATATTCTCAGTGATCTTAAGATTTTGGGGTCAACATGGGCCATTAGATCAGGCTTGGTGATGAAACATGAACCATTGATTGTGATCTATGAAGTCATTTTTGATTGGTCTAACCTTCAAAAAACCTTTTGATCTCACACTATTAGATTAGAATCCCAAGATGAATGTGGTTTATTGAATCTTACAAGATGCATGAACATTAAGTTCATAATATATATAGGCTTAGGCTGAGGGATTAATTCTTATATTAATAGTATTAAAAAACACTATAACTTAAGTTTTAATGTGATAGGCCTAAGTTTTAATGTTTAGAAGGTCCCCTTTTGGACTAAAGATAAAATTTTAGATGGGGATTATTTTGAAGGCCTCGTTAATGTCAAATGCATCCTCTCAAATTTCAAATTATGGGAACAAGATCATCAAAATAAATACCATAGAAACATTTATAATGAGTGGCGTTTAGCATGTAGTTTATCTCAGGAGGATCTCACACCATCAGATTAGGATTTCGGATGAATGTTAACTATTGATTCATGTTGAACAAACATGAAGGTACTTTAGGATTGAACTTAGGATGAAATGTTAATAAGGACTTTAAATATTTTAGGATGAAAAAGGGCTTTAAGGACATAACATTTACAAGGTTAGGTGGGATTTAAAAGGGGAAGGAACATAAAAGTGGGCTTAATTATAATTTTATGTCAAAGTTTGGGCATGTTTAAAAACATAACCGAGCCTTAATGTAAAATTAAACTTAGGGTCTTTTAAAAGGACCAATTCCCACTAAATTTTCTCCCACAAAAATTTAAATTCAAACCCCTAGGGTTTCTTGCTCTAGAACCCTACCTTCCTCCATGAAACTTACACTTTGTCATTCAAGATTTATCATCAATAAAATTAATTAATAAATCATAATTAACCAATCAAAGACCCATTACCTTTCTAGATGGAGGATATCCTAATTCAAGAAATAATAATACCAAGTAAACCATGCTAGGATATGAATGTTTTGAAATATTAACAAGGGCCCCATTTTTCAAAGCAATAAAAAAAGGGGGATATTGGTCCTAACAACACATCCTTAAACAAACCATGATACCACCTAAGATTTAATTATCTTAGCAAGCTTATTCCAATAAGGCCTCTCCCAATTCTTGTTTCTCTCACTCGTAATTCACTCAAGTACCCTATATCCAACCATGTTCAACATCATCACTTTCTAATTCCATTCTACTTATCCCATTCCACCTACAAGAATCCCCATGGCCCACCTTTGGTCTCTAGGAGTTTTAGTTATAAATCCTACATCCCTCTAGTATATAGCTCATCTCTAACAACTTATGTAACTCTAAGAAGGGTTTATATCTTCATTGATCTAAAATTCACAATTCTAACATACACTATACCTACCATGATAGTGAATGCATTGGCTATTCCTCCTCAATAAACACCTCCTAATGTCCCCAACTTGAACATCTTGATGACCACTTAATGACAAGTATAATTATGTCCATAGTTCAAGTGGCTCCGAACTTCATAACACATGTAGTTACTCCTTCCACTCTATAGCTTACCTATGAAAAAGTTTCCACCATATTTCATTACATTAATATTGTGTAGGTTGATCTAGGAATGACACCCAAGAGGAAGAAGAGGGTAGATTTTTTTGTGCCCTTGATTCAATTTATTATTTCTACCATAGTTCTTATAACTATAACTATACATATAGATAACTCAAGCAAAATGTACAATAAAAAGGAAAACATAGATCCTTAAAATTTTATTCAAATCACACCTCCCATTACTCCCTAATCCACCTTTTGTATCACCCCAGGCCCCCAAGGATTTATCTTTAACCAAATTATTTACTCATTCTTATTGAATAACCCACTCCAAAGTGTTATTGTTCCATAATTTAGCATCACCCCTAACCAATGGCACCCCTAATTATTATTTTGGGGAACTCCATTTATGCTTCCTCATTTTTTTCCCATACCCCCTCATCCTCCACTCCTTTCCTCCTTCCTTACTTTTGCTTCATCCATTCTTCCTCTTCTTAGGCCTCTACCATCTACCTCTAATTTTATGACCCACCTTCACCCTCTCCCACCACCTTTGGATTTATCTTAGGCCCAAGTTAGGATAGGGCCCTAACACCTATTGAAACCTAAAACATAAATGGTCTATCATAACAATCTAGAGGTCTAATTGGAATTTTATAGAGAGACTAGGAACCTGATGAGGGTTATTACATAGAGGTTCACTTAAGAAGGGAACCCAGTGATATAGTAAATTGAGCATGAATTATACTCCATCACAAAAGTGAAGACACTCAATGGGGAGGATAAAGTGGCAAAAGATCCTATATTAGTGATATAAGATACCAATGAGTTATTTAAGAATCTCATGGAACAAATGAAGGAGTAGGTTAGAGCCCACAAATCACAAGTGATGACCACTTCCCAATGGAATTGATTAGTTAAACTATAAAATCCTTTGCATAACTATTCATATCTCTTATAAATGTCACTAGAGACATATCGATGAGAATTGAGCACCTCCAACGCACTCAAGAATATTTAGAAAGGGTTTCCCAAATGGACATTAAATTCAATAAGCTCATTTTGGTTATTCATAATGGTATGTTCTTGGAGCTTAAACTCGTGCCTTTGGGAGACCTAAACCTATAAAATAATTATGCAAGGAGTATGAATAATTAAATTTAGTAGTGGTTTGATATTATGCAAATAGTTATCAAGCCTTTAGATAAGATCAAGGAGTGAATGCTGACCTATTTCAAATAGGTCAAAATCATTATTTTATTCTACCTAGATGATACCATTCTATACAAAGAGGAATTCTAACTCTACCTATCCCAATTCGGCTAAGTAATGTGGAGAAAAGTGGTTAAATCCAATAAGGTTGGGGCCATATCAATTATAGACCTAGTGACCCAATCAACAAATAGCATAATCCTAGTGTCTAAGGAAAAAGTTTCCATGGAGGCCCCACTCTAAGTCCATAAGTAGTTGTTTGTCTAATTTGAGGTAATATTTTAGGAGATGCTTATGAACCTTGATAAGCTAGAACAAGAATTTGACTTATTGGTGCTTGTGTTAGAATCTAAGGAGGCACATCTAAGTAGTTGGGAAAAGACCCACTTATAACCTCCTTTTTATTCTCTCCTATTGAGCCTTTATATTATACTTGTGTGGTGATTAGGAATAGTTTTTGATATAATTATGTTACTATAATTTTGGAATATGATGGCCCAAACTAGTAACTCATGTTATTATAATATAGGTCCTATTTCTCTTCTATATATACTATTATGTAATATTTTTTAGAAGGTTGACACATTTGTAAATAAACACTATCAAATTAATGTGAATTTGGTTTATTTTATTGTGTGTGTATGGTTTCATGAAATTTTCCACATCATTTTTACATTAAATGCATTAATAATGTTAGAGGACTATTAGTCATGCTTATTTGTAGGATTTATGTGGTAATTAGGATGAGATTTAGATAGTATAGTTAAGTTATTTGATGTTCTTCACTTTGTTTGAATTTTTTTAATATCTATGTGTGATTAACTATAGGCGTATTCACATATATTCATAAAAGGCATCATTATATTAATAATACACCCTTTCTATTTATAATATTTCCTTTTGTGACTATATCCTAAGCCATCATGAAACTTAGAATATAGTGGTACAATTTTAGCTACACACATTCTTAATCCTTGAAGTAATGGTGTTTCCACTTACCCAAAGAATTTATCTTTTCTACCTTGCCCTCTCTCCCCCTTTTATGTTTATTTTATTGTTAGGTAATCATTATCCCCACTTTTATAAGTCATGAAGTGAAGTAGAGATAAAAATATTAGTCTATTTAAATTTATTTAGCTATAAGCATACAAGTTTTATCAATGAGAAAACTATTATTCAGCATCTTCTAGTAACACTACATCTCTTGGAGATATATTCCAAATAGACTATTTAATGGATCCCGATACCTAAAAATCATTCCCTAGATTATCTCATAGTAATACTAAACTAAGAGGATGTAATTCCATTATTATCATATAAGTATCTTTTGGGAACCTAATCATGCAAGTGTTAACTAGGACCAATTTTTGGAAGTGACAATAGCTAGTGTTAGGAGTGCACCCCTTCTCATTGATTGGCAAGATTTAAGATGATAGATAACATGGAGCCTACTATTTTGATCACTATAAATTGAGTAGGTCCTAGATGACTTATAATATTCCCCTTGAAATTACATAAGAGAATCAGAATTACTAGAAGAAGGCCAATACCTTTGGTTACACCTAATAGATCATCTTCTTTTTTGGCTCCTAATTGACCTCTATTTATAGACACACCTATGGTGTGGTTATCCAAGTATTCCAATAACATTCTTAGATTTTTCCATGAGTTACCCAAGAACATAAAAAGGTGCTTCTAAATATTCACATCAGGTGGGGGGTATAGTGCAGAAGAGCATACAACCTCATACAAATTGGTGTCATGCTTATGAATTTATAAATGAGTATGTTTTATTCAAAATTTTCTCATTCACTTTGGTCATGTAATTTATGATTGGTTATTAAAGTTTCCTAAATTTTACATTATGAGTTGTGACTAACTTAGAAATACATTCCTTACCCAATTTGGGAAAGTCATTGACCCAAGTGTGGTGTAACAATAGTTCACATGAATTTAGAGAGAACCAAATGAGCACATAATTAATTTCAATACTATGTCCTAAAATATATATATCTATATCACTATGTTATATAGACCAAAAGCCCATCTATCCATGAAAAAATAAAAGAATGTGCTAGATCCTTGGGACTACTAATTTTTGTAGAGATAACCTTTAGTGGTATATACCCCTCACATACATTGAGGCCATAAAATTAGATAGACATCTTAACCCACAAGTTATATTGGTTTCAACCATCCCAAATGTGTTTCCAAACCTACCTACTTTGAATCCCCTCTTCTTCACTAGCTAGAATATACCCATGTCACATTTTGTGCCAGTGACAAACCAAATTCCTTTAAGGAAAATACTCTTAACTAAAACATGTGCCTTCTTTTCATAGTTAATAATTTATTAATGCCCCAAAATCATAATCAAGAATTGGTTCCCATCATGAATATTGTCCAAAGTGTTCCCTAATAATCCACCAAGAATGAGTTATATTTTATACAAAACATGGTAAATTAACTCAAAAATGACTTCTTAGGCCTATAAAAATAGGTTGAAATCAATAGTGGTGAAGTATGGATTAAAAAATTTACCTACCATACATATAATCATCCCTAATACCACTCTAAAAATCAAATAGATCCCTCACATAATAATATTCTTGAGATTAACATCTATGATTTATCCTTAAAAAATTGGTTCCATGAGTATAACACTTCCCAACATGGTGAGTTATATTGTATTAAATTAATCATTACATTATATATCTTCCAAAGATAAATGGAAGATTACAAGGTGGTCCAAAATAATCGTAATTCCAATAATCATACAAATGTAATAACCCCACTAGGTTGGACATAAAAATATATGAATTTTTTTCTAATTAAACATATATATACCATAAATAGATTACACCTCGATAATATAAATAAAGATCACAAATATATTAATTTTATAATAGTAAGTACAACTTACATCTTATATCACAAATCTCTAATGTCATAAGGATGCTACATAAAATGAATAAAGAAAATAATGTAGCAACTTTACCACAGTTGATGCAACTCTGTAATCTCTACTATCAATATACAATAATAAGTAATTATAATTCTTCATGAAAATACTCAATAATAATATTTAATATAATATAATATACATAATTTAGATACCTAGCTTCCTAGACCATGAGTTCTCTAGATTATCTAGTATCTATGGCAATCTAAAGTGTCATCTCAATAGTAGTACTATTATGGTGAGGGAGAGAATCATCCAAGCACTTTACCACACCAAACATGGACCAATGATCCCTTGAACTAATCCCATAAAATAATGGCCCTCAATTTATGAATGAGTATCTAGTGATGGCATGGGAATCTAGAGAGACTAGCAAGTACCCATGTGTTATCTAATTATAAATTAAAAATGTAGTGTATCATAAAATATGTTCTATTTTAAGATATTTCACTAACATGTGAACCATACTCATGAAATTATAATGTCTCACTAAACATACTTGAGCCCAAATATTTATAAATAATAAATGTTAATGATCTAGATCAATCAATTTCATCCACACCACTTGATTGGACTACCTTAATCTAACATTGCAATGTCAATAAGCCAGTGAAGTCTATCTCACTCCTTACTCGACATTAACAATGTAAATTGGTCAAATAAAATTCAACCACAATATTCATCAACTTACATCCTACTAATAAATAAATCACATGATGTGTTATACATAGGAGTAATAATAGCATACATTAAGTCCATCTAACATATGCATGAATCTTCCATTATATTCTATCCCATAATAGAAATAATGATTAAAAATATACCACCTATGTAAGCATAAAATTTAACTATACAATTAAAAAATATAATTGGTTTCTAGTTATATACACCCTATGGCATCCCATACTACCATAGTCCAGTGTTATAAGACTTAACTATAAGATTTCCACAAGCTATCACATGAAGTAGTATAAAATACATGGAAACACAAGTGTTACACAAGTAACTATGTATATAATAAGTAATTCATCATTCTATATAATATAATAACATACCAATACAACATTAGTTAAACTCCCAAGTTTACATGCACACATATACAAGTCTTTCCAACTATTACACTATCCATAGCAATAACCAACAGGTATATAATCAAATAGTCAGATGTAAATTTGATTTTTGGTATAATCACTATAGTAAGTACCACCTAGGAACAACATAATTTTCCACTATATTACCCTATGATATCCCATACTATCATAGGTTCCCAACTACATAATAACTTATAAACCAAACTTATGATTTTCAAGACTCAACTGACTCATGTAGATAATAACAAGTATACAATAAACAATTATACCACTTAGATATATTGCATACCAATAACATGCATCGCAATGCACTACTATACATTAAGTATAACAAAATATTTATAATAACACACTTAAAATATGTAATGCACATAAGTATCCCCTATTGAAAAATCATTCATATTATTATTAGTGAGTTAGATAAACCCATTATCCTATTGACTCATTTAATTTTAAGAGACTAATCTAGGGGTTATAGCTTCCTAATTCTTAGGTAATTTAATTATTTATTCCAATCATCTAAAGAGATACCAATAAAATCTCCACATATAAGCACTTTCACATTCTAATGTGTTCCACATGAAGGTATTTTAATGTTATGCCACTTTTAAACCATGTTTTAGTGTTCTAATTGTAACTACTAGGCATAGTAATTTAAATCATGAAGTAATTTTAAATATAGAGGTCATACTCTTTATGATAATAACCTAGAACATTTGTTTTCCCAAAAACACAAGATATTCAATTTCAAATTCAATATATATTTGGGGGTTAATCAATAATCATTTGTTGAACAACTAAATCATCCCTTTTGATTTTCCATCTAATATTTCACCTGAGAATAAAAGATAAGTAATCAACGCTAGATTTCACATAACTAAATACATTTTCAAACTCCAGGTAATAGTTTTCTATATAATAAAAGATTTAAAGGCTCTACAAGGTTTTACTCATAATAGAGAGTAGATAAGTTCAATCGTTCAACTTGTATGATTCATCTACTCTAAGTTTGACAATAATTTTTTATTTAATCAAGTTCCAAGAATCAAAATATTCAATAATTATTTTATATCCTAAGTGATATATATAGTATAGTCATATATATATATATATATATATATATTCTAATAGAATATATATCTGAACATAAGAACCATGTTTTGTACTAGGTTAATAACCAAACCCAATGTTAAAATAATTATCAATTAAAGGTGACTATTTACTATGGTAAATCTCTTAGAGGACATTTCATAGTGATATATTGATAATATATCTTGTTTTATCACATATATTAATAAATTTATTAATACATATGCCTATCTTTATATCCATCTACTATTGCCACCTATTAAGATATATTCGTTATTTATATGTAATCTACTGTTGATATTGTGTAAAAAATATCCAATTTAATATTATAATATTGCATAACCAAAATAACTCTATTAACTAGAATAATTCATTATTTTTTATATAGAAAAATAAGACTATGCCAATTTCCTAATATGCATATAAAGACTAGGAAAAAACTATCAAAAATTACTAACTAGATAAATTTGGGTCTCCCTCTACCCTTCCCATCAATTCACAATAACAAAAAATAAAATATGCACTAGACAATGTATATTGAAACTCATGACGAAAAAGAGGAAATTCAATTTCAAAATATAATTGTTAAATGCAAGAAGCAGACATGAAACAGGTCACACTCTCAAAAAGAAACATGACCATAGTAAATATATATATATATATATATATATATATATATATAATTCATCTCCAGATATGGGGATAAATACATATTTGTAGTCTGTTGAAATCTTTGACTGAAATGGACTATGATTTTGTTTGATTTGAAATAGCTATGATAAAAAGAATGGTGTCAGTATTGCTCTTGGGCTGAGTTAAAGAAAAGAAAAGAACATAACTTAATATGGAAATAATGTTTAATTTTGTTGGACAAAAAAGGTTGCTTCAGGAGGTTCAAACCTTGGATGTGGGGGTAACAAGGATTTCATGAAGGCAATGAAGAAGGTGAGAATAAACAATGCCCAATCAGGGTATAATATCTTATCAAAATCTCTAAAGCTTAGCTATATAAATAAAGGCTCTATATACCATATATTAGATGCATCATTACATTTATGTTGACTATTTAAAAGGGTGCAGTGACTTGTATTACCATAAAATAATTTGATATAGCATGCAGCGTATGTATTAGCCAATATAAATATAGTAGGTCACTAAAAAAATTTAAAATGGATTGATGGTGCTCAATATTCAATAGAGTCACCTAGTTTAATGTTTAATATTTAATAAACTATTGATTTTTAGGCTTTGAAAACTCTTTATACTACTAAATTAGAATCACCCAATACAGTGACATGAAGCCTGAACTAAAGTGAGCCTTTCTCAAAAGATACTCTTGACCCAAAACTAGAGATTGAAAAAAAAAATTATAAAACTCTACCTATATTATTTGTGAATTTCCCTTTTTGACATTTTAATTTTAATAGGTAATTGTATTACCCTATACCAATATCTAAAATAATTTTAATTTTAATACAAGTAGAAACAACTTGACTCAATAATAATTACATTATTTATATTTTTACAATAACTCTACCTATATTATTTGGGTGATGCTCAATGATAAACATTAATTTTAGATAATTTCCTACCTAACTCACTGAGTTGATGATTGAAAAATAAATTCCTAATAACTACATTAATGCAAACACTAAACTTCTCAATATTTCCATGGTGGTTGTACAATTTTTAGATGTTAAGTAGCTACTTTGACAATCAATTTTTTTTATTAAAGAATCTTATTTTTTAATTTAATATTGTTATCCATAAATTAATAATATTATCCCACACAAAATTAATATCAACATTTTTAAATACACCACCTACCGATCAATTTCACATGTTGATCTTCTAAACTTTCTTCTCCTTAATGCTATGTCATTTTCTTCTTTTTTTTCTAATACATAGACCATGAAAATGCTCTTGAATAGAAAAATAGATGCTAAAATCCCATTTAAGCTTTTGTTTTTATTTTCCTTTTTGTTTTTTATCTTTTTGTGTTTGCTAATTTTAGGATATTTAATTTTTTCTTATTTTTGCTATTTTTAAGACTTCAATTTTTTTTTAAATTTTTTCTTTTTTTTTAATGGTTTTCATTTTTTAATAAATAATTCCATTTTAATATTTTAATATGAAATTCTAAATTTAATTTTAAACTAATTTAGTATTTAAGTCTATTTAAATAATTTAATGCTAAATTAATAATCTGTACTTAATTTCATCTTTATTAAATTTGCCTATGCATATATTAATGATGTATTAGGATAAGCACACAAAGGAATTTATTTAGATAATTTTCCTACTTAGGAAATCATAGAAAATAATAAATTAAACAAAAACCAAAATAATCATTTTTAAATGCATTTTCTACCATGACTAATTACTCTATGTGTAGGGCTTCACCATCTCTCTATAGACCTTCAACATTTCCATCTACACCAACCTCTTCAATGATGCTCTCCCTCTAGTACACTTGAGGGAATAATTCCCTTGTATCCACCTCACAACATTCAAGTCATTAGATTATTTCACATGATAAACATATACAATAATATAAATAAAATAAAACATTAATATGCTTAGAATGTAAATGCATACATAAACAAGCTTATAATAAACAATCATGTATTTCCATCTAACTACACAACATTCTATTATCTTGAAATAGCATAAATCTCAAGCTTTAGTTAGAAGTATATCCAAATCTAAATTTGTTAACTGTGGATATCTATGGATAATTTATCAAGTTTGTCTATCAAGAAATTGGGATGTAACATCCTTCCCCCTAAATCTAGTCATCACCCCCAATGATGGTTGTTCCTAGACAAGTTCTTAATCCAAAATATTTCTTAGCATATCAATAGCATGATATACAATGTCAAATTAATAAAATAAATGGAAAATTACCTACATAACTCACCATAGTTCCTTTAAATTGCACTATTCATGGTGTATTGGTCCCATAAGACCCTATTTAATAATATTTCTTTTTATGAAAATAAGGTTTGTGTGTATTACTTACTCTAACTGATTCTATCATGACCACTCTAAGGTCTAGAATCATCAATAAATGCCTATATACTATAGGATTTACCACTTCTATTACCTTAAAGGGTCCCAAATATCTTAGTGAAAGTTCGCTGACTCCTCAAAACACATAAGATCATCATACAAGTTAAATTAAATGACTGAGGAGAGTTTCACAAAAATATTCTAGCCCTAAACACATCTCTCTATCCTAGAGAGTCTTTTCTTATCCTAGATAAAAGTAATTAGGACATTTGACAAGAATAATGTGCATATGTTAATGCTATCGCTATTCCACATAGCTTCAGATAAGTATAACATGTCAATACTAGCACTACGCAATGGAGTTCCTAATAAGTATGAAAATGAATAGGAATGGTAGATATAAAGTGTACAAAAATCATAGAATACTCATCCATATGGAATCTCTATCCACCATATAGATGTGTATGACCATACAACTAAATTTGATAAGTTACGCCTATCAAATCCTAAATTTGACAAGTCTATCTATCAATCCAACTCAGTATCAATAATTTGAGTTAATATGAGGCTAAGTAGGATACCATCTTATTGCTTATAACTCATTACCTAGTTCACTACTCTTCCCTTAGGTTTTCATGACCTAATGATCTTAAAATGTGCATAATGAATTTCAAAGAATCATAATTTTATGCTATGAGATCATTGAAAGCAAGGCTATATGATAAATGATTCTAGATGTATTCTCACACAAAATAAATCATATAATCAATCCATAATTGCATTAAGTTACTATTAGTTATACATACTAGCATCATATTTCATAGCTTAACTTATTCTATTATGCCCATGATTAAGAAGGATAATGTTATATTAGCATAACATTCATCAACCAAGAATCACATCGTTCTTTTATCCTTATAGGTGAATAAATAAAATAATATCTCCTTACTTATTGAACTAGTACACAATAATTTAAAATTTTATTCTAACCTCTAGATTGACAAAATGTTTTTCACCTCCTATACCTTACTCACTTCCAGTGATAGGTATAAAATGTGTTTTTTTTTTTTTTTTTTTTTTTTTTTTTTTTTAACAAGTTTTAAGCAAAAGGAGAGAAAATGTCAATATAATCATGAGTGTATAAAATTATACTAATTATAATAAACTTATAATCCTTAGTATATAATTTAATTTATAAATCAAGGTTTTCCACCTTACGTGGTCAATAGATCACAAATTATATCAATTAATTACTCCAATGAGTTATAAGTAAAAATAATAGAAATATCATCTCAAAAAACCCTACATACCTTCACCGAGTAAAGGAAAACACTACAACTCAATTTTTCTAAATACGACCTACTTACCCAATCTTTTAAGTATGGTATCTCAATCTATTTTCATAATTGAGAGAGATATACCAACCACAAATATGTGTCCATCTATCCAATTTTAAAACTTATCTCTCACCAAGAGTAAGAAACATTCTCTCACAAATTCTAAGGGAGTACAATCAAACAACATTTATAAATAATTCCCATTTAAGAGAATACTAAATTAACATCATGCATATAAGACCCTTTCAGTGGCATCATAATAATATCAAAAGAGAATAAGATAATAATGACTCATCTCTAAGCCAACTAAGAAGGATGCCAACACATATGTTAAGAGTACAAATTCCATAAACAACTCCTAATACTAAGGAATTATCGAGAAATATAGCTACACTTTACTAAGAAGATTTTCCACTCCTAAGATTTATAACTATAGACACAAAATTAAAGCACATAAATTCAATAGAGGTATCCTGAGATTATTCAACACTTCACAAAATTAAATGACAATGTGACTTCATAATCAAGAAAAGGTTTAGTCACTCTCGAGGTGTTTGATCTAGGTGAAAAAACTATGGTAGAAAGCTTTAGTTCATAACTCTTGAACTATGTTGTATACTTTTCTACCCAAAGCTTGAATACAACCATCGCCAATGGGACACTCGATAAATTGATCTCCTAAATGACTCAAAGGAGTATGATTTATTTTAAGGGTACACACTCAATGTTCTACATATATTTTAAGAATGTCACAAAACTAACAAAAGTCACAAATCATATAGGAGAATATACCACATCTAAAAACTCTAATCATGGTGTAACATGGTTCTACATAGAGGCACCACAAATCTATAATACTAGTGAAATACTTCATATTACTAGGTTTAAACTAGTGAATAGAAAGACACAACAATGCTAATAGACTCATAAGGTCCTAGAGTTCAAGCCACAACTCTAATACCACATGTAACAACCCCACTAAGATGGACATAGAAATACATGATTTTTTTTTCTAATTAAACATATATACCATAAATAGCTTACACCTTAATAATCTAAATAGAGATCACATATATATTCAATTGATAATATTAAGTACACATTACATCTTATATCATATATCTCTTATGTCATGAGGATGTTACATAAAATGAATATAGAAAATAATGCATCAACTCAGCCATGATTGATGCAACTTTGCAATCTCCACTACCAACATACAATAATAAGTAATTATAATTATTCATGACAATAATCAATATAATATTCAATCTAATATAATGTACATAATTTAGATACATGTCTCCCTAGAACATGAGTTCCCTGGACTCTCTAGTATCTATGAAAATCTCAAGTGTCATCTCAATAGTAGTACTATTATGGGGAGGGAGAAAATCATCTGATCACTTTACCACACCAACTATGGACCAATGACCCCCCAAACTAATCTCATTAGGGAATGGCCCTCCTTTCATGAATGGGTAGATAGTGATGGCATGGGAATTTGAAGAGACTAGCAAGTACCTATGTGTTGTATGATTCTAAACTAAACATGTAGTGTATCATAGAAATCCATTTTATTACAAGATATCACACTAACAGGTGAACCATACTTGTGAAATGATAATGTCTCACTAAACATACTTTATCCCAAATCTTTACAAATAATAATTGATAATGATCAATATCAATCAATTTCATATACACCACTTGATCGGATTGCCTTCATCTAACATTGCAATTTTAGTAAGCCAGTGAAGTCCATCTCACTCTTTAATCCACATTAATAGTGTTGATTGGTCAAATATAATTCAAAAATAATATTCATGAACTTACATCCTACTGGAAAATACATCCCATGACATGATATGCATTGGAGTAATAATAACATAAATTAATTTTATCTAACATATGTATGAATCTTCCATTATATTCTATTCTATAATAGAAATAATGATTAAAAATATACCACTAGGGTAACTATAAAATTCAACAATATAATTGGTTTCCAGTTATCTACACCTTATGGCATCCCATACTACCACAATCTAATGTTTTAAGACTAAACTACTAGATTTCCACAAGTAATCACATGAATTAGTCTCAAATATATAGAAACACAAGCATTACATAGGTAACTATATATATATATATATATATATATATATATATATATATATATATAATAAGTAATTCATATTCATAATTTCACAAAATACAATAACATACCAATACAGCATTAGCTAAACTCCCAAGTTTGCATGCACACATATACAAGTCTTTCCAACTATAATAACACACACTATCCATAGCAATAACCAATAGGTATAAAATAAAATAGTCAAATGTAAATTTGAGTTTGGGTATAATCACTACAGTAAGTACCACCTAAAAACAACATAATTTTCCACTATATTACCCTATGATATACCATACTATCATAGGTTCTCAACTACATAATAACTTATAAACCAAACTTATCATTTTTAAGACTCAACTGACTCATACAAATAATAACAAGTATACAATATATAATTATACCACTCAGATATACTGCATACCAGCAACATGAATCACAATGCACTACTATACATTAAGTATAACAAAATATTTATAATAACACACTTATAATATATAATGCACACAAGTATCCCCTACTAAAAAATATTCATATTATTATTAGTGAGTCAGATAAACCCATTATCCTATTGACTCATTTGCTTTTAGGAGACTAATCTAGGGGTTATAAATTCCTTATTCTTAGGTTATTTAATGGCTTATTCCAATTGTCTAAAGATTTTTCAATAAAATCTCCACATACAAGCACTTACAAATTGAATGTGCTCTACATGAATGTATTCTAATGATATGCCACTTCTAAACCATGTTTTAGTGTTATGATCGTAACTACTAGGCATAGTAATTCAAATCATCAAGTAGTTTTAAACATAGAGATCATACTCTTTACAATAATAAACTAGAACATTGTTTTTCTTGAAAACACAAGATATTCAGTTTCATAATTAGTTTATATTATGGGGTTAATCATTAATAATTTGTTGAACAACTAAATCATTCCTTTTGCTTTTCTAGCTAATATTTTACCTGAGAATAATAGTTAAGTAATCCACCCTAGATTTCACATAACTCAGTACATTATCAAACTCCAGGTAATGGTTTTTTATATAATAAAAGATTTAAAGTCTCTACAATGTTTTACTCACAATAGAGAGTATATAAGTTCAACCATTCAACTTATATGATTCATCTACTCTAAGTTTGATAGTAACTATTTAATTAGTCAAGTTTTAAGAATTAGAATATTCCATAATTGTTTTATATCTTAAGTGATATATATATATATATATATATATATATATATATATATATATATATATATATTCAAATGGAATATATATCTGAACACAAGAACCATGTTTTGTACTAGGTTAATAACCAAACCTAATGGTAAAATAATTCTCAATTAAGGGTGAATATTTACTATGGTAAGTCTCTTAGAGGACATTTCATAGTGAGATATTGATAACATATCCCATTTTATCACATATATTAATAACTTTATTAATACATATTCCCACCTTTATATCCATCTGCTATCGCCACCTATTAAGATATATTTTTTATTTATATGTAATCTATTGTTGATATTATGTATAAAATATCCAATTTAATATTATAATATTTCATAACCAAAATCACTCTATTCGCTATAATAATTCTTTGTTATTTATATAGAAAAATAAGACTATGCTAATTTTCTAATATAAATATAAAGACTAGGAAAATAACCATAAGAAATTACTAACCAACTAAATGTGGGCCTCCCTCTACCCTTTCCATAAATTCACAATAATTCAAAATCAAATATATGCTAGACAATGTATAATGAAATTCATGATGGAAAGGAAGAAAGTTGGTTTCACGATATAATTGTTAAATGCAATAAATAGACATGAAACAACTTGCACTCCCAAAAAGAAACATGACCATAGTATATATATGTCATCTCTAGACATGGGGATAAATTCATACATGTAGTTTTTTGAAAACATAGAGGAGCCTTTTGAGTCTATTAAAATCTTTGACTGAAATGGACTACAATTACATTTGAGTTGAAAAAACTCTGATAAAAATAATGGTAGTGGTATTTCTCTTGGGTTGAGTTAAAGAAAATATAAGAATGAAAATTTATATGGAAACAATGTTTAATGTTGTTGGATAAAAAGGCTACTTTTGGATGTTCAAACCCTAGAAATGGGGATAACAAGGATTATGTGAAGGAAATGAAGAAGGTGAGAATCAATGGTGCCCAAGTAGGTTATAAGAGCTTATCAAAATTGCTAAATCTTGGCTATATAAATAAAGGCTCTATATACCACTTATAAGAGGTATCACTACATTTATGTCAACTATCTAAAAGGGTGCAATAACTTGTATTACCATATAATAATTTGATATAGCATGCAACTTATGTATTAGCTAGTGTAAATATAGGAGGTTGTTGAAGTAAATTTTAAATGGATTATTGGATATTAATATTCAATAGAGTCACCTAGTTTAATATTTAATAAAATATTGAGTTTTAGGCTTTGAAAACTCTTTATACTACTAGATTGGAATCACATAGTACAATGACGTGAAGTTTGGCCTAAAGTGAGCCTTTCTTACAAGATACTCTTGACCCAAAACTAGAGATTAAACAATTTTTTTAGAAAACTCTACCTATATTATTTGGGTTTTGTCCTATTTAAAATTTTAATTTTAATATGTAATTGTAATACCCTATACCAATATCTATAATAATTTTAATATGAGTAACAACTTGACTCAATGATAATTACCCTATTTGTATTTCTACAATAACTCCACCTATATTATTTGGGCACTACTCAATGATAAACATTAATTTTAGATAATTTCCTACCTGACTCACTGATTTCATGATTGAAAAACAAATTCCTAACAACTACATTCATGCAAACACTAAACTTCTCAGTATTTCCATGGCAGTTGTACAATTTTTAGAAGTTAAGCAACTGCTTTGACAATCAAAAATTTTTTTTTATTAAAAACTCCTATTATTTAAATTTAATATTATTATCCACAAATTAATAATTCTATCCCACATAGAATTAAGATCAACTTTGAATTTAAATACACCACCTATCGATCAATTTTGCTTGTTGATCTTTTGAGCTTTCTTTTCCTCAATGCTACATCATTTTATTCTTCTTTTTCCCAATATATAGACCATGCAAATTCTCTTGAATAGAAAAATAGATTCTAAAATCCCACTCTAGCTTTTGTTTTTGTTATTATTTTTATCTTTTTGTGTTTGTTAATTTTAAGATATTTAATTCTTTTCTTATTTTTTCTATTTTTAAGACTTCTATTTTTTTTAATGTTTTTCCTTTTTTATAAATAATTCTCTTTTAATATTTTAATATGAAATTCCTAATTTCATGTTAAACTAATTTAGTATTTATCTCTATTTAAATAATTTAATTATAAATTAATAATCTGTACTTAATTTCATATTTATTAAATTTGCCTCTACAAAGGAATTTATTTTTATAATTTTCCTACTCAAGCAATCATGGAAAATAAAAAATAAACAAACACCAAAAAAATCATTTTTAAATGCATTTTCTATCATGACTAATTACTATGTGTGTGTAGGGCTTCACCATTTCTCTTTAGACCTTCAACATCTCCATCTACACCACCCTCTTTGATGATGCTCTCCCTACAGTATAGTCAAGGGAAAAATTCTCCTATATCCACCTCATAACATGCAAGTCATTAGATCATTTCACATGATAAACATAAGTAATAATATAATTGAAATAACACATTAATATGCTTAGAATGTAAACACATACATAAATAGGTTCATAATAAATAATCATATATTTACATCTAACTAAAAAACATTCTATTATCTTGAAATAGCATAAATATCAAGCTTTAGTCAAAATTACATCCAAATCTGAATTTGTTAACTGTAGATATATATAGATAATTTAGTAAGTTATTCTAGTGAGGAATTAAGATGTAACAATAAATACCCCTAATGATTCAATACCTCAAAAAATACCATGTGGTTATAAATTTATAATTCAATAGACAAGAAGACAATAAACTTTAATAGGCTACCAATGTGTTTCTTACTTTTTAGTATTTTCAAAGGAGAAACTATGCTCTTAAGAACCAGACACAGTCATAGCCTCTTACCACATCCACTCATCCTAAAAATGGTGTGACCCCTCTTAATCCATGAGATCAAAATTATCCTCCACCTCTCAAGTATATCAACAATAATCCTCTTGAATATTTTGGTTCTACTCCTATCAAAAATGGGTATGACATAGTCAAGGACATGATGAAAGTCAAGGAAAATGTCAATTTACATGAGCTTGCCTAGATCATCGAGCAAAGATATCTCCTCTTAAATTCACTCACATATGAACCAACCTATCCCAATCCCAAGCCTATGCACACCAATATGTCGATTCACAAGAATAAGGATGAGGTTCTACCATTCCTATTTATTGTTAGGTTATTTTGGAATAACCTTCATAATTATCTAATTGACTCAAGAGCCTCTAAAAATGTCATGTCAGCTAGGATTTATCAAAAATTGGGATTAACACATATTAAGTTAGATAAAATAGTATTTCATTTTGATAAGTCTTATTTTAAGGTGTTAGGCAAGCTCTTTAACATGTATATACAACTAGAATATGATCTTAGGTTCCAATATTTCATAAATAAAAAAGTGGTGGATATCTCAAAAGCTTATGAGATGCTAATGAGTAGAGACTAGTCTAAGAACTTGAATGGGCACATGGATACTAGCTTATCACATATGTGGTTTCCTTAGAAAGGTGTTGCCAACCAAATCTATGTTGATAGAGAACCTAAGATGAAACATATGATCACATAATATAATGCAATAAACAAAAGGGTAAAATTAGTATCCTTTGACATAGGCATCAAGACTATCCACAAAATACACTAAAAAATAAGATGATAAAAACCTTAAATTTATAGGTATGTGGTCCATTTACTTTGATTGGGACCATCTAAATCAAGGTTATAGGATAAGGATTCTCTTGATTAACCAACAAGGGAAATGACACTTAGTTATTTATAGTTTCTATTTCCCTTACATAGTTTTCATTGAGACATAGGATCAAATAAATTAAAGTATTTGGTGATTCTACACTAGTAGTGAACCAATTCAGGAGAAAATTCCAAAGTAAGTTTTCATACTTGAGGAAGAATAAAAAAATAGTCTGGGACCTAATACAAAATTTAAATGCTTTCAATGTCATCCCTATTCCTAGATAAGAGAAATGGGTGGCTAGTTTTTTAACAACTATAACTACAAATATAACACTCATAGATGACACAAGATTGAAATAATTTTATATTGATCTAATCACATGTGCCTTGGTCCTAGAAAACTTTAGAAAAATCTAGGTCTTTAAGGATGACCAACACTTTTTATAATTTGTCAACAATAGTGAAATTTTGAAAACCTAAATCATATATGAGGTTGAAAGGGATAATTTGAGAGATGGATAATGTGACCTAGATGGTATTTTGAACCTTAAATAAAACTAAGTTCCAAAGAGAATGATCTCCCTTAAGAGGATATTTAATCTGGATAGGTCTACACACCCACCAAAAAACCAAGACATATGGACTAGAAGTATAAGACCATTAATTTAGGATCACTTAACCAGCCCTAACATCTTCATATTAGCATATATTACACTCCTATTGAAATCAAACAACTTAAAATGTTGGTAGTAAAATACAAAGACATTATTGCCTGGGCTTATGGAAACCTCAAGGTATCGACCCAACTATAATAACCCCTACTATTCACCTTAAGTTGAAATAGAAACCTTTTAGATAGAGGTAAATTTTTATGAACCTAATATTAAAACTTATCTCACATAATGAAGTTCACAAGATCATCTAGTTAGGGTCATCTTTCCAATTCATCACTCCACTTAGCTAGTTAATCTAGTGTTACTTCATAAGAAAAATGGATATATCTATCTTTTTGTCACTTTTAAAAACATAAATTGATATTATAATAATGATATTTTTCATTTTGCATCCCTCAATGAGGTAATTGATATGAATATTAGATCACATATGATTTCCTTCTTTGATGGATTCTCAAGATACAATCAATTTTTGATCAACCTAGAAAACTAAGCCAAGACTACCTTTATAACCAAGTGGGGCACCTTTTCTTTAAAATGAATGCCATTTGACCTCATAAAAGTGAGGTCCTCATTTTAGAGGGTCATGGATATTGATTTTAAAGGTTTGATAGGAAAATTCATTGCTATTAACATGGATGACTTAGTTTTTTTTTGAAATGCAGGTTTGATCACATTCACCACCTACATATGATATTTGATATATGTAAAAGGTATGGTATCTCTCCCAATCCAAATAAAAATGTGTTTTGTGTTATCCAAGGTAATTTTTTTGTTCACATAATCACAAAGGAAGGTATCTATATTGACCCTAAATGTGTTGATGTTATCTCTAGGTTACTTCTCCCTAATAATAAAAAAGAACTAAAATCTTTCTTTGATAAAATTAATTTTGTGTGAAAATGTGTATCTAGTTTTGATGAAATTATTAAACCTCTAAATGAAATGTTAAAATAGGTGAAGTTAAATAAAATCCTAAATTAAAAAGGGTCTTCTAATAAATCAAATGTTTCATCACACAAGCACTTGTGATGATAATCCCACACTACATCAAATATTTCTACCTCTATTATTTTAATTTCAAACATACCATAGACACTGGCTAACCTATAATATGGATGAAGAGGAACACCTAATCACTGTCATTAGTATTAACTTGAAAAAATTGATCCCAAATACTCCACTCTAGAAAAACATGATTAAACCTTGCCCAAAGTAGTGAAAAAATTTAGAAATTACATCCTTAGGAATAAGGTGTACATTATTTCCCAAACCTAGCCATAAATATCATGCTAGCTAAAAATATTGGGAGAACATAGGGGTCAATGGATCACCAAATTACAAGAATGTGATATTGAGATCAAACCTTCTAATTTATTCTAAGGTTGGGGCCTCACCCATTTGATCATTGAGATTGACCCAAGGATTATTATATATCAATTAGACTAATCATAAGTACTCTACCCAAACTGACATGCTTCAATCATTCATTACTTTCTCTATAAGATTACACTTCTTAGGCTAAACTAGATAGATAAAATATCCCTCAAGATCAATTCATCTCATTATATGTTAAATAAAAGATTAATTTATAGGAAGAATTAAAAATACATCTGTCTCAGATGTTTATTAGAAGAAGAAAAATAATCTACGGCTAGATTTCATGAGAAACTAGGTAGTGGTCACTCTTCAGGGAATGTAAATGCTCATAAAATCCTAAAAGTAGTCTATTATTGGTCAAATATCTTAAAATATTCTCATGATCATGTATGTACATCTCATCAATTATATATATTATCCAAGAATGAAGTTCATGCACTAATTACCCTTCAGCCTATGATAGAAGAACACCATTTTGATTGATGGGGACTTGACTTAATTAGATTAATCAAACCAAATTCATTAGTTAGCCATAAATTCATACTTACATCCATTTATTATTTCACAAGGTAGATATAGGAAGTGGCAACCTAGAATATCATATCCAAGGAATACATCAAATTCCTTGAAGAAAACATAACCATGCAATTTGGTACCCTAGCCTCATTAGTATACATAATAGACTTCCATTCTAGTTATCTGAGTTCATTTAATGGGCTTCTTAGAATGACATTATCTTTAATTTATCAGCAAACTACTACCCAAAAGGTAATAGTTTAGATGATTTAACTAATAATAAATTGATTGATGTTATAAATAATTCTATAAAAAATAATCCCAAGGGTAAGCATTCATTGTTGAAATATGCCATTTGGGATGATCACACTAGATATAAGCAAGCTCTCAAAAGCTCACCATTATTACCAATGTATGTTTTGGATCCCATATTACCAATAAACTTTAGACTAAGTACATAAAATTTAATAAAATAATACATGGGAGACATAAGGAAGGTAAATTCAAGGTTTTTGGACATCATTAAATTAGATGATCCATGAGAAAGGGATCTAAAAAACTTCAACAAACATCAAAAAACTATTAAGATATGGTTTAACAAGAGAGAAAATGTCAAATCCTTTTAACTATTATACATAGTCCTATTATGGGACAAATCAAATTAAAATAAGGATCAACATTCCAAACTTAACCCACCCTAGATTAGCCATACTAGATCTCTAAGTTATTGGGACATAGCACATCTAGATTGAAAATCCTTGAAGGAAATAATTTCCCACTACCTGTGAATGTATAATTCTTGAAGCATTACTTGTTGGCTATCCATTCCAATAAAATTTCATAATATCCACTAGGAATAGTCTAGTGATGTAAATATAAAATTATATTATTGTTATTTTGATTTTGGTCTATGTTTGCTTATGTTCTATTTGGATTTTTTGGTTTCTTGTCCTTAATTTATATTTGTTTACTTGTGTTTTTTTGATTTTGGGGTTGTCTCTTATTTTACCTATGTTCATCCTTTCTAATACTATAGAAATTTACCCTCGTTATTGTAATGAATTGAGTTTCAACTAATTATATAAAAATAAATCTAAATCCAAGCATAGATCTTCATACTAATGAACCTGATCACTTTAAAGTGAATAAAACACTAAAAACATTGTCCAAAAGTTAGAAGGTATAAATAAATCTCCCATTATGGAATAATGTGATAAGCAAAGGAATACCATTTAATACACTAAAAGGATTAAGAGTAACCAATTCATAAATGAGTAGGTGATTTGATAAAATCTCTATTTTGAGAAAGGTCAACACAACAATTAAAAATAAAATATCAATCAAGGTAGAAACACTAAGTAAAGGATCTTCTTGGTGTAAATATCCCATTGAACCATTCCTCAACTTTGGATGTAGTGGTTCCAAACACTTTCATATTGAATATAAGTAACATAAAAATAAAGGGAAGCATGAATCTTATGTAAAATTCTAGTTTATTCCTAAGAAAGGGAGACCCAAAAAATTGCCATCATAGGATTTCATGCCTGAGTCATAATAGAGTAAGTCCTAAATTTGGACCAAAGGAATATATATTAGAGTTAGTATAACAATTCCCAAGCCCTCTTTTACTTAGTCAAATTCTATAAATAATTAATTTTCAAGGATCTTTGAGTATCTAAGATATGCCTAAGTTTTCCCAACTGATTCAAAGCAATAAAAAGAATGAATTAGTTTTGCACAAAATGAAACTTTGAAGAAGTTAGATACCATTATATTATTTTATAAATTATAATTAAACACCCTATTTTTATCTATGTTTGTCTAACAGATTTTTAGTCACTTATCTCATAGTTAAATAATGGAAGCCCACAGTCTGGATTATAAAAATTGGAGTAACATTTTCCCTAGATTAGTCTCCATTTAATGTGACCTACATGCCCCATTTTTAAAATATTAAATGAGGACCCACATTAAAATAAAAATACCATGTGCATGTCTTTTTTTGAAATAGACTAGTCATAGCCTAATCCTAGAGTAGTTATCTTAAGTCTAAATAGAAATTAATCATTTTTCTATATTATTCTCATAAGTCCTTAATTTCCATATCGAAGTTCTATTTGAATAATATCTTGATTTTATTCTAGACTAACTAAGCTAATTGATATTCTCCAACATTGTTTGATATTTTTAATATTATTTTAACTTCACATGGAAATGTTTATAAAGCCTTCTTTATCTTGTTCATAATGTTTTTCATACTTAGTCATTTATATAGAAATATCTATTGGCAACATGTCTCCTTCACATCTAAACAATCATCAAAATTAAGAATGGTTATGCAAGTTAATTTCTAATGGATAAGCCCTAATTAATTGATATTATGCCCTATGTATTCATCTAACTTATTAACATAATAATTTTAAAATGATTAATTGCTTTTAACTCAACAAGAATCTATTTTCATGAGATTTAGACACTTGTCACAATCCTTCATACCCATGACCCAAGCACATAGGCACAGTCAACAAAGTTCCTTAGTCATATGGATAAATGAGATCACGCTATGTAGAATGATCCTACATAATTATGGACTAAGAAATAAACAAATTTCATAGGTTGATCTATGAATGTGAATTAATAAGGACCATCCATGTGGCACCATCCTAATCATCCACAAAAAGTAGTGAAGTAGCTAAGTCATAGGGTTCCCTAAGCATTTGGATGATGGATGGATATCCACATATCTTCATCATGATAATTCACTCCCAAAATAGAAAAATTACTAAGGTAAAGACTCCTTGAGTACTATGATCAATAAGGTTTATCCACATGTCTCCATCCCATTCATCTAAAATAAAATAGTATAATGGATAAAATCCAGGAGATCTCAATGAATGGAGAGCTACCATATAGAACCTATTAGACTTTTTAGTCTCCCAAAGGTGTCAAAAACATCAAATCCTCAAGTTATTCTAATGAATTAGTGGTGACACATATAACCTATTAGTATTTTTAGTCTCTTAGAGGCATCATAGCTGTTAGATCCTCGATAGAGCTCTATGAATGAGACATTTCCACATAAAGCTTGTAAAACTTGTCAATCTCTTATAGGTGTTAGACATGTTCAATCTATAGGATACCATGATGAATTATTGGGTTCCATGTGAAACCTAACATAATTTTTAGTCTCTTAGAGATATCAAATCTATCAGAGAACCAAGAGTGCTTGATGAATGAGGAACTACCATATAAATATTATCTTAATTTTTAGTCTCTTTGAGGCATCAGAGATATCAGATCCCTAGGAGAACCTAATGAATGAGTGGGTAACATGTGTAACATGTTATAATTATAAATCTCCTATAGGAATCATGGCTATCATACCCTTAAGAGAGCCTGATGAATAAGGCAATGTCATGTGGAACATGCTGGACTTGTTAGTCTATTATAGGTGTCATATCTTTTAGACCTTATGAGAACTCAATGAATGAGTAGGTGCCACATGGAACCTATTAGACTTGTTATTATCCCTAAGGTTTTATAAATTTCATATCCATAAGAGATCTTGACCAACTACATGCCACCAATTCTCACTTTAATATAAAATTATAAAAAAGACCAAAATCATCCTGACTAAACCATAAAGGTATGAGTATAGTTGAAACCTAGGGCCAATAATAAAGTGCCACATGTCACTTCCATATAACAAATGGAAAAATGGCTTAGAATAACCTAGATAAGGAAAATAAAGGTACATGTTAATCTATAAGCCAATAATAGAGTTCCACATGTACTTGGTAGGTCCAAGTGGCCACCTTTAGTGCATGAAAATATATAAGAGAGAAACTCAACTATGCCAAATTGGCATATACTATAGAATAAGTACCCAACCAATAGGGGACATGTGGTCTAACTAGAAAGTACCTAAGATGCCACATGCACTAAGTTAGGTGTGTTCCTACCATTCCCTTTCATTAATTAATTTGGGTAATTATGATATGATTCAACAGCCTATAATCATACCCTCACCATCACCAAATATTAATTAGTAGACCATTTTAAAAATTATATGAGTTAATTCCAAATTAATAAAAATATGAGTGGATTATGCCACCAACTCAAGTTTGAGTTTGTGTAAGGTGATCCCCAAAATTACATTAATATAGGACATATTTATAGAGCCCTATAACTCCTCAAAGTATCATTATTTCTCAAAAATCCAAAGGATCCTTCCTTGCAGTGCCTTCTCAAGCTTCCATTGCTTTCCTCAAGCACATAATTTCATGTTAAGTAGATCTAAACTTACAACCATAGCTACATCATCTTCCAAACCTAAACCCAATCTCAAATTTAGACATACCACCTTCTCATAATACCTAACCCATTTTTATAATTATTATATGGTGTTTAAGATGATTGAAGATATACAAAATCCTACCTTAGATGATGATGAGGAAATCAAGTTCCTTAACATACTCATAGTCCTTAAGAATTTAGGAGTGTACAAAGTTGTATCCAAGTTATAGGTATTCCCATGAACTAATCTCTTTAGCAACATGTAAAATTTTAAGAACATAGACAAAGCTACTCAATATTTGGTATACTCTATGAGGTCCCATAATAAAATTATAAACATCTCTAAAGCTACCTTAATGTAATACTATAGTCTCCCAGACTCCACCCTAGTTTATGACTAGAACATAGAAGATGCATGGACTGACATACATGAAATATATGGGGTTCTACAATATTAGGATATTGACCCATATCAATGGAAAAAAAAGGGATGACATTAATGCTTACACTATTTTCACCTTTTGAGAATGAATTCACATTAGGATGCTCCTTTTGACTCAATTGTTTGGGTCAAAAGATGTCATGTATATCAAGATCCTTTAGGTACCCTTATTAAGCATCATCCTCAAGGAGAAGGAAGTATTATCCTTATAAGCCTCATTAATTTAAACTTGGTCAAGGGATTAAATGAAGATAGAGGAGGTGTAAACTTTTATATGATGACCTATCATGTGGATGCATTCTATGTCACCCTTACATTCAAGCCTTCTATGTTTCTACCTTGGAACCCTTCTAGCTTAGTGGGTCACATAGTATTTTATAATTTATACATACATCAATACCATAACCACATATAGTACATATATGAGTCCTTATATCCCATAATTTACATGGCCATAAATGATAGGCCCATACTAAGGCTCTCGATAAAGATAAAAAGGATGATCCTACCCATAGGGGATAATTGGTATTATAGGGATCACACCATCATAAGGATGCATTTAATCTTTTAAAGCCATATGTTCTTATCCTATAAATTCCTATATCACCTTGTAGAACATTTAACCACATATTAATCAATCAAGGGTGGCATGGGTTATTCATTTGATCACTAGTAAAAGGCATGCCCAATCTTTAATCACCACAATGAGTACACAAATATATCTTTAATATGGAAGATGGCACATAATAGGAATTCCTAAACCTTGGTAATGGTAGAGCATAGAGAATAGGATCCATTTTTAATTATCAATGCCCATGTGGTGAATTATGTGGCCCAACTCAATATCCCATGATCCTCATGAGGATGAGATTTATCTCAACCTAGTTAATGATGTCAAATTACTAACATATGTGGAAGTAGTGATGAAGAAAAGAAAGTATATCCAATTTAAACTAGTCCCTAAATAAATGTTAGTGTTGCCTCCATATGATTTTTTAATGTAGTCACCTTCACTATAATCATCCCTAAGGCCATGATAATTTAATTAGGAGAGGAAATGTAGGAAACTACACCCCATATTTCTAAGCAAATTATATAATGGGTCTCAGTGTCTTTACCTCTACAATCTCTATATCCCCTAATCTTAGCTTTGCCTCTACCACATTCACTTGCATGATTCACTTGACCATATGTGGTGTAGATGACGTATTTTAATAATGATAGTAGCCCCAAAGCTATCTTAGATAGTGACCAATAAGGGGTGCCATATTAGATTCCTTCCCTCACTACTTCCATCCCTAAAAAACCTATGAGACCACCCCCAAGATTCCTTACTCTTATAAGGCCTATGACAACCAAACCTCCCTTGGTTCCTATTTCTATCGCTCCCTAACTCACTCAAATTTAATATGATCTATCCGTGTTCAACATCCTCACTTGCCAATTCCCTTTCACTTAACCCATTCCACCCACAAAAATACCCATGACCTATCTTTGGTTTCTAGGAGTATCAATTATGAGTCCTACATCACTCCAAATATTCATCTCACCTCAAGAAAAAAATTTGACTCTAGGAAGGGCTCAAATCCCCATGGCTAAAATATTCATAATGAAAATATGCATCATGGATACCATAATAGTGGCTCTATTGGCTACTCCTATAGCATGGACACCTCCTAGTTTCCCCACCTTGACATACCTAATTTAGGTTCTAGTTACCACTATAATTTTTACAACCATAACCATGGCTCCACCTGACCTAGGAAAAATTTCTAAGAAAATAAAAAATATAGCTCATTTTTACCTTTATATTTGGCTAACTCATTCCATTTATCCCTAATCCTCCATTTCTATCACCCTAGGTCACCAAGGATTCAACTTTAACTAGAAGATTTCCTCATTCTTTATGAACAACCTACTTTCAAGTGCCATTGGTCCTTAAGTTAAAATCTCCCCTAACCAATGGCATTCCTAATTATTACTATGGGGATCCCTATTCATCTCTCATCAACTCACTACCATGCCCCCTCCTCCTACACTCTTTTCTTCCCTCATTCTTTCCTCCTCCTCCTAAGCCATTTCCATTTACCTCTACCTTTACTACCCTACCTTCATCCTCTCCCACCACCTTGGGAGTTACCAAAGGCCTAATATGGGCTAGGATCATATAACCTAATAAAAATAGATACCATAAATGGTCTATTAAGGTGATTTAGAGGTCCAATGGAATTTTGATAGAGAGACTAAGAGAAATATGAGGGCTATTAAATAGAGGTTAATTTAGGAAGGGGACTTGGTGATAGGTAAAATTGAGTATGATTTCTTCTCCCTCACCCAAGTGAAGACACCTAGTGAGGATGAGAAAGTGGAAGAATATCTTGTATCAGTGCTTTGAGCTACCAATGAGATATCTGATAAGCTCATAGAAGACATGAAGAAGCAAGTTACAGCACTCAAATCATAGGTGAATATTAATTTTACGATGGAGATGATTGGTTGAGTTTTAAAATACCTTAAATAACTATCCATATCTATTATAAATGTGATTATATACCTATACATGATCAAAAAGCACCTCCATCACACTCAATAATATTTAGAGAGGTTTACCCACATGGATAGTAAATGCAAGAAGATCACTATGGTTATTCATAAGGGTATGTTCCCAGAGCTTAACCTCATGCCTCTTGGAGACTTAAACCTTTACTATACTTATGTCAAGAGCATGAGGACTTCAATTTAGGAGTTTTTTGATATGGTGAAAATAGTGATCAAGCCTTTAGATAAGAATAAGGAGCTAATGATAACATCTTTAAAAGAGGTCAACATCATTATTTTGTTAAGTATGGATGGAACCTTATTGTATAAAGAGTAATTTGAATTCCACATAGCCCAATTTGACTAGGTCATGCAGAAGAAAGTGGTTAAATCCAATAGATTAAGAGCTAAAGAGATTTTAGAGTTGTCAACCCAATCTGTAACTAACATTAGATAGGGATCTAAAGTAAACATTTCCCTATAATACCCACTCCAAGTCCCTGAGTATTTATTTGTCTAAGATGAGGTAATTTTGTGGGAGACACCTATGAACCTTGATGAAATGGATCAAGAATTTGAATTAGTGGTAACTAGACTCATAGTTAAGGAGACACATACAAAGTAGTTGAGAAGTGGCTCACCTCAAACCTCCTCTTGATTCTCTCTTAGTGGGCCCTAAGAGTTTTATTCTACTTGAGTGGGGATTTGAAATGTTGTACACACACACACGCATGCACACATGTGCACGCACGTGCACACACACACACACACACACACACACACACACACACACACACACACACACACACACACACACACACACACACACACACACACACACACACACACACACACACACACACACACACACACACACACACACACACACACACAGATATAGATATAACCATTTTAGGCTATAATGACCTAGGGTGAGAACTCATGCTATTAGGAGACAGGTCTGCTTTATATTATATATATACTATTATGTAATATTTTGATATGGTCAAATAATTTGTAAACAAACACTATCATATTAATGTGAATTTTTTTTTTTGTTTAAATGGCTAGTTTCATGAAGTCTTCCATATTCCTTCTACTTTAAATAGACTAATAATAATGTTAGAGGACTACTAGTCATGATTTTTTGAAGGTTTTATGCATTAATTAGGATGAAATTTAGCTATTATAGGTAAGTTATTTGATGTTCTTTAATTTGTTTTAAATACGTTAATATTTGTGTGTGATTTAATACATGTTTATTTACAATTATTCATAAAAGCCATCATTAAATTAAGCACTCACCTTTTCTCCTTAGACTCTTTCCCCATGTGAGTAGAGCCTAAAACATTGTCAAGCATATCATATAGTGGTAAAACTATAGCTAAACACATTTTCAATCCTTGAAGATGTGATGTTTCCATTTATCCAAAGAGTTTTTCTTTTTTACCTTATCATCTCTAACCTTTTTTATGTTTATTTTTATTGTCAGATAATATTTTGCCCAATTTTATAAATTATGAAGCAAAACAAGTAGAGATCAAAATATTAGGATAGTGAGATCAATTTATCCAGAAGCATACAATTTTTATGTTGGTGAGAAAACTAGTATCGATCCTCTATAGGTAGTGTTGTGTCTCTTGGATATATATTCTAAGATAATTATTCAATTGATCCCAATATCTAGAACTTTTTCCCTAGATTGTCTCAATAAAAATACTAAAATTAGATAATTAAAGCCCATTATTGTCACCCAAGTCTCTTTTAGGCACTGAATCTCATAAGTGTGTCCTAGGACCATATATTGGGAGAAACAATAGTATCTAAGGTTTTTGTTCTTTTGAGGATTATAAAAAACATTTAATTCAATGTCCTTGATTTACTTATTAATATTTTATTGATCACTATCTAAAGAGATTGAAATTATATTAAATTATGTAGATTGATATTAAGATTCAGGAAATTTGTATCATGAGTAATTACCTTCAATTGTGAGCATGGGAGGGATAAAAGAGTTGCCTATACATAATATAAATGAGTTTATAATTTATATAAATCCCCTAAGAGAAGGCATCACTTAAAATAAATTAGAAAACTAAGAGGATTAATGAAAGGAGATTTAAAATTATACTTGACAAATTAAAAATTCTAAAATGTCAGGAAAATAAAATGTTAAAATGACCCAAAACAATGCTGGGATGAGATTCATGTCAATTCACCATAACTTATTTAGGTAAAATTCTATGAATTATATAAATATCCTATAATATGGGGAAATGGATAATACCATAATAAATCTAACATACATAAAACTTTTTATGCCAAAAAGTGAGACAAGGCTATAAGGAAGAGTTTTTTTGTAATATGGATATCAAGGATATAACTAGGAAGTATATGTATTAAAATAAAGAATACAAACTAACCTAAATTTGGTATATAAAATGGGTTAACTGAAGAGAGATATACTCCATTGGGTGTTAACCAAGAGGCATCTCAACTAATGATAATAATCAAGAGGTATCTAAACTAGGGAGTGCAGACAAGAGTTATAATCAATGTAATAAACCATGTAAAGATAACATATACTAAAAATAATATATTGATATAGGCATGAAATAAAATACCAATATATATATATATATATATATATATATATATATATATATATATATATCACACACACACACACAAGCAAAGATATTTACCCAAGTAAATAGAAAAAGATTATATGTATAGGGATACATGCCTATGGTTGATGTGTTAGAATATTAGTATTCCCCATAGCTTAAGTGGCACTTTTTTGGAGATTTTTTAGTTATATATTAAGATGTAAGGAATAATACATAAGTATCCTTAGTTTGGGAATCTAAATACTAGGTGTACCTTTTATTTTAACTTCTCTCCTTAAGACCTTCAAAGATATTTTAAAACTAACTCTTCAAAATTATAAGCTCCTAAGATTTGATTCATTTTCTTCTTAATAATATTGATTTGTGTTCATGATAAGAGTAGATTGGATTTAATTATTATGTTAAATGATAATCATAGATCTTATGGATGGGCATAGATCTAAAAATTAATTTATTAAACTTGGCTAGTGAAATCAACCTACCTAAAATATTAATAAAAATCTACAAATGCATACTACTAGACTAGTTGGGTTGAAGCAATACAAAAAAAATTTGATAGATATATTACTACTTTGTCAAGGCCAATTTAGTTTTTTAAGAGAGTGAGCACTCCAAAATCATTTTAGATAGGTTGAAGGTGTCAATAATAAACATAGAAACAATAATAATATGAAGGAAGAGGGAAAGTGGAAATGAATGAATTCTATATTAAGTATATTATGATGGATTAGGGTATAAATAATAATTTATCATTCATGTAATCTCTCACAAAATCACCATGAACTGAAACAACCCACTATTAGTACACTCAAATAAATTGATATGTCAACAAATCTTGTAAGAAAAACTTTGAATAAGTGAAAAAAAAAGGTATATACACTATACATTTCCCACAATATCATGGAAAAATTATTAAACAAATCATCCACTTACAAAAGGTAAGTGTTATGCCTAATAAGAATGGAAGAAAAATATTCACATAATATAACAATTCCCTAACTCTAAAACATTCCATTAAGAATAATCTAAACTCTAAAATGTCATATTTTTTACTTTGCAAGTCACTCTTATAAAGTTATTACTAAATTTTACATATAATACAAGTCACTCCTATAATTTATTATTTCATTTTAAATATTGAATCTCTCATGTGAGTCTACTATAAACTCACATCTAAAATTCTATTCTACTAGCTTCATGAGTTAAATTTAGCTAATGCATATAGCTTAAAAGTAATATACCTTAATGTAAGATAACAAAATTAAATAATTTACATCTAACAATAGTCATACACATACCATTTGATATTTACTAATAATTCATGAAATAAAAACATTTATGCAGAATCATCAACTTCATAAAAACATTAATACATTTTAAAGTTATCAACAATATTTCCATAATGTTGTCACAATTCAACTTACAACATCAAGTTGATATCACAATAAATTCACACAAAATCCCAAAATTTATTTTCACAAAACCTTGTATGCCAAATTTCATAATTAACCACGATAATCAAAAAGATATAAGTTACTTATTATTGTCACATAATATATTTCAATAATAATTTAATACAACATATCATTCATACCATATTAATCCATGATTTGTCATAAAAACCTTATATTTCATTTCTTAACAACTCATGTTATAAGATTGATGAAATAAGTCAAATAAATAAAACACTGACAAGTGTTTGAATTTTTAGGTATGTATAGATATTGAGATCCTTATTAATCCTTATATTTTGTAAACTCATAAATTAATTAATATAAAACCCTTTTATTCATATCTAGAAATTCAAATAGTGTTGATAATACCTCACGTAATGAAATTGAAATAATATTTCTATAATATTAGAAAGAAGGTTCATATAAATCATGGATTAATACCCTAATTATCATTCATAAACATTTATTCCCATTAATTTTCATTCAAATCATAAAATATTCCTTTTATTCATACCTATTAAAGAAAATAGAATAGATAAAATTCCATGTAATGAAACTACAATAATATTTATATAATATTAGTAAAAAGGTGCATACAAGTCATGTATTAATATGTCACTTACGATTAAAAAAACATGTAGGTTAATTCATAGTAATAAAAGACATGCAAACACACATAGAAGATGTTCATGGATCATAAAAAATTGTACATAGTAAGACTAACCCAATCAAGGCCATAAAATAATCCATCTTATTTAAACCAAAATAGACACAATAATTACCTTATATATTTATTCCATGTGTGTCTAAAAATTCTAACAAAACCATAGAGAAATAAAAACAAAAATAGAGTTAACAAAATGAGTTTTTTCATGATCAAATGAACAAGAATAAGATGCCGTGAACAAGCTTTTAATGGTTTTATTTAATTTAGAAATACAACTATAACCAAGAAATATTATTAACAATTATAAATACAACCAAATTGATAAATATCATAGATGTCTATTCCTTTGTACTAATTCAATAAACATTAAACAAAAAAAAACTTGAATATATTAAAGTAATCTTTTATTTTTAATTAAAACATTGTATAAGAAGAAAGAAACCCTTGATAAATTATAGATATGTTAAAGGTTCCTTTTTTTAATAAAATAAAAATTATAATTCCATAATTATATCATATTTTATATTATTTCACTTTTCTATCCCCTTTAGGAATGTCTTTTCATTTTTTATAAAGGTTGATCTCTCAATGACCAAAAGCAAAATAGTAGTTCCATCATCCACTTTCATCTAATGTGGCATCAACATCACATAGAATAATGAATTCATTAATATAGTAAACAAGGAGACTAATTCCATTAACTTATAAAAAACTTAAAACCATCTCAAAACTATTATTAATAATTATAAATACAACCTCAATAATTTGTAAAAATACTCACAATTGCAATCATGGAAACTGTGTATCAAAAAAGAAATCTATACTTCTCTTTAACCCTAACAGCTAATATTTTATAAAAAACTAATTTAAAAAAATTAATGACTATAATCCTAATATATTATTTCACAATTTTATAGGAATTATCTATTTAAGTATTGTTTCAATTGTGGTTATGAACTAAACCCTAGATTATAAATAAATTTCTAAGAAATCTTCAATAAATGCATTTACAACTAAAATATTTTTTCCCATAATTTTACACATTTATTGAAAAATAACTTCTTATATTCTCTCCATCCCCTATTTTTTATTTCCATTTATTTTCATTATTTTATTATAAAAAATAATATAGCTTATGACTTGATGTCCATGATACCAAATAACAAAGTCATATGCCAACAAACATCACTTACTCCCATAGTGGTATAAACCACTATAAAATATATAGTTTTTTTTAAACCTATATTAACCCATGATCCTATACATGGTTGAAAACATACAATAAAATTATGACGCATTTAAATATTATTTAAGTAATATTAATAATAATAAATACCTATTACTAAATATCTTAATCAAATAAATACCACCTCAATCACTTTTATGCAAGCTTAACAATCATAAGACAAAAAATATCAATAAATTTTGTAATTAACCATGAGAATGAATGATATTAAATTGATATAGGCATGAATAAGGTGGTGAATAAAAGTAATCAATAAACCATGTGCCCAACACAATAATGACATGAAAATAAAATTCAACCAATGGAGACAAACAATCCAAGGTAAACCCACAATAAGGATAGTCATATAAGATTCAAACATAGGGTAATTGTCATAGGGTGTGATGGTTCCTTTATGAATTTTAAATTATATATTATTCAACACCACCCCTAAACATGACCTTATCTTTACCATTATCATACTACACACATACACAAACCATTATCCATCAAAAGCATTCATTGGACATAAATATGGAAATAGACTTTTAATTCCCTAACTAATCATCAATATAATAATATATCATGTTTATTCATTATAATAATATTATTAAAATGAATATAATCCATTCAAATCAAATATATAATTATGTCATGAAATAATGATAAACCAATCCACGTATTGTAAAATCTATAAATATAAAATTCTCTAAAATCAAAAATAAAACCACAAAAATGATGTCTAAATGTCAACATAATAAAAAGAAGATTAATTATAAAATTATAATGATCAAAATATTACTTGAGATTTTTGAGAATAACTTAAATTTAAGTATCATAAATGTGCATCATATCAAACACAAAAGTGATCTTATTTTCCAAACCATCCTAACGAAGGGGTGTTCTCCATTTTATACATAAATATCTTGAAATGGTTTCATATTTGATGAAGAATCATAAGTGTTTTTATATGTGAACTCTAATAAAGATATATAGTCCTCCCATTTACATGGCTTATTTGTGACATATATTAATATAATATCCTTAACCAATTTATCTACTCTTTTAGTTTTTCCATTAATTTATAGATGGTATGTTAGACTAAAGTTTAGTTTAGTTCTAATATTCATTTTCAAGGTTTTTTACAATATTAAAGTAAAACAATTATCTATGTTATATGTAATTAATTTAGGTTCCCCATGAAATCAAAACTATTTAATGAATGTTATTTTAAGTGTAGAATTTTCATCCTTAAGATTTCAAAAAGAAATTAGGAAACTTTTATTAACTTTATCTTCTACCACAAGAATTGTATCATGTTTGTTTTTGGACTTAAGGAAACCTAAAATAAAATAAATATATACCATATCCCGTTTGATAAATTTTACATAATGAAGGTATAGTTGACATTGAGGATTAAATTTGTATCCTTTACCCTTTGTCATTGAAGGCATATTGCCACAAAATTTTACACTTCTTGCTTAATTATCTACCAAAAATAGAACTTCTTCAGCTCATGGATAATTTTTTTAACTCGTGGATGAATAAAATGAAGATTTTTATGTAATCAAACTAGAATTTATAGAATAATATTTATATTATAAGACATAATAATTTATTAAATAAAACCATCAAAATCTAGATTATATTATTAATATTTATAATCATTGTGAAATTTTGACAATTATGAAGTTATCTTGACATAAAAGTCATCTAATTTTTATTTGTTCATAATAAAATTTATGAAATCGAATCTAAGTCATGAAAATATAGAAACTTGTTCACAAGTGCTAATGGAATCAATAACATGATTTTCCTTACCTTATAAGTAATAAATGTATGCATTGTAATTATATATAAATTATAACCACTTTCACAAACTAAAATTTAGGTTTTCTTGAGTGAAAATGTTCTTCAAGAACTGATGATTAGGTTTTAAATTAAAGGGATTAACAAAAAGTTAACGATTCCACATTTTTTTTATTAGATTGGGTAAAAGAAGTTGGTTTTATAAGGAGCCAATAGCCATCAAGTTTGAAAAAAAGAGAAAGATCCAAAGTCAATAAACTAAACCACTATGGGATACAAAACATGGAAGTTCTTAAACAAAAACAACATCAAACTAACCAAGAATGACAATCAATAAAAATATGAACATAACAAAATACTAAATATAAATAGATATCTCTCTAGATCTTGCCTTGTATATTAGATTCAACACTTCCTGCATCATTCTTGTACGTGTGTTCTTTCTTGAACCTTATGGAGAGGCCTATTTGGTATTATTCTAAGGGGTCCTTTGGCCTTAAATCTTGGTAAAAGGTCTTCAATATCTTCCAATTCATTTTATCGATTAGTATTCTTTTTTATCAGGGGAATTTAAGTTTCCTTTCCCTTGTACAAATCCTACTTGATTTAGTTGGTCTCATTTTTCAAATTATTCTTTACTTGATAATATTAGATGGCTCTCCCCATATCCATTAATTTTAATTTGAAGTCTCCAATCTTTCTTTTGAACTCCCAATCTTGATCCTCAATATTGTAAACTTTTTGGCTCTTATTTCCTTATTCTTCCTTCTAGCAGATAGCCATAGTTTTTTATTTTTTAATCATAGAGGATAGGGTTCTGTTTCCCAACCAATTAATAGGGTATTTAGTGGGGGTATTGGTAGAAGGGGAGATGGGAAGGGGAATAACAAGGGTTGGGAGTCCTTCCTCCATTTCTAACATCCAAAAATATTCATATGGATATTTTAAAGGGATAGGTTTACCATTCAAGGGTTCTCCATTTTTGAATAATATAAATATCAATCATTGATGGATAATATCATCATTATTAGTAATATGATAGGCTAGGATTTTTCTTTCCATTTATTTGAGAAGGTAGTAAGGTAGATTAATTTTATGCCCTCAAAAAAGATTAAGAAAAAAATGATAGGAGAGTAAGAGGGTAAACTTACCTTATAGTTTCAAATACTTCATAGTTTTAAAGAATATTTATGGCCAATGGTGAGGAGGTTCCTACCTCAAGAAGCCCTTATTTTAAATCTTCAAATTTTTCTTAGTGCAGAAGAACTTCTGCATCAACTCTAATTTATGGATTTTATCCTTTAAAGATTTTTATCCATTACATCTCACCATATTAATCTCACCTAGTCATTATTTATTCATTATAATCTTGATTCCATGCCAACATGAATTCCTTTGATAATTGTTCATCATGTCCTAAAATTCATTGCATAGACTTTGTAATTCAACTGTTATGTAGTTTATTCTAGACCTTTTTATTTTCCTAGACTCCATGTAAAAGAGAGGTTATAATCATTCTCTATCTCCTCCCATTTACTCCCTAGATGAGTTCTTACTATTCTATGTGAAATTTCTTTCCTTCTCCTCAAAATTTAGATTTAAAGAATGGCCTATTTTGATAGTCCTATCACTTTTAGTGTTATGACTAAGCATGTTAGAATAAATGCATAGGAAGAGGTGAATTCTTTTTATGTGTAAGTATTAATTTCTCTTATGTGACTAGCTCATAGTGTTATGATGTCATGATATTTGAATAATTATTAATTAAGTCTAATAAATGAGATGATAGAGTATGGGATCCTTCCCATGTGACCAATGTGGAAGCTTCAACACCAAAGTTTGCTACGCAATCCAAAGATGATTTACTTTAACAAAATACATGTTGGATAGAGACCTCATAAAATTAATTTAATAACTACCTAACATCATTAATGATAGATTTGATAATATAATAGGGGGTTATTTTTCCTATCAAATCATTAATAATGTTAAATGAGTCCCCTTTAATGACCAAACTAGCTACATTGAGTCTAGACAAAATATGAATGCCCCAAAATGTATCCATTGCTTCATCCACATTATCAGTTTGAACACCAAGGGGATATGCTTAAGTTGTTATTACCTTCCCATCATGATCCATGTTAACCCCCTCTAGATTTACCTTTTTTTTATTTTGAGGATCTATTAAAATTGAGCTTCAACCATTCCCATGGTGGTAGAAACCACTTGGTAGAGCACCTAGTAACTAAATATTTAGGTATATCTAGCCTAAAATAGATGTGTGAGATCAGGGTGCCACAAAAAAGAAATGGAGGCCAAAGCCTAGGGAGGTTTCCATTACATAATTAAGTCCAATAGTGATCCAAGATGGACCCAGGAATAAGAAAATTTTGAAGGAAAAGGTCTAGGATTGATGATACAAAAGGGAAATCTAATAAAAAATGGTAGACTAGATATTCATATTATTTACAAAGACCACACCTATTGGGTATGTTCTTTCCCCTCTTTTCCAAATTATCAATAGTGAGAATTGTATTCTAGGCTACAAACTAGAAGAAGATATTGACCTTAAGAGTGAGGTGTTTGATCTAGAGTGGTCACCAGTAATCCCACTCCTCATCTACACCTATATCAGCTAGATATCCTTATCAACAAAGAAAATTCAACTATCTTCAATAGGCCAAATCAAAATATCCTCATTTGGGAAAATTAGAATGTGGACATGCTAAAGATTTATGTTGATCTTGAGCAAGGACAATTTTCTTCATTTATTGAATCCAAGTAGAGAGGCTTAAAATATGTAATACCATTATAATAATACCAATACTATTTGACTTTTTAACCCTAAGAATATTTTAATAGAGGTTAAAAAATAAACTAGGAGTCATAGGTTATAATGGGGGATTGAGAGATCTAGAGGTCATCCTAAAATTACATCACCTTCTCATTACCAATATTCTACCTATAACCTTTCTGGATTATACTTTTTCCACTTGAAATGGCTTTCCAAAATTTAAACCATCAATGGGGACATCCTCCCCTAGAAAACAATCTTCATCATTTCCTTCAATATATGTGGCTTTGATGATGCAGGTCCACTAGTTTTTTTATTTAATAATTTTCAATCCTAATTTTTTGAGGAGGGCTTTATTCATGCTTTTTAGGTTATAAAAACCCAGCCCACCATTAGCCTTAGGGAGACATGGCTTTTCCCATAGTACTAATCGAAATATAAATCTTTCTTCCAAGATTTTCCAAAGGAAGTTGCATTATATTTGAGCAATTTTGTTATCAATTTTATTGGGCAAATTGAAAAGGTGCATGAAATAAATGGGGATGCTTTAAATGGAGATTTTGAATAGTTTTAGTTTTCATGATTGAGTCAATATATGCCCTTTATATCTTTATATTTTATTTAATATTTTATACACTAAGTGGTTTCAAAATTCAAACTTCAATTTTCCAATGAAGAGTGGGACACCTAAGTGTGTATAAGGAAGATTTTGACACCCAAGAATAAAAGCTAGCTTCTTATAGAGACCCTATTGAGTGTTGATGAAAAAATTGGATCTTTTATAATAGTTAATACATTTATTTTATACTTGATCTTACTTAAAGAGGATAGTTTTGATATATTTATCTTCAATAATAGATTTTTCACCAATCAGGAAAGTGTCATTATCAAATAGTTCATGGGTGACTAGGCTAATGTTTTAGGTCACCCTTAATATATTAATAAGACCTTGATCCATGGATATTTAAATGTGTATTATTAAAATTTAAGTGAGGATGGTGAAAATATAGAGAGATAGGGGATCCTCTTATCTCCATCCCCTACTATTTGAGAAGTAGTATTTGGGAACCCTATTGATTAGGACTAAAAATTTGTAGGTATAAATACATCTAAAAATGAGGATATGGGATGATAAATCAAATCTAAACCTTTTAAGAGATTTTTCAAGTAGTCTCAAAGATAATATATCATAAGCCTAATTTGACAAACATGCCTTTCTTAGAATACTTAGAAGTGGAGTGTATGGCCTCATAGATTGTGATTATTCCATTAGTTATTTTTCTCCCTAAAATGAAGTTTCCTTGATGTTCCCTTATGATCCTCCTAAGGACTGGTTAATTTTTTCTCACCAGAGTTGTAAGAAAATATTGTAACTAGTGGTGCATAAACTTATGGGTCTAAAATATTTTAGTTTATTTGATCTTGTATTTTTGGGAATAATAAACACAAAGGTTTTTTCATCTCTTTAAAAGTATTGCTATATCTAAAAAATTCATAGACCACTGCCTCCACTTCTATGTGGATGATATCCCAGAATTTTTTGAAAAAAAGAGGAAATAAGCCATCAGGGTCAAGAAATTTTATAACTTCTATAAAAAACACACTATATTTAATCTCCTTGATTTAAGGGGGTTTTAGGATATTTAAGCTCTCAAGTTGGGTAATCATCTTGGGACTATTTTGTAATTTTTTTTCTTCCAGGTTCATATCAAGGGAGTCATATTCCTTTAGTACTTCTTGAAAAAGTACATAATATACTCATTAATGTCTTCTAGATCCCTAATTTTCCTTTCATCCTCAGTGAGAAGTTTAGAGGTCAAGCTTCTATTTTTATTTTTGGATGCCTGCTAGTGGAAAAATTTGTATTTATATCCCCTTCCTTGGGCCACAAACATCTATACTTTTGTTTTCATAATTCTTCTTCTTTGGCCTCAAGGTTGTGATACCTACTAAGTAGTTATTTTTTTTCAAGGCTAGACTAATCCTCTATTTGTTTCTTTTGTGTTAAAATTTTTTCCAAAAGCCTCCTTATTTTATATTTTTAATTTTATCTTCAGGTGATTTAATTTTTTGACTAGAATGTACATGTCTATACCTAAGAATGATTCTTTCCACCAAGCCTTTATGGATTACATGATATTATTATGGTGTAACCACATATTTTAAAATATAAAAAGGGTGTTCTTTAATTTGGGAATCATTTCACCTTTAAAAATGATCAAATTATAGTCTGACCCAATCCTAGGGAGAGAGTAAAGAGAGTTATTATAATGAAGGTCATAATTTAAATAAATTAAAATATGTTTAGCCTTACCTAAATTTGTTGTTATAATTATGTCATTTGACCATGTGAAGGGGTCTCCTTTGATTTCTACATCCACCAAGCCTACCTCTAAGATGAATTCATTTAACTCAACCATACTTTCAAAAACATCTATTAATCCCCCTTTCTTCTCCAAAGGGGATAGGGGGATTTTAAATCCCCATTTTAAATGATTATATAATAGATACCAATTTTAAATCATGTGTATAATAATTATTTTTATGCACTTATAGCTTGTTTGAGTCATAATATACAAAAAAATAGTTAATTCATTAATGGGATAAGGTATCATAAATATAAGAGATAAATTAAGGACTTGTTTTAACTTTTAAATATTTACCTCACATTCAATAGTCCACACAAAATTTTCATCTTTTTATAAAGGGAAGTAATAAAGTTTGAGACTCTTGATAAATTTTCAAAAAACATGTAATATTGAGAAGAATGTCACATGAATCTCCTTACTTAATGAACATTTAGTGTCCAAAAGTTGTCAATGATGTCATGGAGGTGTCCAAGTGAGTCGATGAAGCATCTTGATAATCTAAGTGTCAATGATAAAGTTTGAAATTTGCTTGTCCTATTATGATTCAAGTAGGCTTAGTTGATCTTTAGAGTTTGAATATTTAGAGATGATTATGGATGATTATAAACTATTGAGGATGTGCAAGGGGTCCTATCAAAGGTCAAGGATGATTGGTGAGCTTGTGGAAGTGCATGGTATTCATCTGGTTCTTCATATTATTCATATAAGAATAGTTGGCTCTAAGATAGATAAATTTAAGGAGTCATATTGATGACATCATATTTCACATGTGTGAAGGTGTCAAGAGGAAATGGTCACATGGGTTTTTTTAGTATTATTCCTAGTTTTTTCAAGCTATGTAATGAAGCACAAGTATAAAGTTGGCCTCCCAGGTAGTTTGAGGTATTTTAGGTCTGTGGTAAAAAATATGAGTAATAATTTTAATGGCATTTTATCTCACATGTGTGAGGGTTCTAGGAGAGGATTTATATATGGTTGGATTTTCCTATGTGAGGAGATTATATGGTCCAAGTTTCAAATCATGTGACTTAACATAGCAAATGTTATTTAGGTTAAAATTTTGTCCCTCAAATAGAAGTTCACTAAGTTCTAACACTTAGCCAAATTTTTAAAGGAGATATAATAGTCCATGTGTCATCACATCATATATCGATGGTGTAAAATCAATCTGAACTCAATTTCATTAAATGTCTAAGTTTAAATAAGAGCTGAGTAAGAAATTTTGTAATTGCATATCTTGTACACACAAAGGTTTTAAGAGCTACTTGATATATGGATAGATTCCTTTTTAAAATATCATGTGGTGAAAATTTGAGAAAATTAATTTTATTGAGGTAAAATATATATCTATATAAAATTTCCTTTCTAGGCAGATTGTAATGGCTCTCATACTTAGCCAATTTTGAATGATGTTAAAGATTAGGACCAAATGGAGATCCAACAATTCATGGGAGTTCATACATCTAGATCTATAATACGTAGGGAGTCAAATGGGTTAAAGTGTTTGTTAGTTAATGAAATTAAATTCTAAGCTACTTATAGAAGATTAATGAAATATGTTTGTTCTAACTTGTCAGGGAGTAATGAGATAGTGACAAGTGTTTGATGTTTAACAAAAGGCAGAGGTAAAGAATGAGAAACTTATAAGATCCAATAGTGAGAGGATGTTCATACAAATATAGATCAATAGTGTGTATTGAGTAATTTTTTTTCAAATTTTCTAATGTTTAACACAAATAAATATCAAGCTGTCATGTCCCCTTTTTAATTGACATGTTCTGAGTTCATGGTTAGTCTATTATGCGACCTTCGTAGGCTAATAAGATGGATAGAGGGTCATAATGGAGCTTGGCTCGACTTTGATTCACAGGATTTCTACATTTGTTTTTCATTCAGGTTATTTCAGACATATTTGGCCAGGGATCCTACCTTTTAGGGATATTTGATATGCAGCAGAGCACCTTTATTAAGGTATGGTTATGTGCAGAATCACTCCCTGATTCACTAGCTTCGATCAGTTCGTTGATCCGACATGTATTGAGGGAGATATTAATATTTGATTGATTTAATCAAATATTAATTATTTAGCCTATTTTTAATTAGAAACCCTAATTCTAATTTAAGAAACCCTAATTAGGGCAAGCATATATTTTTGAGGGTATAAGGGTTTCTCATGGAGGCCATTGTTGATTATGCATTGATTATTGATTATTGATTTTGAAGAATTTATTCTGTGAAGACTGAGCCTAGGGTTCTAGGATTCCATTTGCATTGGAGAACGTTCCCTCTTCAGTGTGTGCAATTAAGAGGCTGTGAAATATTAGCTGATCTATTGCCAAATTGAGAGATAGCTTCATCCAGAAGTTATCACAGAATTTACAGGGTTGAGAGATAACTTCACACAGAAGTTATTACAGATATTCTAGGTATTTATTTATTTATGTTTTGATTCAATAAATTATACAGCTAGAGATCTTTTGTGCTAGAAGCATATATTTTCAGATTAGAGGTTGAAACAGGGAAGTTGTGCTTAATTGGCAGCCGTACGAAGTCCGTATAGGTCCGTATAAGTCCATACAGACACCGACATCGGCTGACAGAGAGCTTCCAGATACCAACATCGGCTGATTGGAGACCGACGTCGGCAGATAAGGACCTGTAGTGACCGACGTCGGCAGTATATCGACTGACGCTGGCGATTGTGTGTTTGACACAGCAGGCCGAGACTTTCCAGAATTCAATTTGCACTTCCAGATTTGCAAAGCTAGGGTTTTCAAGACTGTATTTCATATTTATATGCATAATAGAGGACTGCAATTGTGATAGTTTAGAAGGACAAGTGGTAAGATTTGTGATTTACTATTGGAAAAAACTATATTATTGTTATCATTCTAAATTTATTCAACAGAGATTATATCTTGGTTCAGATTTTTTTGTGTTGCTATATTTCCTATTTGAAGGGGATATTATAGTGGTATCAGAGCTTTATTTGCTATATATCAGAGCTTTTGTAGGAGACAAAAAGAGGCCCTAAGTAAGGGACATCACAGTGGTATCAGAGCTTTATTTGCTATATATCAGAGCTTTTATAGGAGACAAAAAGAGGCCCTAAGTAAGGGACATCACAGTGGTATCAGAGCTTTGTGCAGATAAAAGAGCCCCTAAGTAAGGGACATCACAGTGGTATCAGAGCTTTGGTCTTTGGTATCAAAGTTTTGTGTCTTTCATATATCCCTATTAGAAAGGGATATCACAGTGGTATCAGAGCTTTTGTCTTTGGTATCAGAGTTTTGTGTCTTTCATATATCCCTACTGGTTGGGGATATTATAGTGGTATCAGAGCTAAATCCTGCTAGCCTGAGGGTCTATAGATCTTATGCAGCCACAAGAGTTGGGACCACACAAGTGTAACACACGCAGCCGAGCCTTGCTTGAAGGTACTCAGGTGTTAGATTAGCCACCGACCATCATGAGTGACAGACGTGAGGGCAGCCCACCCAGGGGCCACAGGTATGATGCTGATCAGGCCACCAGAGAATTTCAGCGTGCTATGATGACAAGCCAACAGCAGATGGCTCAGACACTACAGGCACTTATGACCATGATAGAGAGAATGAACACACCTGATGGACAGAACGGGGACCAAAGAGATGACAGGAGTGCTACGGTTAATCAGAGACCATAGCAGACTCACTCCAGAACATTTGATAGACCTACACATCCTTCATTTGTTCAAGAAGAACCAGAGGCACCAGCAGAGGAGGAGGCAGGGAATTCTCCATTTGCAGATGTTTACATGGTTGCAAATGATGAGTGGGACTTATTACCTCCTCATATTCAAGAGAGAACAACCTTTGATCATTTTGTCAATTTGAGGAGAGAGCACTATAGATTGGCTAGACAGGACAGGAGACCTAGAGTCCAATTCAGTGAGCTGAAGAAGGCTACTGGTAAGCTTTCTTTGACTACCTTTGACGGCAGTGGCAAGATGACAGCTCAAGCTTGGGTTCATAAGCTTGACACCTTTTTGGCATTGAGACCAATGTCAGAGATAGAGGCCATCAAATATGCCACTTTGCACTTGGATGGAGTAGCACATGATTGGTGGTACCATGGTATGGTAACACTTCAGCATAACCAGGTGACAGAGTACCAAGACTTTGTGGATAGATTGGTTGAGCGGTTTGACAGGAAGGATCCCGAGGTTTACTTTCAAGATCTGGCACAGTTGAGACAAATAGGTAACTTGGAGTCCTTCATTGGTGAGTTTCAGAGATTGGCAGTCATGGTACCTAATATTTTTGAGCGTAGATTGGTAGTTCTCTTCACGGAGGGATTGACAGAGCCATTGAGAGGGTGGATCAAAGCTTTTGATCCTCCTTCATTATAGGTAGCTATGAAGAAGGCGCGTAGTATGGAGATGGCAGCCCCATCCCATAAATTTAACTTCAAAGGTACTTCTTCATCTAGAGACCATAAGTGCTCCAACACAGATACAGGGAGACCGGATTTTAATATAGATAAATCAGGTGTAAAGAATGACTCAAAGGCCAATCTAGCAGCACCACCTTTGGATTGTGAGGTGCTTAATGATCTACATAGGAAGAAGCTTTGCTTCTACTGCAAAGGTCCATATGATATTCATCACGATTGTCCTTTGAGGCCTAAGGGCAAGGCGAATCGTATGATGTGGATATATTATGAGGATTCAGATTCTGAGGATTCTGAACAGCATAACAGTTCTGAGGGGGCAGAGGCAGAGGCTTCAGGGCCTAATGTAGAGGTAGAGTTAGAGCTTCACCTACAGGAGGCACGCATATCTAGCATTCAGTCAGATGAGTCATTCAGACTCTGTGGAGTTTTAGCAGGGCAGAAGGTTATCACCCTTCTTGATACAGGGGCCACACATAATTTCATAGATGCTAGATTTGTGGAGAAGTGTGGGCTCACTACCATAGACTTTGAGGGCATCAGTGTTAAGGTAGCCGATGGTCACACTCTTAAGTGTGAGCATATGATTAGAGACCTCCCATTGCGCTTGAACAACTATGAGTTCAAGGCTGATTATTATGTGGTAAACATGGGGGATATAGACTTAGTCTTGGGTATGAAGTGGCTTCATTCATTTGAGGAAGTTACTCTTCGTCTCAAGGACATGGAGGTTCTCTTTAATGTTGATGGGACGACACATATTCTTAAGGTAATACGGGGCAGCAGCTTCAGATATATGTTTTTTCATCAGATGGAGGTACCTATACCACATAACATGATAGAGGGTGATGACGAGAGCACATTGGCACCCACATAGGAGAGGTACGAGGACGAGCTTGGTATTGAGGTGAGTTCAGTTCAAGAGTTGTCACATGTGGTGAGGACTCAACTTTCTATTACAGTCGGGTCACAGGTTGATGATGATATGACTATGTCTAGCCTTCACTATCCAATTTCAGATATTATTCAGGTAAGGAGTTTGCTTGCTGATTTTCATTTATGGATTGGATGTTGGGGTGCTTATCTTAATACTAGAGATGATGTGATGCCATTACATGAGAGTTGGGATGGACATGGCATGGGGTTCGTGTTAATTGACAGTGGTGGAGATCCTAACTACATTTGGGATCCAGGTGGGTTGATTGATTTGTCATTCAGTGATTGCTTGAGGGCAAGCAATTCCAAGAGGGGCGGATTGTCATGTCCCCTTTTTAATTGACATGTTCTGAGTTCATGGTTAGTCTATTATGTGACCTTCGTAGGCTAATAAGATGGATAGAGGGTCATAATGGAGCTTGGCTCGACTTTGATTCACAGGATTTCTACATTTGTTTTTCATTCAGGTTATTTCAGACATATTTGGCCAGGGCTCCTACCTTTTAGGGATATTTGATATGCAACGGAGCACCTTTATTAAGGTATGGTTATGTGCGGAATCACTCCCTGATTCACTAGCTTCGATCGGTTCGTCGATCCGACATGTATTGAGGGAGATATTAATATTTGATTGATTTAATCAAATATTAATTATTTAGCCTATTTTTAATTAGAAACCCTAATTCTAATTTAAGAAACCCTAATTAGGGCAAGCATATCTTTTTGAGGGTATAAGGGTTTCTCATGGAGGCCATTGTTGATTATGCATTGATTATTGATTATTGATTTTGAAGAATTTCTTCTGTGAAGACTGAGCCTAAGGTTCCAAGATTCCATTTGCATTGGAGAACGTTCCCTCTTCAGTGTGTGCAATTAAGAGGCTGTGAAATATCAGCTGATTTATTGCCAAATTGAGAGATAGCTTCATCCAGAAGTTATCACAGAATTTATAAGGTTGAGAGATAACTTCACACAGAAGTTATTACAGATATTCTAGGTATTTATTTATTTATGTTTTGATTCAATAAATTATACAGCTAGAGATCTTCTGTGCTAAAAGCATATATTTTCGGATCAGGGATTGAAACAGGGAAGTTGTGCTTAATTGGCGGCCGTACGAAGTCCGTACAGGTCCGTACAAGTCCATACAGACACCGACATCGGCTGACAGAGAGCTTCCAGATACCGACATCGGCCGATTGGAGACTGATGTCGGCAGATAAGGACCTGCAGTGACTGACGTCGGTAGTATATCGACTGACGCTGACGACTGTGTGTTCGACACAGCAGGCTGAGACTTTCCAGAATTCAATTTGCACTTCTAGATTTGCAAAGCCAGGGTTTTCAAGACTGTATTTCATATTTATATGCATAATAGAGGACTACAATTGTGATAGTTTAGAAGGACAAGTGGTAAGATCTGTGATTTACTATTGGAAAAAACTATATTATTGTTATCATTCTGAATTTATTCAACAGAGATTATATCTTGGTTCAGATTTTTTTGTGTTGCTATATTTCCTGTTTGAAGGGGATATTACAGTGGTATCAGAGCTTTATTTGCTATATATCAGAGCTTTTGTAGGAGACAAAAAGAGGCCCTAAGTAAGGGACATCACAGTGGTATCAGAGCTTTATTTGCTATATATCAGAGCTTTTGTAGGAGACAAAAAGAGGCCCTAAGTAAGGGACATCACAGTGGTATCAGAGCTTTGTGCAGATAAAAGAGCCCCTAAGTAAGGGACATCACAGTGGTATCAGAGCTTTGGTCTTTGGTATCAGAGTTTTGTGTCTTTCATATATCCCTATTAGAAAGGGATATCACAGTGGTATCAGAGCTTTTGTCTTTGGTATCAGAGTTTTGTGTCTTTCATATATCCCTACTAGTTGGGGATATTACACAAGCTACGTATAGGGAGATCAATGGAGTGCATTAAGTCAAATAGTCAAAATGAAGATCCAAAGGTGAGCAATGAAAGGTAAAGACTGAGTTCAATCCAACAATATTGATGGTGCATGTTTAATCTAAGTAGTGAGGACACAAGATGAGGACAAGGTGTTTGAGTTTTAACTATGATTTTTTGCATTTAAATTTATAAACGGAAAAATTAGTCTATAGTGTTTGAGCCATAACTTTTTATCCAAGATGAATTTGTTGGTGGTGTAAAAATAAAAGATTAATAATACTTGGTGCATCTAGTGAACCTAATTAAGAGGTTTTAATATTCACATAGTCAAATATATTGATCTAAAACTTAGGAGATTTGGTTGAAAGATAATTCAATAAATAAGAATAACACAATTGTAATAATGCTATCTCTGAGAAGAGATGTCTTATTGATCAAATTTATAGATCCAAACATATGCCTATCTCTGAGAAGAGATGTCTAATTTCCTTTTTGGGTTACATCTTAATTTATACACATTTTTAAGGTAGGAGGAGGATTTTTAAGGTCACCAACCTCTAGGGAGATTAAGTGGTTTGACTTCCATGATTCACAACAATACAAAATTCAAAGAATTACTATTTTTAGAAACTTACTATTTTTAGATTGCACTATTAAAATTGAAATTTAGGGAACTTCCATTTAGTTTTTTGGGGTCAAAAACCACAAATAATATCTCATTCCATCTCATGGAATTTCCCTCATTCTTATCATTCCAATGGTTCAAACGGGGAGTCAAATGGAGGTATGGTGCAAAAGTTATGGCTCCTAGAAGTTTTGCCACCAATTGGGGTAGAACCGTCACCTAAATTATCGCCTAGAATGTTTCTCATATAATATATTGAGATCCAAAGTTAACTATGTGTTTGACTACATTATAAAAATGACCTGAGAAGATAGTTTGAGCTTGTTTTGATGTTGTTTGGATGTCTCATGATGACATAGCTATTGGAGAGTGTTTTAGACTCCTTATGGAGGATCTATGTGGTATTTATAGGTGTGATCAATCTATATTGAGTATGAATAATGCATAAAAAGTTGGTTTTGTGTTCTTTCATAGAATTCCTATGTACAAAGATATTATTTGAATAGATTAAGCATACATAAAGGAGAGCAATGTTGATTATTATCACTTGAGGATGTCAAAGGGGTCATGAGAAGTGGACCTATGTATTTGGAAGTGGTCCTATGTTTCTATTTTTATCGTTTAAGTGCTAAAGAGGAGATTAGGTCTCCATGAGACCTATAAGGTAAATTAAGCCTAATTTGAAATTTAGGGCTACTTAATTGTGACCCATATATGTTATGGCCAACCTATGATGAGGTGTTTAGTTTACCTTCATATGATAAAATCCTTAAGGGTTAAATCATGTCTAATGGCTAACTAAGATGATGATTAATCATGAGGACTCTATATATAATGAAATCAAAGATAGTGATTTATAGGATTTGGTGTGAGATTTGTAAGAGTGGAGAAAGGGGTGTTTTGTGTTGAGTAGAGTAGAGTGTTGTCAAGTGAAGGATAGAAGAGATGGGTGTGCCTAGTATATGGGTTGATGAGCAGAGTAAATTGAGGATTGTGTGTATGACCTTTAGGTCATATTTATGTTGTCTAAATAGAGATGTTTTAATTTGAAGATTCAGGATGAGTGAAGAAGTGTAGAGTGATCCAAAAGGTGGTTTTGGATGCATTATAAGTGTGTGAAGAATTTAAATGGGATGTGTTATCAAAGATCCATCATGAGGTGTTGAAGACATTAGTTCAAAATTGGAAGTGTTCATTTCTTAGGAGGTTAAAAAGACTTGATCATCCTTAAAGGTAGTGGCTCCTTGTGAAATAGGTGTTTTACTAAAGGCATTAGTTTAGAAGGACTTGACCAAGGTTGTGGGTCATAAGGAATTTACAAATAAGTGGTCAAAAGGACTTGATCATCTTAGGGGTTTTACTCCTTATGGATTAGTTTTTTCACTAAATTATGGTCAGAAGAACTTGACCAGTCTCTTATTTTTCATCTTCTTATAGGACAAGTAGTCCATATGCTTGAAGGCTTGAGAGTGGGCTTTTATCCCCAAGAGGTTTCCCCACAAATATCTTATGTTATGCATGTGATCTTTTTTCTCTTTCTAGTCATTATTATAAATTATGTGTATGATTCATGAATTATAGTATTATTTGGTTAAGAGTTTGAATGGATTGAAAAGATTGGAATTGAATTTTGAATTATCTTGCTTCACTAATTCACCCCCCCTCTTAGGGATTGTACCTCTAATAATTGGTACCAGATTAGGTCCTTTGGTAAAGGCTTGATAGTTTGAAGGTGATCTAGGGTGCAATATGGGCAATCATCAAATGTAAGGAGGTTTATCTACTAATCAAACATTGATGTTCAATGGATCTAATTATGGTTTTTAGAGTGTGAGGATGAGGACCTACATCATGTCCTTAGGGTTTGAAATTTGGCAATCTATTGTGGATGGTTATTTTATTCTTACTATTCCTCCATCCAATGTTATAGATAAGAAGTTATTTGAGAATAATTATAAGGCAATGAATGCTATCACTTGTGGTCTTTCAGAGACTAAATACACCAAGGTAATCCATTGTACATGTGTTATGGAAATGTGGGATAAATTGAAGACTATTTATGAAGGAGATTCAAAGGTTAAATTGGTATAGTTGTAGACTTGCTAAAGATAATTTGAAAGTCTCAATATTAAGGAAGAAAACTCTATGGCATCCTTTCTATAGAGATTTGATGAGACTATAAGAATCATCATAGGTCATGGATAAAACCTTGAAGAGGCTACTATAACTCAAAAGGTACTAAGGTCTATATCCCTCAAGTTTGATCCAAAAGTATCTATTATAGAAGAAAGTCATGATCTTACTCAGTTGAATATGGATGAACTACATGGGATTCTCATAGAATATGATATGAGATTCAATTATGGAAAAGCTCCAAAGAAGGAAGCTACCTTCAAGGAAAAAAATAAGCCTAACAATAATAATTCCTAAGATGAAATATCTCAAAGTAAGGAAGCCAATGAGGATGACATATTTGATATTAATGAGGATGAACTAATTGCTTTGTTTACAAGGAAACTAAAAATAGGTTCAGGAAAGTACAAGGGTAAAGTACCCTTCAAATGCTTTAATTATGGAGAGGTAGGACATTTTTCTAATAAGTTTCCTGATAAGTATAATAATGATGATGATGAAGAGCATGGTGAAGACCAATATGAAGATAAGAAGACATATAGGTCTAATAAGAATAAGAAATGATTCAAAAAGTATAACATTAACAAGAAGTCCTTTAAGAACAAGAAGAGTCTCTACACTAAATAAGAATGTAGTACATTAGATGAGAGTGAACATAGTGAATTTGAGTATGATTATGAAGATGATGAACCTATTAGAGATAAAACTCTCTTCATAGCTGAGAAAGGAAGTTTCTCAAATCAAAATGAGTTTACTTAAAGTGATTTAAATGATGATAAAGATGAGGTGGACTATGATACTGAATTGATGAATTCCATTGGAAAACTAAAGATTAAGAAGAAGATTAAAAATAAGATGAAGTCACAAATCAAAGATAATGAGGAGCAATTCAGTGTGTTTTAAGAAAGAATGAATGAAGACACCAATGAGTATGAAGATATGGTCAAGCATCTCAATTATCAATTGGAAATCATGTCTACAAGCCTGAAAGATAAAGAAGATGAATGTTCAAGGTATGTAATAAAAAATGATTCATTAAGAGCTAAGTTATAAAATACATCTAGTAATTTAAAGTCATTTGTGAGATTTGAAAATATCTCAAGTGATCTAGATAATATTTTGAGTGGCAAAAAGCATGCAAGTGATAGAACTAGTCCAGGATACAAAAAATAACCATATAATGCAACTCAAGACAAAATGAATACTAATGTAAATAAGGAAAATCACACTTTGAATAAAAATCATCTAACAAGGAATGAAGGTGTTGGTAGAATGAAGACAAATCATATCAGACAACCAAATGCCATGAGGTATGCAAGTTTCAATGGTTAATTTTATACATGTAATCAATTTGGTCATAAGGCTAGAGAATTTATAATACCTATTAGAAATACATTTGCATGAAACTATGATGGGGGTCATCAGTTAAGAGGTGTGAGCAAGGTTAAGTGTTTTAACTATCAGGATGTGGGACACTTTGTTAAGCATTATCCAACTAAGGTAAGACAAGTTGATTTTACATCAAGAAGTATTGTTTGCTACAACTATGAGAAGATTGGTCACATTTATAGGTACTGTAAGCAAAGGTTATCAAGTCAAAAGAAGTTTAATCAGACTCCTAGAGTGTAATTTAGAAGAGAATTTAACTCATGAAAACCAAAGGTGATAAGAGTGAGTCATGATGAGTCTATAAGTCCAAGTAATATGTTTGCTATGGTATAGAATGCTACAAAAGTTGAAAAGTGTCAAGGGATCTCATTGTCTACTCATGTTGTGAATGAAGAGACCAAGTTAAAAGAGAATACCAAGGTGTTGTTTGAGGCTATTTATAAGGTGTGTATGGATACAAGTGAACATATTATTATTGATGATCAATTATCTTAAAAAAAACATCAATTTTTAGTGCCTAATGATGAGGTTCCTAACTACAAGGTGGATTATTTTGATGAAAAGGTATGTCATGAATCTATGTTGTCTTCATGTTAGTCAATCCAATCTTAAAAGAAAAAGAGAATATTTTAGTGGATGATCATGTTGTTTCTCTTAATCTAAAGAAGAAAAAGAATAACAATCAGTCTTATATCTACAAGAGGATTCTAGTGGTTACCGAGGAGATGTGGGCCACTCCTAGCTTCACTTTGTTTTAGAGAATTATGGTGTAGAAGAGGTCTATGTCTATGCTTCTTAAGAGACTCCTTTTAGTGGAGAAGCAAGTGTTGTTATGGTGTTATTTATAAGGTCCCAGAAGGAAAGATTTGGGTATTTTTTTATTGGAGTAGTTTACAATATCAATTTGAATGTTTTTAGTTGGTTTTGTCATCTAAAGGTATGTTGAAGTAAAATTGGATATTTTTTAGTACTCTCAATTTTCTTAGTTTTTGACTTAAGGGCAAGTAGACCTAAAATGGGTTATAGGAATTCAAGGTTAAAAAGGGTTTGAAGGCTCAAATATTGGTATAGAAGTGTGTAATGGATGTCTTCAGGTGTGGAAAAGTTTTAGAGGTGGTCATTGACTAGAAGGAGGTTTGTTGACCTTGTTTGTTTTGAGATTCTAGGGTTTTGGGCTATGCTATAAAATTAACTTGCCTCATGATTTAAGGTCTAAGGCTTCTTAATATGTTGAATTGGCTAAATGGGTTTTTAAATTAAGATTCATAGAGATTTGAAGGTTTATGGACATCAAGTTATTAAAGTGTTTTTCAAGATAGAGGCCTAAGTAGCTAGTAGGTTTGTGAAGAATGTTTTAGAGGATGATCTAGATGATGGAATTTGGTTTACTTGAGGGGGAATAAGATAGTTCTTGATATATGAAGTTTTAGGTCTTGAAGATGTGTCTACTAAAATTTATGAGCTCTGCAAGTTCTAGGTAGGGCTACAAGGAGTCTAGACAGGCCAAGTATGAATAATTGTTGTTTTTGATAAATTTCTCTAGAATATAAAGGCATGATTATTTTAAGGTGAGTTATCAATTTGGTTTAGAGCATGTTTCCTATTTGGTTATTAACATGAATTTGCATTGGTAGTCCTTGAAGTGACTTGAGAGAGAAGGCGTGTAAGCTTGTATGGTGGTTCTTCATGGTGTGTGAAGATTTGAAGATTCTCAAGAGTGAAATGGATAAAAAATATTAGGGGGGGTCCCTCTCAGATGTTTCTCAATGAGTTCCATCAATATTTAAAAACTTTTGTGTGTTCTTTATTTCATTGGTTATAGTGCTTGGTTGAATAGAATTTTGGCATAGAGCAAGAGGAAGTTTTCAAGGAAAAAGAGGTTAACTTAAGGTAAGGGGGAGTTTTTATCATATTTTTAAAATGGTCATATCTTATTGATGGTATTTTTAGGTCCTTAGGATCAATTTGTGCCCACTATATCATTGTGTCAAAGGGGGAAAATTTTCCTATTGTTAGAGTGCTTGAAGAGAGAAAGAAGGTGAGTTGTATGATGGGTGTTGACATTAATGAAAAATTATGATATTGTTGGAGAGTTTTCAGTAATGTCATGGAAGTGTCCAAGTGATTGGATGAATTTTCTTGATAATCTAAGTGTCAATGACAAAGTGTGCAATGTGCTTGTCCTAGTATGCTTGAAGAAGGCTTGGTTGATCTTTAGAGTTTGACTATTTAGAGATGATTAAGGATGATTCTAAATAATTGAGGATGTGAAAGGGGTCTTATCAAAGGTTAAGGATAATTGGTGAGATTTTGAAAGTGCATGGCATTCATCTAGTTCTTCATATTGTTCATCTAGGAATAGTTAGCTCTGTGATAAATAAATATGAGGAGGCATATTTATGGCATCATGTTTCACATGCATGAAGGTTTCAAGAGGAAATGGTCACATGGGTTTGTCTATTATTGTTCCTAATTTATATGGTTAAAATTTTAGGATATGTGATGAAGCACAACAAAAGATATGCAAGTGTAAAGTATGCCTCCCAAACAATTCTAAGCATTTTGGGTTTATGGCCAAAAAATCTGAGTAATCATTTTGATGGCATTATATCTCACACATGGGAGTGTTCTAGGAGTATATTCATATAGTTTTGGATTATTTTATATGATTAGATCATATTTTCCAAGTTTTAGATCATGCAATTTAGTGCACCAGAAGTTATTAAGGTGTAAAGTTGGTCCCTCAGATAGAAGTTCATGAAGTTCCAACACTTAGCCAAATTTTTAAGGGATATCTAACAATTTGCATTTTATCGCATCATAGATTGACAGTGAAAAATAAATCTGAGCTCAATTTCATTAAATGTATAAATTCAAGTAAGAGCCTAATAAGTAGTTCTATAATGGTATATCTTGTACACACAAAAGTTTTAAGAGATACTTGATATATGGATGGATTCCTTTAAAAAAAGAAGATCATCTATGAAAATTTGAGAACATGCATTTTATTAAGGCAAAATATATATTTTTTCAAATTTTCCCTTCTAGGTAGATTACAATAGTTCTCATACTTAGCCAATTTTACATGATGTTAAAGATCACGACTAAATGGTGATGTAATAGTTCATGAGAGTTTGTACATGTAGATATATAATGCATGATGATTAAAATGGATAAGAGTGTTTTTTAGTTAATGAAATTAAAGTCTAATCTATGTATAGAAGATTGACAGATCATGTTTTTTCCAACTTGTTAGGAAGTAGCAAGATGATGATAAGTGTTCAATGTTTAATTAAAGGTAGAGGTAAAGAATGAGCTACTTATAGATCTAATGGTGAGTGGATGTTCATACAAATATAGATCAATGGTACATATTGATCAAAATGTTTTCAAAATGTCCAATGTTTAACACAAATAAAGACAAATCTACGTATAGGTAGATCGACAAAATGCATTAAGTCAAATAGTCAAGATGAAGATCTAAAGGTGAGTGATGAAAGGTAAAGACTGATCTAGTTCCAATAATATTTATGGTGTGTGTTTAATATAAGAAGTGAGGACATGAGATGAGGACAAGGTGTTTGAGGTTTAACTGTGACCATTGGCATTTTAATTTACAAAGGGAAAAAGTAGTCTATAGTGTTTGAGCCATAACTTTTTATCTAGGATGAATTTGTTAATGGTGTAAAAGACAAAGATGAAGAGGACTCCATATCACATCTAGTGAACCTAGTTAAGAGTTACAAATGTTTTTAAATTCAAATATATTAAGCTCCAAAGTTGATTATGTGTTTCACTGTGTTCTGTATGTGACTCAAGAAGATTATTTGAGGTTGTTTTGATGTTTTGTAGATGTTTCATGATGAATTTTCTATTGGAGAGTGTTTTAGACTCCTTGTGGATGATCTTTATGATATTTGGAGGTGTGATAAATCTATGTTTAGAATGAACAATGCTTAATAATTTCATTTTGTGTTTGATCATGGTGTCCCTATGTATAAGGCTACTATTTGAATAGATTGAGCATACATAGAGGTGGGAAATGATAACTATTATCACTTAAGGATGTCAAAGGGTTCATGAGGAGTGGACCTATGTATTTGGAAGTGGTCCTATTTTTTTATTTTTATCATTAAAGTGATAAAGAATATAATAGGTCTCCATGAGAATAATAAGGGCACTTAATCCTAATTTAAAACATGGAGCTACTTAAGTGTGACTCGTAGATGTTATGGCTGACCTATGAGAAGGTATTGATCTTTGTATTCATATGATAGAATATTTAAGGGTTAATTCATGTATAATAGCCAACTAAGATGGTGATTAATCATAAGGACTATATATATAGTGAATTTAAAGATAATGATTTCTAGGCTTTGGTGTGAGAGTTACAAGAGTGGAGAAAAGGGTGTTTTGTGTTGAGTAGATCAGAGTGTTTTAAAGCAAAGGATATAAGAGAGGGGTGTTCCTAGTAAATGGGTTATGAGTAGAGAAAATTAAGGAGTATGTGTATGACCTCTAGGTTATATTTCTATTGTCTAAATTTAGTTGTTGTAGGTTTGAAGATTGAAGATAAGCAAAGAAGTGTAGAGTGATCTAAAAGGTGGTTTTGGATGCATTATGAGTATGTAAATAATTTTCATGGGTTGTGTTATCATATTTCCATCATCAGGTGTTGAATACATTATTTTAAAGGTGGAATTGTTCATTTATTAGGAGGTCAAAAGGACTTGACCATCCTTAGGGGTAGGGGATCCTTGTGAAACAAGTGTTTCATTAAAGGCCTTAGGTCAAAAGGAATTGACCAAGGTTTTGGGTTAGAATAACTTCACAAACATGTGGTGATAATAAATTGATCATCTTAAGGGTTTTTATCCTTTTAGAATAGTTGTTTCACTAAATTCTAGTCAGAAGGACTTGACTAGTCTCTTGTTTGTGATCATCTGATAGGACAAGTAGTTCATTTGATTATAGGTTTGAGAGTGAGTTTTATTCCCAAAGAGGATTTCCCACATAGATCATGTGTTATGCATGTGATATTATTTATCTTTTTATTCATTACTATAAATGATGTGTATGCTTCATGAATGCTAGTATTAGTTGGTTAAGAGTTTGAACAAATTGAAAAGATTGGAATTAAAGTTTGAATTATCTTGATTCACTTATTCACCCCCTTCTTAGTGATTATACCTATAAAATTTAGGTGTTGGTCATTCAATATCAGATTTAATCTATATATATTTGGATATGACATCTTTATATACTATGTGTCTATGATAATGAATATTGTTTTGAAAATTATTTTATCCTAATTTAGTTTTAGAAACCCTAATAGGATATAAACTAGTGTATGAATTTAGATAGATAGATAGGGCATTCAAGCATAAATATAAATTTAAAATATTGAAATTGATTGCACCAATTTAAAAGTGGCATTTCATAAATATAGTAATTAAAACATAGAAATATGTATTTATCTATTATGAATAAATGTAAAACTATGACTATATTCTGATAGTGGAAAACAAAGTGAATTAGGCATGTGATTCATCTAATTTGGGAATTATGTCTATATCTATGTAGGGTCAATTATATTAGATCTAGGTTAATATAAACTTAGGCTATTGACCTATAGTGCTTAATAGTGACATATGTTAAGAATAGGGTCTAAAATAATATGGTCACATTCACTTATATTTGAAATCTCTATATGTGTGATGTAAAATATTAATGATGCTCACAAGTCTATAAATAATCTTCCTTTACCTTGAAACCCTAAGTGTGTTTGTTAAATTATAAATCTATAAAATATGGGAAATTTTAATGGGTTAAGATGATCTAAATAACCACCATTTATGATTGACTATTATCTATGCATTTGATACTCCGAGGATGGAAATAAATCCACATGTAGTTCTCCCACATAGTTTGATTGCAAAAATTTTCTCCTTATCTATATCACTGCAACTAATGATTTGGGTTTGATACAATTATTTATTTTACTTGGATTAATTATGCTTTTTAATTGGATTTTGACTATTCCTAGTGATTGATTCATAATCTGAGAAGAATATGGAAAATTTTCTCAATGTGTAATAGTGTATAGATATGTACTAGATAAGTTCCCAAGTTCCCTATCAAGTGAGGCCTTGATTTGTATATATATATTAGTCCAATTGGGTAATTAATCACACAACTAACATGTTGGTTATATATATATATATATATATATATATATATATATATATATATATATATATATATATATATTAGTCTAATTGGGTAATTAATCACACAACTAACATGTTGGGTATATGGGCTAACCCTTAGGAAAGATATGATTTTAATAAGTATTTTTCACTAGGAGATGGTCACTATTGATAGACATAAGTTTTTATTGACTAGTGATATTGACCCAGTCTAATGTTAATGACATGTGCATAAGGGGATTAAAATAATAATTTTTGCATGTCTATATATAATAGTATGAAATATTTAAATATATAATGAGTTTCATATAAGTGTGTAAAAAATGTAACATACAAATCAAAATAATAAGGTAGCATGTAGGTGTAAGATAATGGTGGGTTCAGACAATATATATGAGTGTAAATAATGCATAGTAAATGTATGCCAATATTATCATTTTAAAGTGCATAGAAGTATATTTTAGTTTCTAAAAATTACCCCATTTAATTTTACTAATGGAATTACTATAGGAAAATGAAAATGTATTCCTAAGTGAGTACAACACACTTTGTATTTAGTAATAACATCCAATTGTGTAGATCACTCAGTAGAAAAAAATTCAAAAACATATGGTAGTCAATGTCCATTTATTGAAATATGAAATCTAAAACTAAAGAACAAGGAATATGTACACATCTGCATTGGTGAAAATCATGTTCCCTTTGCAAATTTTTTGAGATGATTATTTATTATTTAAGCATTAGATAAATGTGCTTTTTATTGAAGCACTTATAGATTGGTTCCTATTGTTGAACCATTTATAAATTTAGTATGATACAACCCCATTTTGTGTAATAATTAAATCCTTTGGGTTTGGAATAAAACATCCCCCAAGCCTCATATATTTTAGGAGAAGTACATAATTTACTAATCGAGATAACTACATAAATATGATAAATAATGGGAACCACATGATGGGTTTTCTATAAGCAATGCCATGGTCATTGAGTGTTGTCAAAACTCAATGTATATTACCCATAGAAACATGAATCAAATAATTAAAAAAGTTTTTTATATTTAAGGTTCCTCAATAGTCAATGTGGATTGAACAACTATTTGAAAATAAATAATTTTAATAGTGTTTATTTCGAAATGTATAAAAGTGCATGAATCAGTGTCATGCCTTTTTAGTACTTGCCAAGTTTAAACTATTATAGTATGTGTGTGCATGAGATACTATCATGCCTCATTAATATAAAAGTGTGTCTATGTGCATGAACCAATATCATTCCCACTAAATATTGAACTATATATATGTGCATAAACAAGTATCATGTCCCCTGAATCTATAACAACTAATATGTAATATTATTTACTTATATTTCGAATCTGATAGCCTATATCTCAAATGTATGTTTATGTGGAAACCTATAATTCATGTTCCTAAAAATATATAAATATACCCATAAATATTCACTCATGTGTTTATGAATATGTACTCAATTCTATGTAGAGTAAGTGCATATGCCCCCATAATATGTATTGATGTGTATAATATTGAACATGTGAGATAATCATATAATATTTAAACTATTATGAATCTTTAAAAAAAAAATCATTCCATTTCTTTTTTCTCGGAGGCATATGTATCTATGAAAATCCCACTCTAATGACCCCTGTTGAGATGAGGGATTTTTCCTATAAGTTACTCATCTCAAATGAAAATTTAATTGTATCATGTCATGTATAAAGATAACATCATGTGCAATCATATGAACATGTGGAGAGTAAGTCATCATAGAAATGTATATATCAATAAAGGCATGTATGTATCATATATAATTCAAGGCATATATAGATTTATCATTTAATCACATTGTAGTAACCATCACTTACAATATAAGTGGATAATACCATGTAGTAAATGTGAATTATATGTATCACCACACAACTCAATGTCATCAATCTCAATAAGTGAAATAATCTCAACAACATCAATAGTTATTTTCATGCATAAGGCCAAAGGTTTCATACAATGGACATGAAGATGGAATAAAAAAAATACCAAAGGATACACACAAGAGATATAAATATGTTGATAATAGGGGACATAATAACATCACAATAAGCAAGGCCAACAAAAAAACATAATAGACAATCACAAATATCATGTAAGAGTTTAATAACATAAATGAAGAATAAAACAATTAATTACTAGTGTACACCATCAATATGTATCAATGTCACATCATAGTATAATAGCATATCCATGTAGTAATGTTCAAGATATTAGTAACTAAAAATACATGTGTAAGTAATCTAGAAAGCTCAACTTGATAAAGAGGTCATAGAAAGATATAACCTATAATAATGAAAGATATGGAAGAATTTTACCCCAATATTAGCATGGACACTAGGTAGAGGACAGTCCAACATCTATATGTCCATGCATAATATGTATGTCTTATATCACACTTAGATACTATTGATAAAATTTTATCCTAGGTCAAATAAATTCAATCCCCCTACATTTTCAAACTTCTCATACGGTCCTTCTAGGTTTGAAATATTCACCAAGGTCCTAAATGAGGTTAATTCATAGTTTGAGGGTCATAAAATATGTCTTAACCTTTGTCACATTTGTCTATTTGTCCTAATGTCATTTTATGCCACCTTTTGGGTCATGATAAATAAGTTATATGGTTATTACAAAAAATACCAAATTTCAAATAATAAGATAATTTACTTCCTATCATATAATTTTAAATCAAAATTTTGAAAATGAAATGTTGCAGGTTCAATATTAAAATAAGAAGATCACCTACAAAAGGGGTGGTTTTAGATGCTTTATGAATTGAAGTGACTCATCTAACATATGTGAATACCTTAGGAAGATGTCTTGATATCCCCATAGGTCATTTATAGGCTCAATTGGATTCAATATATCCAAAATTTCCAAAAACCAATTTCTCTCATGTCACTCTCTTAGACAAGTCAAGAAGGGTCAATGATTTTCAATTGGTATAAACAAGGTAAGAAGAATTAAAGTGAATGTAATTATTGGATGTTAGGTGTACCTTTTTACTTCCATTTCATGGTAATGATTTCAATATTGGTGGTTTATGATAAATTAATAATCATTAATATTGTTATCACCTCCTAACTTCCTATGTAATCCTAACATCTCTATTTTCTCATTTGATTGTATTGGTCTACATGAACCAAGTAGTGTAGGTGGACTTATAGAGAATATACACTCATTTAATGATAATTACAACTTAGTGTGTCACATGTGGACATGGAAGGATGAGTAGTATCACTCTCTTATGCTAGAAGTGAACATCAATGATGGCTGAGAATAGTGTTTCACAGTTTTAGAGTTTGTTCTCGTATGATTAGCTCCAAGTTAAGGTTGAATGGATTGTCCACTGAAAGATCTAGAGGTTGATTGAGATAGGACCCTAAGATATTAAATAAGGATTGATTAGAGTTGTAATGTTCATAGTCACCTATAATCACTTGTAGGTATATATAGAGAATTATAAGACTATCCAAAACCTAAGAGATAGGTTATGTATAATTTTAAGACCTAAATGGAATTATAAATTCATTTAGGGTTCATTAACATAGTAAATAACTATAGTCAATTCAAGACATGCAGTCAGTTAGGTTGAATAAATTTTCTTAATGGGATGTTTTATCTTAACTTCTTTGAAAGTATATTTTTTTCCATATAGTGTCATCTTGTGGTGAAGGTTTATGAGGTCTGAGAAAGACTAATGGCTTCATTATTATAGCCTAGGTTTAGAAATAATTAATTCTATAATATTTTGATTAGGTTGAGATATTTATGGTTGAGTGAGGTTTCAACTCATTCAAGTTTCTAATTAAAACACTCAAAAGCTACAGTGCCATTAGACCAAATGAACATTAAACTTTCAAACCTATAGTTCATTAGTGATAGAGAGATGATAGCATGTGAAGGTAGAAATGAGCCCATTTAGTTGTGACATGGTCCTAATGACCTGAATATGGAACCAAAATTTTTAAATACAATGCTCAAACATGTATCATCACCTCCAATAATCTTTTTTTCTCTAATGAGCACCTACAGTTTGACTCAAACTCAAGCTAGCCCAAGGTAATGAAAGATGTAGGTTTTGAAGTTTGAAATAGGTGTAAGATGAAATGGACACATTTAAACCACTATTTTATTGATGATATCACACTTCATGTGATTTTTATAGGAAAAGGAAGTAGAGTAAAGATGAATTAAACTAGTTTCTAACTCTATGCTCAATCAAGCAAAATCTTGCACACAGTCCTAACATGCCTATAACTAGTCTTTAATACATGTGATGTTGATGGATCTAGGAGTATGATCTATAATTTAAACTTAGTAAAAATTCACCTCATTACCTAAAAAATATCTCCATGTTATTATTTGGGTTGAACTATTAGTGGAGGTGCCCACTATTTTATCTCAAACTAGAGGCACTCCACAGTCAATGAAATCTACAGACCTAGTATATTGGTGGTAAAATATGAAAGGGAGAGAAAATAAATATTTTTGGATGATTTATAGATTTTAATTTAAGGTTAAAAAAGGTTTATAAGGTCTTACATTCACTTTGATCACTCATAAGTTGTCATATACTCAAATACACATTTTATGCCTATTAGCCCTAAGAGTTAGGCATGAACCATCAGGTACCTAATGTAATTATTATGACCATATGATCTTCCCAAGAAAATTTATATCCTTAATTGGAGAGTGGAGGATTTATTGGACTTGGTTTTTTTCATAGAACAACCTAGAATTGGTCATTTTGGCCTAAATTTGTCTCAAGGGTATCTAGAATGCATAGCAAGAACTTGAAAGCCATTTTATTTCACTCATATATGTATGTAAAATTTGAATTGTATATAAAACCCTTATATAGAGTTTATTTGGGTCATTTACTTGAAATTAGTGGAATTATTTTGAAGGTTAAGGTCTTAACCTTTATGAATCATTGTTAAGAACATAAACAACCTAAAACCCTCCTAAAACACTCATAAGAGACTGATGAAGAAAATATGAATGTAAATTCATAAAAAATTGGTAAATTGACATATAATATGACTTATATCAACTTGACACTCTCAGGTTCTTCACCATTCAATTGTTCCATACTTTCACTTGTACAGATAGGTCAAACTCTATGTTTTATGCAAGTTTTGAGGTAATTTGAAGGTGCATAAGGGAATAGATAGGTGAAATCCATTATTTAAGATGTTTAGATATGTTTTATAAATACTCATACTCTTTTATCATCTTATTTATTTTTGTATACCCATCTACTAAACTAATTATTGTAGGCAATCTTGGATAAAATAGTGAGAAGCAAGGTGATTGCCTAAGTTGAAGATGAGAGGTTTGATATTGAATCTTATTGCAGTATATCTAATGGAATATAATTAAAATAGGTTTTTATTATGTTTCTCACATATATACAACAAAATTTAATGAACATTTATAGGTCCTCCTAGTGACAAGTGTCTGAATTCAGGCTTAAAGGGCTAGTAAGCAGCTACAAGAAAGTGAACAACAAGTGTTAAAGAGAAGGTCATTAGTTGAGGGGTGTATAATGACTTAAAAAATATTGTTTTCATATTATCAGGTTAGGATACATGTGTTAATGACTTCTAATCAAATTCTAGTTATCCAAGTGAACTCTTCATGAAGAAAATTATTTTAAGAAGGATAGTGAAAGTGTCCATATGCCAACTTCAAGGAGATGTCATGTTTGTGATTGACACGTATCCAAAGAAGATTCATGACCTCTTTTATAACTCTTTATCTTTAATTTTAACTAATTTTTTAGGCTTGACACTTGTCATGGTGACTCTTCAATGTCACTCTTTCTCTCTCTTCTCCTATGCTCTATATATTGAAGCCATTTTGGCATTATAAATAATCCACAATTACTATGAAAAAGCTCTTATAGTTTTGAAATCTTGTTTTTCCTTTGAATAAATTCTTCTCAAGCTAGTTTAGTCTTTGAAACTCTTTAATAAGTATGTCAAGTAGTCCATTTAGATGGCAAGTTATGAATGTTTTCTCTTTGCTTCCATTATGCTCTTTTATGCATTATATGAGTGGCATTTATCCTAATAGGTCTCATGAAGTGTATATTATTGTTAGGTATATTTTGAAGTGTGAAGGAGATTAATAGTTTCTAAAATTAGACCTCCTAGTTACCCACATTTTGAATTTCATGGTAATCTACCTCCATGTAGAAACACTTATGTTAGAAGAACCTTTGAGTTGAGATCAGTTTTAGCAGTCTCCCTTTTTATTACTAATGTAAGTATCTTTATGGAGATATATTTGGTGTATCACCTCTATTAGTAGGTTAATTTTATGTTTCCTTCTTCCCTTTTCACCCAAAATAAATGATTATTTAAGTGTAGTGTGTGAGCCTAAAAGATAGATCAAAGGAGCTATCCCATAATCTAGAGATCTATTTCTTGTATTAATTTAACTTTATGTAGAGATAGTTCCATTTTATCCCAAATTTGAGAAGGTCTGATTGGCTTATCTAGGGTGAAAATTTGGGATATAGTAGTTCTATCATTCCCAATGGGACATAAAGTCTAATAAGTTTATTCAAGGTGGATGTTGGTCTTGAAAACAAGGAGGATATAATAGTCCACTTCTTATGTTATCTAGAGACTCCAAAAATTGACTCTTAGTGGTAGACTAGTGCACTATTTCATGCCCAATATAAACACAAGTTATATTACTAAATACATTCCTTTTGAATTCTTATTAATTGCTCATTATTCATACAAAGTAAACAAATTTTATAAAACCCATCCTTACCCAAATAGATCCTACCTTGATCACAAACATATAAGAAAGTTTTTGATTGGCCCATTTTTGAAAATTCCTAAAGTTACAATGGAAAGGAACCTAAATTTTATTACCTTAAATGTCTATATTCCTATAATAATTTCCCATTATGATGGCATTCCCATATATTCCATCAAAATTATTCCCTCATACACCAGTGAGAATGCCATAACCCCTATTGAACATATTAGAAACATTGCTAACTTCTACAATATACATCAAGTCATTGAAGAGAACATAACAATTAGTTTGTTGGCTATCACTTTCAATGGTAAAACTATTGATTGGTATGGTAAATTGGCCCCTAGATCTATCACCACATGGGATGTGTTTGGAGATGCTTTAAGGAAAATATTTGAAGACAAAAGTGATAACTTATCATTGATTAAGTAGTTGAACATAATAAGGAAAGAACCTCAAGAAGTTAATCAAGACTTCAACACAAGATTTTAAAAGACATGGCATAAGATCCTAATCTTGGTAAGGCTTACAACACATCATGCTTTCCTTTATTATCTTAAATATTTTAATAGTGATATTTCTATGATGATACAATATATGGGAGGGATCACATTGCCTAATACCTATGAAGTGTCCATTACAATAGAGAATATTTTTATTAAGGATGGGAATATTTCCCAAATACCTCATATGCCTCTATTCCCTAATTTTTATACCCTACACCTACTATTACTCCCATTTCTACACAAAAACATAAGCCTACGGTCCCTAGTCATACAAATAAATCCAATGAGGTAGAAATAATGAGGGCTCTCGATCAAGTAATATTAGGTCTCAAAAAGATCATACAATAGTAATAAGTTAACCCTTTAAAAATCTAATACAAACATGATGTGTCCTACCCTGACTATCAAGGTAATATACCACCCTTTCAAGGTCACCCTCAAGGTCAAGGACAACTAGTTCAATTAAAGTCTTATAATGGTTACAATCTTAATGTTCCCTCCATGTCAAAATCATTAATGCATACTCAAAACAAAATTACTCAAAAGCATGATGGTCAGCATTCATGAGATCAACCTCATGATCCATATACCTATCTCAATGAGTCCTTTAATCAAGATTTCATGGAAAATTTGGGAACAATGCCAACCATGACTCAAGATGAGGTACCTAATGGGGGAAAAAATGGAAAGAGTGCTCAAGTGGGGTATAGTTTAGTCAATTGGCATCAAGATGACTCATGTTTTGTGAACTACCAAGGGTAATCAATTAAAAACTCAAGTCCTATAGCTACAAACATAAGGGTAAAGAGAAAGGCAATTGAACAGTCTCAAGGGTATAGTAATGGTTCATCAATGAGTTTTCAAACATCCCAAATGTCAAGTATGTCTAATGAAGTCCAAAATATACAAATAGATTAAATAAATTAGGATGCTAATAGTTCTTTCATGCCTCAAAATTTTCAAGGTATAGGTAGCATTATTCCTACTAGTGGGCAAGCTAAGGTTAGTGTCTTTGTCACTAACATTATAGAGAAAATGAAGAAGGATCATGTGAATGTGTCAATGTTGGATAAATTATCAATACCTAGATAAGAAAAACTTATCCAAAAAGAGATATCCAAACTTAGTTTGAAAACCAAGCATCCTAGTGAGAAAGAGGTAGCATTGACAAACATTTTAAACCCTAGTGAAAGACAGTCAAACAAAGTTGAGAAAGTAGACAAACCTCCTCCATTATATCTATATATCATCATTGGAGAGGCTTTGGTACACAATTATTTTATTGATAGTGGATCAAGTACTTGTGTCATGCTCAAGCATGTAGTTGATAAATTGAACTTGAAGTATGAGCCTCATTTTAAGTGAGTGCTAAAATTGGATGAGTTAGCTACCAAGATAATTAGCATAATCAAAGGTTTGTAACTTATTCTTCATGCTCATCCTACTTTTACCATTTATCAAGATGTTATGGTTTTGTATGTGCCACCTCATTTTGCCCTTTATTTGTCAAGAGAGTTTATAACTAAGATTAGAGTTTACTTGACTTTAGATTAGTCTTATATGGAATTTAGGACTAGGTATGGTGCTAAAGTGTTAATCAAATTTGAACCTCTATCTATTTTTCATGGAGATCCATATGTGTCTTATACATCTAACATGAATTGAAATATAAATGATGAAGAATATCATCCTAGTGATAAATAACCTCTAACACTTCTTAATGTCATAACTAACTTGTACCTTGATGTTGGGGAGCTGAATAGTATGAAATTGAAGAAATTGGTCTTGGTACATACATCCTCCATGGGAAATGTGATGGAAATATTAAGGTAGATTCTTATGACACTCCAAAATAATTTGCATGGGGAAAATATATGGTGCATGTGGATGATGATGTTTATATACCAACTATAACAAAGCATGATATTCTTTATGACCATTCAGTTCTACTTACTAAAGAAGAGGACGTTCATGAGCATGAACCTCAAGAAGAGGTAGATGATATTTGGAAATAATTCAATGCCATAGTATAGGAGTTTTATGAGGTAAGTAGGACTACAACTTTTCAAAAGGAATACAGACCTGATGATGACATCAATCATGATCCATATGAACACAAGGAGGATCTTGAAGTCTTTACCAAGTAAGAAAAAACTTTGGTGGACTATTAAGTGTTTGAGAAAAAAGAAGATATCCTTGATGACTCTCACTAATAGACATATCATGATTCAAATGGATTTGAAGATGAGAAGGCTTTGATGACACCCAATGGTCAGATTGAGGATTTCCAAGTGGACATGACAAAGGCAAAGTAAGTTGCAAAGTCAAAAAAAACTTTAGGAGGGATAGATGAAGTGTTCATGAGAGCTCCAAGTGATACACTCTTAGTTATAAAAATATCTAATAGTGATAAGTCATTTAATTGCCTCCATAAGCTAGATTTCAATGACAAATATTCATTCTATGATGGATTTTTTTCATGGAGCAATAGAGATTATAGTAGCATTGTTTTTGACCCTAGTTGAATAAATTAAGATGTGTCCTTCACCTCAAATGTTTTGAGGTCTTATACATATTAGGATAGGTGTGTGTTTTCTCTAAGTGCTTATAAGAGCACAAGTGTGTGTCTTCGTATCTTGTTTTGTGTGTTTGTTTCATGTTGTGTTTGGTGTGAGTTTGAGGTATTTTCATAGGAATATCAATGTTAATTAAATTATATTGGTAACTCCATTACCCAAAGATAAGAGAAGGCAACTGGTCCTTGGCATAGTAGGCATGCTACTCCCTATAAATTTCCAAAATGTCAACCAAATTTACCTTAAGTCAAATTAAGTCAACCCCCTCAAATTTTCAAACTTTTCATAAGGTCCTTATAGGTTTGAAATATTCACCAAGGTCCTAAATGAGGTTAATTCATAGTTTTAGGGTCATAAAATATGTCTTAACCTTTGTCACATTTGTCTATTTGTCATAATGTCATTTTATGCCACCTTTTGGGCCATGTTAAGGAAGTTGTATAATTTATTCTCAAAATAACAAATGTCAAAGAGTAAGATAATGCACTTCTTATCATATAATGTTAGAGGATAGTTTTGAAACTAAAATATTTTAGGTTCAATGTTAAAATAAGAATATCACCTATAAAAGGGGTAGTTTTAGATGTTGTACAGATTGAAGTAACTCATTTGACACATGCAACTAATTTAAGAAGGTGTATTTAGATATCCATAGGTCACTTATAAGATAAAGTGGGTTAAATAGATCCAAAATTTTCAAAAAATGGTTTCTCTCTCCTATTGATCCCTTAGACATGTTATGAAGGGTCAAAGATTTCCAATTGATACATATAGGGTAAGAAGAGTTGAAGTGAATATACTTGGTAGATGTTAGGGGTCCTTGTGTACTTATATTTCATGGTTATGGTTTCAATATGGGTGCTCTATACTATATGAAAAATCATTAATATTATTAACACCTCCAAACCACCTACGTAATCATAATGGCTCAGTTTTCTCATCTAATTACATTGGTCTGCATGAACCAAGTAGTGTAGGTGGAATTGTAAATAATATACACCCACATAATGTTGATTCAAACATGGTGTGGCATGTGTGAAAATGGAAGGATGAGTAATATCACTCTCTTTTACTATAAGTGAACATTAATGAAGGTTTAGAATAGTGTTTCATAGTTGTAAAGTTTTTTCTCTTGTGAGTAGCTCCAAGTTATGGAAATGCATTGGTCTTCAACCCCTCAGAGCATGGTTAGCTAGATTCTCCATTAAAGGATCAAGAGGTTGATTGAGATAGGCCCTAAGATACTACATAAGGACTAATTAGAGTCTTAATGTCCATAGTCACCCATAGGTATCATAGGGAATTGTAAAACTATCCAAAACCTAAGAGATAGGTTGTGTATAATTTTAAGAATTGTATGGAATTATCAAGTCATTTAGGGTTCGTTAACATAGTCAAGATCTAAAGTTAGTTCAAGACTTGTAGTCAGTCATTTTGAAGAAATTTGAATAATGGTAATTTTTACCTTAACTTATCTAAGAGTATATTTTGTTCCATATAGTTCTATTTTGTGGTGAAGGTTTATGAGGTCTAAGAAAGCATAATATCTCATTCTTGTAGCATAGGCCTAGAAGTAACATGCCAATTCAATAATAGGTTGATTAAGTTAAGATAGTGATGGTTGATTGAGGTTTCAAATCATTAAATTTTCTAATGAAAACACTTAGAAACTATAGAGCCATTAGACCAAATGAACATTGAACTTGCAGACATATAATGCATTGATGATAGAGAGATGATAGAATGTGAAGGTAGAAATGATCCCATTTAGGTGTGAGATGGGCCTAGTGAATTTAATATGGAACCAAAATCATGAAATACAATGATAAAATATGTATCATCACTTACATGAATCTTTTTTTCTCTAATGAGCACCTATTGTTTGACTCATATTCAAACTAGTCCAAATTAATGAAGGATGTAGGTTTAAAAATTTGATGGAGGTGTAGGATGAAATGAACACATTAAAAAAAATATTAGAGTGATTATATCACACTTAATATGATTTATATAGGTCAATTAATATGAGTGAAGATGAATTAAACTATTTTTCAACTCCATGCTCAGTCAAGCAAAATCCTACACCCAGTCCTAACAGGCCTATAACTAGTCATTATAGCATGTGATGTTGAAAGATATGAGAGTATGATATTGAATTGAAACTTATTATATAGTATATTCATGACCTAAATATTATATCCATGGTCTCAGTTGGGCTAGACTAATAGTGGCGGTATTCACTATTTTGTCTCAAAATAGAGGTACTCCATAATCAACACAATCTATAGACCTAGTACATTAGGGGTAAAAGGATGAAAGGGAGAGCAAAGAATAATTTTTTTTAATAATTATAAGGTTTAATTTAAGGTTAAAAAAGGTTTAAAATTTATTAAATTAATTTTTACCACTCATAGGTGGTCATATACTCAAATACATAGTTTATGCCTATTAGACCTAAGAACTAAGCATGAACCATCAGATGCCTAATGTCATTATTATGAACATATGATATTCCAAAAAAAATTGAGATCCTTCATGTGATATTTTAAGATTTATTGGACTTAATGGTTTGTAGCTAACAACCTATAATTGGTCATTTTGGCATAAATTTGTCTCAAGGGTATCTAGAATGCATAGTAGGAACTCAAGAGCCATTTTCTTTCACTCATATCTATACAGACAATGTGCATGTTGTCTCAATAACTTAGGGAGAGTTTATGGGGGTTTTATAATTTATCTAAATGGAATTTTTTTTAAGGTTAAGGTCTTAACCTTTATGAATCATTGTTAATAACCTAAAGGACCTAAAACCCTCTTAAAACCTTCATAAGAACCTGATGAAGAAAAGATCAATGGTAATACATCTAGAAGGGGTAAATTGAATTATAAGATTATTTGGATCAATTTGAAACTCTCTCAATCTCTTCACCATTCAATTTTTTCATACCATCACTTATACAAATAAGTCAAGATCTATCTTTTTTGCAAGTTTTAAGGTAATTTGAAGGTGCACAAGGCAATAAATAGGTGAAATCCATTGTGTAAGGTGTGTAGATATGTGTTCTAACTCATCATACTACTTTCTCACCCAAATTATGCATGGAAACCCTTTTTCTAAATTGATTATTTTAGGTAGTCTTGGACAAAATAGTGAGATGTAAAGTGACTACCTAAGTTGAAGATGAAAAGTGTTACATTGAATATTCTTGAGATTTACCTAATAAAATAAAATATAATTAGGTTCTTATGATGTGTCTCAAATATTTTCAATAAACTTTATTAAATATGTATAGGTCATCCTAGTGATAAGTGTGTGAGTTTAAGCCTAAATGGATAGTGAGCCACTATAAGAAAGTGAACAAGTGTCAAAGAGAAGGTCATCAGTTGAGGGGTGTATAATGACTTAACAAGTCTTGTTTTCATATCATCAGGTTAGGGTACATCTTTCAATTACTTCCAAGGTATTTAAGTTAACTCTTCATCAAGAAAATATTTTTAAGAAGGATAATGAGTGTCCATATACCAGCTTTAATGAGATGCCATGTTTGTGATTAACACTTGTCATAGGAAGCTTCAAACCTATTTTCTAAATCCTTATCTTACATTGTAACTAGTTTTCAAGACTTTAAACTTGGCATGGTTAATCTTCAACATCACTCTTTATCTCTATTCTCTTATGCTCTATATATTAAATCCATTTTGTCATTGTAAACAATCCATAATTGATATGGCGAAGCCCTACTAGTTTTGACATCTATTTTTGCCTTTGAATAAGTTATTCTCAATCTAGTTTAGTCTCTAAAACTATTGCATAATCATTTAAAGTAGTCTATTTAGATGATAAGTGATTAATGTTTTCTCCTTACTTCAATTCTACTCTTGTATGCATTATGTGAGTAGCATTTCTTCTAACATGTCTAATGAAGTGTATATGTTTGTTAGGTGTATTTTTAAGTGTGAAGGAGATTATAAGTGTATAATATCAGACCTCCTAGTTACCAACCTATCAAATTGCATGAAAATATAACTCCATGTAGAAACACTTATGCTAGGGTAACCTTTGAGTTGAGGTAAGTTTTAATAGTCTACCTTCTTAGTACAAATGCAAGTATGTTTGTGGAGATATCTTTGGTGTATCACCTCTATTAGTGTAGGCTAATTTTATGTTCCTTCTTCCCTTTTCACCCTAAATAAGTGATTCATCTATTTTAGTGTGTGAGATTAAAATATAGATCAAGGGGCTTAGCCTATAATCTAGAGATATATCTTTTGTATCTATTTACCTATATGTAGAGATAGTTCCATGTTATCCCAAATTTGAGAAGGTTTGACTAACTTATCTAGGGTGAAATTTTGGTCTATAATAGATGCCATGAAAATCATATGTATGTGAAAATAATATGTCATCTACGAAACATGTGATTAAAAACATATATAAATAGTGTAATCTACTAATCATGTCTTGTTTAAGTCATAATTTTGATTTTTTTAAATTTTATTATTATTGGTATTTTGAAAATGTCAACTATAATCAAGCAATCCAAGTGGAAATGACTTCAAAAATAGAATAATGGGAGGGATCTAGACAATCTGCAACATTTGTCCAGGCATAGTGTGCATTAGATGTGATAGCATTAGAATGTGGAGGAAGTGAAATTATGCAATAATCCCCCACTATATATGTGTATAAAAAAAATTTAAATTATTATAGCATGTGGAGATAAGAGTAAATATGTCCCCTAGTGGGTACAAATCAATGTCCACTAATGTGATATGTAGATATAGATGTATATGATCATGTAAATAGAAGCCATAAAGGATGTATAATTAGTCAATATGTAAGAGTGAGAAATTAAAATGCCACAAATTATGTATAATATAATTTTTTTAGGATGTTTCATGGATTTCCTATTTAGGAAAACAATCAAGAGGCTAGTGTAAAGTAAAATAAATCTAAGGGATAGAATAATAGTCAATGCAGATGCATATGAGTACATGTATGTAAAGATATAATAAGAAATTGATGAGAAAACTAAGAGGATATGTAAAATATATAATATTGAATCTTATCCAATGATTTAATCAAAAAAATCTCTCATGGAGTTTTTGCATAAAATATTTGATCTCCTACTAAATTATGTTTTAAATCACCAATTGAAATTTGTTGTTGATTTATAGGTCATATATTATATTTTTGAATGATTTTTTTTTTATTTGTTCATTTTATCTAAATAATATCCCTCTCTTGAAATGGTAATATTCACATAGTAATTCTCAAATGTAATATATTCATGATCTCTACCATATGTTTCTCCCTTTGGCCTTAGCCATAATCTTCCTAGTTTTATATTGTATTGATCCAAATTAGGGAAAATGTTAAATGTAACTAAAAAATTTTTTAGACCAAATGTTATAGTAATATCAATGGATCCAATGAATTAAAAACATTAATTATTATTATCCAAGTGTGCCTTATCATATTCAAGGTAGTTTAGTAGTTTCAAGCCACAAACATTACTTCATAACCATTAGCAATCTCCATATTATCATATTACATGCCATCTATATGAAGGCTAAGAATAAAAGTATCTAGATATGTTGAACTCTTTTTATTTATCTATTTTTAAATTGTACTTGTGACATTAGCTTATTTAGGTATATCTTCATTTTTAACTTCAATATTAAGAAATCCTTTGTCTAGATTGTTTTATTTTTAACATAAATTTCTTTTTGCAACCTTTCTTTTTAAAACTTATATGTTTTTAATGCATTATTTTAGTAACTCCTCTTGTTGTAACTTTTTCAACCTTTCTGTTATAAGTTTTCCTATTTTAAAATTTATTTTTGGAACCTTAATATTTATAACTTATCTTTTTTAACATTTCTTACTCTAATTATTCTTTTTGAAATTTTAATTTTTCTAATTGTTCTATTTTTAACTTTTGCTTTTCAAACTATTCCTTTTGTAACCTTTTATTTTCAAACTATTTCTTTTATAACATTTAATTTTATAACTTTTAATTTTGTAATTTTTCCTTTTCTAATTTCTCCTTTTGTTATTTTTTTAGTTTCTCCTTGGATTATGAAATAATATTAGCTTGAGTAGGTTACTTAAAATCATTATTTTATTAAATATGGAGATATGTTTGAGAATATAGATGTATAGTATTATCATTTTTGGATCTATAATTGTTTAAATTAGATTTATATAGTGATATTATCATCTTTTAACTAGTGTTATATCAGATTCCAATAATTATATTATTGGTTTCTAGTGTGATATTGGATTCCAACTATCATGAAATTAGGTTTAAATTATATCCTAATTAGTATGGATCATATAATGCCTCATAGTTTTCATAGTACCACTGATACTTTTCATTGTAGTATATAATATTTATAAAAAATTTAGCTCATTTAAGCCAAATTAACACATCATGACATGTAATATTATCAAATATTAGTGCACCAATGTTAAACAATTTACACCATGTAAAAGTATTAGACAACACTTTTTATCAGCCAAAAAATTGTTTGATTATACCCTTATAAAACCAAAGTGATTTACACATACATTTATCTAAGTTTTAAAAAATTTAATTTAATGTACCCTTATGAAATAAATAATCACTTCACAGCCACATTGTATGTTTTAGACTTATTCTCATGCCGAATATATATCTTCAAGGCTAATGGACCCAATCATAGTTTAAGTTGAAATCCATAAATTTAAATGTCCACATGGGCCCATTTTAAATAAAATTTAATATGTGCTCTAGGAGAGTAAATAAATATATGGCCCCATGATCTTGTTGTAATAACCATGTGTATCAACTTTGTAAACTTAAGTTTTCCAAAAAAATATATATGAGCTCTATTGGTTTTCAAGAGATGATAAAATTATGTTGATATATTATGTGAAAAAAAAAGTAAACATATGAAGAGATAATAAGGATTTTAAGTTTCAAAAAAAACTTAGCTTTTTAAGGCCACCTCAATGAGAATAAAAGATATCTCCATGACTCCATATCCTCATGATGATAATTTTACACATATTATCTTCTAATGTTATATATGTATTAAAAGTAAAGTATGTGATGTATTAATGTTTTATGTGTGGTATACTTATTTATTATTTATGGGTAAGCCAAGTATGTGAATGAAGGTTAAATCAAATAAAAAAATTGAATGAATCAGTGAACATTGACTCAAGCCACTTAAATTTTATGGGACTTCATGAACTTGAGACACCAAGATACTACCACATCCACATGCATTTTCAGATTTTGCCTTTACATTTGTCCTCTATTTATTTTGTCATGTCCATTAAAATTGATGACACATCAATATAAATTTGGTGATATAATGAGGATGAATTTCAAAAATAGGCCAAAAAAAGCTAAACTTAAATTTGATATAATTTCCTTGTATTTCAACACTTTCTATCCTTTTTATTTTTACATCACCATAGACTATGATGTGTGCTTAAAAAACACATAATAATTTTGAATTATCATGACCACACCTACCTGACATTATTATTTTCATTATTATTTGAGAATTATGTTGTGTTGTTAAACAAATTAAATAATTATTACATTTATTCAGTAGATTGTGATATTTTAGACTTATTAATTTGAATAAATTTAGTTATACATTTATTTTATTTTATAATATATGAAATAGGTATTTTTGATGTCTTTACTATGACTATAGGTGTTGCCTTGGTATGAGCTAGGTCATAAATCAAATCATGTTATTTGGTGGTGAATGTAAGGTATACATGTATACATTAAGGTATAATATGAATGAGATCATAAACCTAGAGATTTGACCCTTTGTTTGATTATAATATTTATACTTGCCTTTTACTATGTTTCCCTAAGTATTATGTAGTCCAATTTATTTTTTGGTCAATTATGCTTCTTATTGTTTGGAAGTATTCTTATACCTAATGGATATTACTAAGTAATCTATTTTGGTCATGGGTTAAGAATTATGTCATTATAACAATGATGAACCAAATTATATAATGGAACTTATGATAGGTTCCAAAGTATTCTAGGTTGAATTTATAAACTAGTCACTTATGTCATAGGTCACTTAGCCCTTTAACAGGGTGGAATCCTTCTTATTGGAAGTCCATAGTCACTAAGACTAGGGGAAAAAGTGGGATCCATAGAACATGGCCATGTAATTTTATTTATATCTTTTCATAAAATATAAATTAAGTCCATAATACTTTGGCTTGATGGCATTTTAAGCCACTATAAACTTGGAATAATGTAACAATAATTATATTATTGATTTATTTATGTGGGAAGACTAATCATAAATTAGGTATTTTCGTGATGGAAGGATATTGAAGGTCTATTAGGAATTCAATGGTTTTTGCATGGAATTTGATTATTATTGCATGGATAATAATGAGGGTTTATAACTCATTTAGTTTCATACATAAACACCATGGAAGCACTAGTTTTATTGTGATACTTAAATGAGATGCAGTTATGAGAAATTAAAGGTTTTCTTCTAGTTGGAACTTTAGTGGGTATGGAAGGATATTCATTAAATTTACTAGTTTTTGTAGAAGGAATACATGGTGAAACTTAGATATAAATTAATAAATAAGTAATGTAAGGAAATATCAAATCACCACCAATTGGTCATTACATCCTTCAAGAAAAAATTAAGTTCTTGTTGGCTATTTGGATGAAGTTAAATATGTGTTTTAGTTTATGTGTAAATCATCTTTAGTTTGGAACTATAATGTAAATATTCCTAAAAGACCTAAATTGGTTTTATAATTGGCCAAGTATATCCCATTTTAGGGAAGTCGCTAGGTTTTATCTTTCTCTTAGATGGTGTAAGGATGAACTATGGAAAAATGAATTCTTTCTCTAAGTTTGTATGATTAAATTTAGGTCATTGTTTTGGTTTTAACCATTCTTTTTTATTTGTATGTTTTGACATCTCCATTATATTCAATTTGGTTTTGTAACCATGAAATTATTTAGCATTTTTATCCTTTCTATGTCTTATATATGAAACCCTACACCCATTATGGATCTCATTTGCATGTTGCCTTAAGTGTTTGCCTATATGTTTTGTTTTTGGCATTTGGTATATGTCCCCCTCTTTAAATAATGGTTGAGGTGGGTAGGGACCCACTTATGGTTTGGATCATTGTGTATGGAATGATTTATAGTTCATATTTTTTGTTTCTCATTACTCCAGTTGGATGAACCTTGTTGTTTAGATATTAGCTTTCTTTTGTTTTCATTTGATGAAGGTATGGAATGACCTAAAATGGTGAATTTATATATAAAATAGCCACTATATGTATGCCATTTCAACTATATAAATTATTTCATGTAATTTGTATTTATTTTTTTTATTATCTTATGATTAATAAAGATTTGAATAGAAATTATTGACAGTCTTAATGGATTGATAATTTTTTATTACTTGTTTTGTTACTTGTATAGATTGGTTTTATTTTCAAAATAATAAATTTTTCAACACATTTCAATGATTTATATATTTATAAAAATAATTTTGATGAAACTCTTTTATTATTCTATAATTGATTCCTTCTTTAAATTTGGTACAATATTAAATAGAAGTATGAATATACTTTTAGATCATGAGGACTCTTTGTTCTACCTGTATAAATGAGGTTTTTAAACTGAGCATATGTTTTGAGAATAATCCTTCATAGAATAAAAATATTTTTCCATTTACATTTGAAGATATATTTTATTTATCTTCATTGATTTAGTAACTCAGGCTTAATAGTAGAACTACGCATATATAAAACTCGACCTTGAATAGTTATATTGTAGCTACTTTTTAGAAAAAAATGTTACTATTGTTATTTAGTTTATTATTTAAGGTGATTTAGTAAGATGATATTTTATTTTTTATAATTTATATTAATATAATAAAATAGGAATTCAAATAGAATTTGATATTCACTAGAATGAAATCTAGGATCTCTTTTTTTATTTTTTTACATTATGTGTTCACAAGGAACATTGTTAATATTGGTAATATAAATAGTTACATTGTAATGGGTCATTACTCATCATCAATATGAACTATCCATTACCTATAGCATGTTAGTATAGTATACAAACATGAATCATTTTAGTTTCCATTTTTGCTATGGGGATTTGAATAAATTATCTTGTATGCAATTTTTAAAGAATTCATACTTATCACATCTTCAAAAAAAAAATTATTGGTGCTTGGATCAAATATTAAGATTAAAATATAAGGGTTTTAGTCTAACTAGTGAATATTATGATTACTTATATGCATCCACTAGGGTACAAATCCCTCTAGGTACCTAACATAGAGAGTCAAATGGTTAAGGCTAATATCATGCCTTAGGTGAAATTTATGGTTTGGATGCCTCTTAATTTAGGTTTTTTACATGAAATATATCACTAATTTAGATGTATCATTACTAATAATTTAATCTACTTTATGTTTATTTACAAAATATGGGTTGATATGTTGATATTCTATGTAATTCACTAATTCCATGTGAATGTTTCCTATTGAAGCATGCACAAAAAAATGTGATTAATATAAAAATTCTCTATTTTAATGATGGTATTAGTGATGAGTGATTAACTATCAATCATCACAAACATGATTGATTCACTTATTATAGCCTAGAAGGTTAATTATAAGTTTTAGTGGTTTTTATAATTTGGGATGGTCTTGCAGTTGATTTATAATGTATACTTGCATTCTTGCTAACACAACTATAGAGTGTTATGTTTTAGTTTGGAATTAAAATTAATTAAAATTAATTTCAATGGTATAAATAAAATATTATGTTCATTAAACTCTCATATTTTACACAAGTTTGAGGTATTTCTTTCTATTTATCATTTAAGATCAAATAAGTCGATTAGTTTGACTAATTACACATGGTCATAATCATCCTTAGTAAATAATATGTGGATAGTAATTAAGATGAATTGTTTTATTTTACATTGAATTCATAGTTTTTATAGTTCAAAATGTTATTGATCAACTTGCAACTTAAATCTCAAATTGATAAGGTTATTGTTTAATAGTTTATTAATATGAAAGTGTTATTTATCTTTAAGTTGTCTCAATTTGTAGACAATAGGGGAAAAATTACTAGTTTAACATAATTGGGTACAAAATATTAATTTTATGATCTTAAGTTTAACTTAACTAATATTTCCTACTCCTCTAATGTTTATATTATCTTTGCACATTAATTATGTACCCATTTAGGGATAATTATGTAGGGAACATAATAAAATTTGATGAACACCAATACAACACAAGTGATTGTCTTATTGCATTTATAAATTTGAAAGAATGTTGGTTAATATTAGATGTCCCATTTAAAGATCAAAAAGGTCATGTTTTAATTACAGATGACCTTTAAAGTATTAAATTAATGTAATTATATAATTAAGTTTTACATATTTAAATGAATATTAAAGGATATGATTTTTTTAAATAGTCATGAAGAAGGATATTTAGGCTACATAATTATATAAATGAATAGTTCAATATTGACTAGATGGTGGCAACTATTAGATTGGAATGGTAAACCTTCACCATTATCCCATAATCAATTACATTTAGTGAAAAATTAAAATAATAGATTATAAACAAATATTTGCTAAATAAGTGAAGGTGGCATATGATTTGGCCTCTAGCCAAATCTCACTCTCTTAATGATCATGAGGAAAATAATATGGTTTCTTGCTTAATACACTAACATGGAGTTTAAATTATAGCTTGTTTAAGTAAGCGAGTTGAAGCATCACCATTTGAAATAATTTTTTGATGAAGTAAACAGATGTTATTTTAAACATTAATTCAAGAACTAACATATCATGATTAAGCCTTAAACCATGTACTAACCCTATAATTAATACTCCTTGATACATCCTTTGTATGTAGTTATAAACTATTTAATAATATGTTATCACTAGTGGGACTACTTTAACTAAAGATATAATATGATTTATATGCTTACTTGTAATTCCTATTAAAATTTGAATATGATAATATATATCTAAGGATATATATAAATATGATTTCTCACATAACCTTGGAATTTACTTGGATTATTGTTAGAATCAGTTAACATAACCCTAAAAATCAAGTTTTATTGTTAGCTTAAATTTGGGAGTTATGATATGTGGAATCAAAGACTTCATTTAGCTTAAAGGAAATGTTGGTGGAATAACTTACATAAATATGTTATTAATGTTTCTTATGATATTAAGAACTAAATTAACCCAATAAATTTTTAATGTTGAAAGTGATCTAATTGATAATCATGATTAGGATGAGTATGTACATGGTGATGTTGATGCTAATAATAATAGTAGAAATGTTGAGAATCAAAATAACCTTGATAATCACATTCCTAATGAATAAAATTATGATAAAAATGAAATATTAGGTACATTACATAATATTAAAGTGTAAATGTAAGGGTAAAATCAAATATTGACTCACCTAAAAAATCTACAAGAGGTGGGCAGGAAGAAGAGCCTCATGATGAGAATCCTAGGTAACAATTCATTATTTATCCCATAATAAAGGATATCAATAAGCTTACTTGTCCTATATTATCTATTGGAGATACTAGGGATGTCTCTAAGGCATGGATGATTAATTTTCTAAAATATTTTACTCTACATAATATGGGTTCCAACACAATATTGTGCATTAGATCTTACCAGTTGGTAGGTGATGCTAAATTTAGTGGAAACATTTGTGTTCTCTCAAATGGTATGATTCCCTAACTATGTCATGTTAAACCACTAAGATATATTAAAACTAAATAGTATCTATAAAGAGTAAAAAATTAATGAATTTCAATTGTTGAAACAAGGAGCCATGGTGTTTTTAGAATATGAAAACAAGCTTCTAGATTTCCTTCATCATGTAAATTACATGTAGGATGAGGAAACTAAGGTTATAAAGTTAAATTCAAGATTTAATTAGTTAAATATGCATGATTTAAACATTAATAAACTACTAACATTAGTTTCTTCTTTGGAATCAACACATCATGCTAGAAAAAAAGTCTCACCAGAAAGCAGGGCAAGATTATAGGAATAACGAGATGTAGAATAAATCCAAGTCAATATCCCCTTTGGTAAGAAAAAATTTAAAGAAAAATTATTTGAAAAATATTTTTTGAAATAACCAATATTCTATAATAAAATTTTATAAAAACAACAGATGTTCAAAAACTAATTTCTTTGCCAAGAAGAGTGTTTAAAACATCAACCAACAACATGAAAGCTTATGTGTTCCTACCACAAGAGATAATATTATCCTTTTAAAACCTAAATATATTATAACATTTTTTGAATGAGGTGATAACCTTTACTATAAGGATTGGCTTATACTTTGAGGCAAACACAAGGTCTATGTGGTTATGGACAATAGAAATGCAAATTTTCAATCCACTCCAATCACAACTTGAGGTATAATTTTAGTTTTTTCATTCATAATTTTAACCGATTTAGGAGAACCATATAGTTTTATTTATTTTTAAAGTGATTTAAAAATTAAATTTAAACCTTTTAAACTTAGATAAGGATGAGAGGTATACTTTGGCACTGAGAAAAAGTTATTTCTTTTCGAATGCCTTAAACAAGATGAGTTTGATCTAGTAGTTTTTAAGACCCATGTAAACATATTTCTTACCCATTTAGGATAATAAGACATTATATTAGGCATGGATAGGTTAATTTATCACCAATACAAGATTTATTATTATAATAATAATATTCAATGTCTATATGAAGGTGTTAAACCTGTATTGATCTAAGGAATCATTAATGCCTCAACTCAAAGAATACTTTTAGCTTTACAACTGAAAAGAGATGTAATAAAGTGATGCCATATCTATTATATAAAATTAAATGAATTATTTTAAGAGATAAAATCTATTATTCAAGACTACCTTATCTTAGAATAATTTATGTATGTTTTTCTTGAAGAGCTACTAGGATTGCCTCCTAAAAGAGCATTTGATTTATAAAAGATGTAATGCCTAGAGATACCCCTCCATCCAAATCACTATAAAAAATTAATGTATCATATCTAAGAGAACTCAAAATTCAAATACAAGAACTATTTTATAAAGGGTTAATATGACATAATGTGCCACCCTAGGGAGATATGGTAGTCTTTATTAAAAATAAATACATGATTCTCATATTATGAATTTACTATAGAATGTTGAATAAGGTCACCAATAAGAACATTTATACTAATCCAAGGATATATGATCTATGTGATCAAATGAGGGGGAAAACTATATTTTATAAGATATATCTTTATTCAAAGTATCACCAAATCTGCATCCATGATGAATATGTTGATAAAATTTATTTTAAAATAAGGTATGGACACTATGAATTTATGGTTATGCCTTTTAGCCTAACCAATGCACTAGTTGCTTTCTTGAATTTGTTGCATAGTAATTTTTAGGATTTTATTGACCAATTTATTATAATTTTCCTTGATGAAATACTAATTTACTCAAGGAATAATCAATAACATGAACAACACTTAATAATGGTGTTGCAGAGATCAAGGCAACACAATCTATTTGGTAATTTATCCAAGTGTTCTTTCTTTGAAACATAAATTCACTATCTAGGATATGTACTCTTTAGTAATGGTATTGTAGTGTATCCTTAAAATATTTCAATAATTAATGAATTTACAACTCTTAAGAATTCATATGAATTGTGATGCTTCATGGGACTATTTGGTTATTACCAAATGTTTATACAAGAGATTTCTAGAATTACAAACCCCATGACTTCCTTATAAAATAAGGGAAATAAGTCTTATTAGATTTCAAAGTGTGAATAATTTTTCCAAAAGATAAAATATTTGATAACTTTATCTCATATTTTGGTCATTCCTAACCCAAATGGAAATTTTAAAGTATGGATTAATGCTTTTAAGATTGGTATTGGCATTTTTCTAACTCAAGATGGCAAGGTAGTTGCCTATGAGTCTTGAAAGATTAAAAATCATGAGAAAAAATACCTAACTCATGATTTGGAGATAATATATGTCATCCATGTTTTCAATAAATGGATTTATTTATTTTTGGGAAAGAATTTTCCAATAAAATATGACCACAAAAGTGTTGTGCACTTGTTTTGTACAGATGAGTTGAATTCAAGGCAAAGAAGATGGTTATAATTTATCATCAATTTTAATATTGATATTTATAATGTAAAATGGAAGGATAATATATTGTTTAATTCTCTAATTAGGATAACCTACATTTTTTTTATCTCCATTCTGAAATTAAATTTCAAAAATTTTGTGTTGTTATAGTAGAAGTCAGATTTGGAATACCTAAAAATTTGGTTGAATTTTGATCATAAAATTTTAGTTCTAATTTTTATGGATCTAGATGGTATATTAAGACATGAAATCAAAATTTATTTTTCTAACTTAGGTCATTTAAGGGGAAAATTTTTTAATGAAGTGCATGTGGCACCTCTTTTTTACCATCTAGGTGTCACAAAATGACACAAGAGCTAAAAATGTTATATTTTTAGCCAAGCATAAATAAATATGTGGTTTTGTTTATGGAAAAATGTTTAAAATTACAACATTATAATGCTTATTACTTATATTTTATAGGATTCATATATCCTCAGCTAACCTAGAAGGAAATTCATTATGATGTCAATGGATTATATCTCTAAACTACCTAAATCTTGGGGCAGACATGATACAATCCTGGTTGTGATTGATAAATTAACGAAGGTTGTTCACTTCATAGTAGGAAATGTTATAGGTGATTTTTTACATAATTTAAAATAAATTTTTAAAATAATTGGTTGGCCTACATGATGTGCCAAAAGTAATCTTTGATCAAGATAAGTTGTTCACGTCTAGATTTTGGCAGACTTTGATGGTTGCATTTGGTACTAAACTGAATTTCAATTTAACATATCACTCAAAAATTAATGGTAAAAATAAATGGTTTAATTAATTTTTGAATACATTATAATAATTTATGTCATGGATCAACAATAAAGTTTGGAATATCACCTCTACTTGGTGGAAATTTCCTACAATAATACTTATCATTCAGTTATCAAAATGGCACCTTTAGAAGCCTTATATGGGTGAAAGTGAAGAACTCATTTAGGCTAGGAAATCTTGGAAAAACAAGTTTATTATTCCAATTAACTTTTCAAGAGTTTGACTAACAAAGGGTTTTCATTTTCCAAAGATTAATTATTACTTCTAATCGGCAAAAAAGTTACGTTGATCTAAAAAGGTCACCTAGAGAAATTAATGTATTTGATAAAGTATTTATTAGTATAAAACCTCAAAAAATATTTATCAAGTTTGTAAATTCATATAAACTTTCTCCATTTTAGTCATCCCCTTTGACATAGTGTAAAATATTAACCCAATGGCTTCTTGTCTAGATCTTCTTCCTTATCTATCTAGAATACATGATGTTTTCATGTAGCCTTGCTAAGGAAATATGTTTCCAATTTGTATCATATTATAGATTGGAATAATATTTAGGTATAATAAAATGATATGATATAGTTATATCCCATCAAGATTATAGCTCATTGTAGCATTAATTTGTGAAATATAAAAGTTTATCAAATTATGATCTAATGGGATCATGAGGGTGAGAAAAGTGCTAACTAAGAACATAAATATTTTTTTTTTTAAATACCATCCTCACTTATTATAGGCTCCAAAGATGTTACCACTCTTTATGGAGGGTGGATGTCAGACCCCACTTACTTTACATTAATATTTTCATTATTATTTAAGATTTATGCTATGTTTTTAAATAACTTGGATAATTACTATAGTTTTTCAATACATTATGATATTTCAAACTTATTAATTTGAATATATTTAGTGATATATTAAATTTATTTTATCATATATGAGGTAGGTATTGGTGATCTATTTTTATGATGTAAATGTTTCCTCAATATGAACTTGATTAGAAAATTGAGCATGTCATTTAGTGGTGAATGTAAGTGTTGATGTTTGTTTTATACACACCACAAAATCTTACGAGATAACCTCTAACATTTTAGGATTTGTGAAAATATTCATTCTAATGCATGAGTTTAAGGGTATTTAGATTTATAAATAAATTGGTGGTGAAATATAAATTAGAAATGGGCTATTTAACTTGGATGGTTTATATATATGGAATCTAATAGAAACCAAATTATAATTTAGATGGCTAGGTAGATTCTAGCCTAAAGTGGACTAGATCAGAAAAACATATAAAAGGATGGGAATTTGTACACACTTAAAATTGGATACTTTGTGTGAATTATAATTATACTTTAGATGGCTAGGTGGATTCTAACCTAAAGTGGACTGGATCAGAAAAATATATAAAAGGATGGAAAGTTGTACACACTTAAAATTAAATACTTTGTGTCAATTATAATTAAGTATTCTATTAAAAGTTTCAACTTTACCAAAATCACATATCCTCTAATTATTAATTAATTACCTAGTTAATTAACCTAATCTAATCCTAATGGAAAGTTCCATGGATTAGGAAATTACTTATTTTCTAAATTCTAAATTGGAATATTACCTCACCCAAGGTGACATAATCATACCAAGTGTTCAAGTAAGAGTTATTAAAATATCTTACACACTCTTCCTATCATACACCTCTTACACATTATTCCTCTTACACCCATGTTACATACACAAAGGGGTCATGGTTTGAATCTCTTACATTTCTATGACCCACTCTACCCCTTTTATTCCACACTCCATATTTCTTGTTTATGAAAATGGAGGACTAATCTTGGAACCTTGATCTTCATCTCAATATGGATGGTCCATAATAATTTACCAAATCTATAAATGAAAGTGTTTACACACTTTTCCAGAATGGTCAACTAAGGAAACAAATCTCTGTCAAATATCAAGGGCATAATTTAAGCAATTATTTATGCCAAATCTAATTCAAATAAAAATAAAAGTGTAGACAAGGAGAGGTACTCTCCACATAAGTACTCAAGCATAGATAAAGACAAATACATCTATAATTTGAGCTTAAACTATGTTAGATTAATTTTTAATCATATATTAAAGGGAGGTAAAAGTGTCTTTTTTATCCTTCCAATTTGAATTTCATGTTTGATTATTCTGGCTCACCCTAGGGATTGGGCTTGAGTAGTTATGTCCTCAAGTTTTTTTGGATTATTTCACTAAAAATTGATTAAAACCTCTTATATTATTGATATACATAAAGGCACATCCAGTGGGACATCTTGAATTATTAGACACATCCCACAACCTTTTTTAGATGACTAGAATTATTATAATTACTAGAATTTGCCTTCTAAAAATTTAATTATCTCTCTTTTGTTCTAAAAGTCCATCAAAACTCCTTCAAAAGTAAACAATGAATTCATGATTGCATAACTACAAATTCAATAGGATCTTCAACAAAATCATTATTGTCAAGAGTGAAATAATCCTTTGTGACTTCACCCTATTATGCATAGGAACAAATTATGAAAACAATGCCTTTATCAGTGAAATTGTTAGTTTTGAAATCTTTCTCATACATTTTTTTTTTCTAACATTATTTTTCTATAGAATCACAAAATTAGAGACAACTTTAGCAAAATCATGTATGCAAATCATAAAATTATAATCTTAAATAGTGAATTCATTTCCTTGTTTTTTTATAATACTATTTTTCACATAAGCATAAAATTGTACACTTTAATTATGATATTGTTCTATCTAATCATGAAATTATAATCGGAAATAGGAAAATCATTTTATTCACTACTTTTTGTTTGACTTTTTCTACATAGTTTATGAAATAGAGGAATTTAATAGTGAAATCACTAACCCTAATTAAAAAATGATTTATGATTTTTATATGTTTTTTATGCAAGGTTGAATGAAAACATTGACATAATTATTAGTGAAATCATTCTAGAAAATCATGAAATCATTTATGTTCTATTTTACCCTATTTTCTATAGTATCTAGTGAATGGATAAATTGGCATAAATTATTGTTAAATAATCTAACATAAATATGAAATCATCTAATATAACTTTTAAATCATCTAATAAAACTGTGAAATAATTTAAAAAAATTTTAGAATCATCTAATGAAACTATATATTTATTCTACATAAGATTACCCAACTTCTAAAGGTTTATCCAGGGTCATCCAAACTCCATTTTTGATGATTCAGTTTTTAAAAACATATGTTTTCTCCTAATTTTTTAGAATATTCCATTATTTTATCTTAATATTGCATTTATATTTTATAAAATAAATAAAATGAAGGTACTAATATATTTTCTTACAAGTTAACATTCTAGCTTGTTTGTCACATGTTTTGCTTGTCAAAGACCACATTTTCAAAATTCTAACTATTTGTGTTACAGGACCTTAGCCAAAGAACTGGTACTCAAAGTTAATAAAAATTATTCTATCTCACATTTCAATTTGGGAATCTAAAATTAACTCACACTTCAATTTGGGTTTAACAAAAAATATTCAATTTCAAAGTTATTTAATTTCTTTTAAGTTTTCTTGTTTACTTGATTGTCTTGTGGGTTTTTTTTTCACATATGCTCTCCCCTTTTGGGTGATTCATAAATGTAAAAGTTTTTATTTGCCTTTATCCTATTTTGACTTAATTTCATGTATTTCATCACCTTCTCACAAGTCTTTAGGGGTGATTTGACCTCAAAAGTGACATACTAGCATTATACCAAACCCCACATATCCAATGGGGTATATAAATTAAGGAATGTGCCATCATGAAGACATGGCTTTTTATTTTCAAACATACAAGTGAGGAAGTAACCCTAGGAGTTATTTTCAATATTGAAGGTCAATATTGGGTACCCTCAAATGGAGAAATATTGGGAATGAGATTGAGCTTATTCATTGATGGATTTGCACCCATATACTAAAAGGTATATAGGGACCATCTAGATAGCCCATTATAAAATAGTAACAAAACCCCAAATATGGTATAACCTCAATAAGACCCTTATAGATGAAGTAGTTGTGAAGGGGCTAGACCCTATCATGAATGGGTTGATCCTGGATTCAATGACATAGGGTTGCAATAGTAATATCCCATAAAGATAGCCTTAATTATATGAACATTAATAGAGAAGGGGGTGTAAAAGCCCTACCAATAATTATAATAATTTATTTAATGAACATTTAAACATGTAATCTTCTCTCCAGGTATGTGTTTCATAAGTCTAAATGGATGTGATGTAAACATGTGTTAGTTATTAAATCTCCTTGTAATGTGTTTGTGTTATTTCTTGACTATTGTGAAAAAACCATGTTTATACTTAGGAATAAATCAAACCAACCAAAACCATTTTAAACACACATAATGAGGTGTTACTCTACAAAAATTCCAAGTCAAATCAAAGTAACATGTTATAACTTAGTTCCTATACCTATCTTTCTTGTTCAAACCACATAGTTCAAATTTCAAAATTGAACCAAGAGTATTGTAAAATGTCAAATTACCAATACCATTATAATACCACAATCCAAATATTGTTCAAATTATGCCATTATGATTTTCATTTGAATCTAAATCTAAGTCCAAAATTCCAACACCAATTTCAAATAACAATTTCCAATCCAAATGACAACTCTTTTTCAAAATGATGTCGTTATGCCATCTAATTCATATCAAATTTTAATTATAATCTAAGAAAAGTCTAATGCCAAACATGGTTTAACATGTCAACCCAAATCAATTAAAATTAGACCTTTTTTAAAAATCCAAATGCCACTCAACCCTTCTTCCAAATTTCAAATTCAATCAACTTTTCAAATCAAATCAAGTTTAATTGAAGTCCAATGATAAAAACCAATGTTGGTTAAACATTTCTTGAAACCAATTCCTATTCCAAGTTCTAATTCCAATTATAATAAAATTGGGCCAAGCTCCAATTTGATACAAACTTTTTCAAAGCCTAAGTTAAATTTTACAATCATATCAGATGGCCTCTCAAACCAAACCAAACCAAAGTCCAACTTCTTGAAATCCTTTTATGTACCAAGATTTTTGCACCCTTTTTCAAACAAGTTTCACTCGCACACCTTTCCTATTTGGATCCTTACATGAGCCAACTTTTATTGAACTAGTCCATTTGAACATTTACTTTAATAGACCCAAGCAAACATTCAATGTCTACCAAGTCCAATTACAACTTTAGAATCCAAATCTGATTTTTCTCAAACTAAGTTACCATGTCCCAATTTAAAATCCAAATATAGTTTATATTGAACCATGTACCAATAAAATCTAAATCTAGTTCATCTTAAACCATGTTCCATACTAACTAAATTCAAAACTAGTTCATCATAAACCCTGTTCCATACTAACTAAAGTCAAAACTAGTTCATCTTGAACCATGTACCAAACCAAATTATATACCCTTATAAATTTTTATTGGTTCATCTTGAACCACATTCTCATTATAATGTCAAACCAAGTGTATTTAGGCCAAATTTAATTATTATGAATATATCATATGCTAATTAAAAACCATTTCTTGTCTTTCCATTCAGTCTCCTGCACATGTTGGTTGGGAATGAATTAATCATCACATCCATCCTTTCTTTCATTTGAATCATATCTATGTTAATACCACATGTTTTTGGGTCTAAACTAATTCAAGTCTATGTCAAGACCACCCTTTCTAGAGACAAACCATGCCAATCTATGTTGAATCTTCTATTTTGGGGGATAATCCATTCCAATTTATGATAACACCACCCTTTTTGGGGCCCTATCATTCCAATCTATACTAATGATTCTCTTTTTAGGTTGAAGCCTATTCTAATCTTGACTTATGCCACCCTTTTTTAGGCCAAACCATTCCTAATATATGTCAAGATTTCCCTCCTTGGGATCATTCTAAGTAAGACAAATTTTGTCCTCTTTGGGTCCAATTTATTCTATTTAATTCCCCTTGAATGTGTCCTTACTTTTGGTCATTCATATAAGGTTAATCTTAGTCATTGTCTTTCATGATTCTAAACCTATTCTAGCATGGCTAGTCCTATATCAAAAGCAATAGATCAAATCACTTAGTTTAGTCAAAAAATAGACTAATTTAAATTTATTTTAGACACTTTATCCATTAATCCAAAATTTAAGTTGGTCTTATAGCTACAAAAAATCCAAATGACCATTCTACATCAAAATTATCTTCCAAACATGACATATAGTATAGACTATGAACATGAATAATTTGATCGATAATTATTTGACAAAAAGGATAAATATCTTGTTAAATTATTGGAAATGGGTGCCAAACTTCTAAATGGTATTCCATTATAGGGCTTACACTATTTGATTAGATACCTTATAGAGACCCCATAATGAAGCCAACAGTCTAGACCTATTATACCATTTCCTAGCCGAGGACCCTTATCTATTAAAAAGCTAAGTGTTCCCAAGTCTGATAACTACTTGATCAAGATATGTCAATATGCCCTTCTCAAACATGATTATATATGTCCAATTTCAAATAAAGATAAATATGGTCAAACCATTATTGACATGTTTATCGAATCACCCATCTTTGACCAAAAGACAACCATCTATGAAAATTCCATTATTCATTCATTATCAAAATTTTACCATTTTTGAACATTTCTTCATCCTAAATCCTTCATTTAAAAGCAAAAGGTGACCAAGATACTTGTGGATAATATAATTCATCATGCCCTTTTCATGACTAATTCAACATTAGAAATGGTTTTTATACTATAGACAATTTTAGAATTGGGTTCCATTCCAAAAACAATATTAGATTTAACATTAAAAGTAGAATTAATGTCAGTATCAACATCAGATTCACATTCTATTGAGTCAAAATCAGCTTTAGAATCATAATATATTAGTGGATGTTGGGACATTAGCTGCATATTTGTGGCATATTTGATTGAAAACATTTGTGATTCTTTCATGATTTTTGAGGAAGCTTCCTTTAACATCAAAAAAATTTATCCTAGTAGCCTTATTTAGGATTATGATACCTTTTCCCTTACATTAAAAAAACACGTCTTTACCATTAACCAGCCTAGCCATTATATTGACATATCACCTCCCACAAATGTCAATTTGGACTGATAGAATCATGTACTGTTGAACTTATTATATTGTGACATTTTAGTGGTAGAATTTATAGGGAAGCAAAACACTATAAAAGTAGAATAATAATATCCTAGTGAAACCTTGTTTGAGGTTATAGACTATAATAATAATAAAAAATTAGAATCCTTTAGTGAAAATTTACTTAAGGTGCTAAGGTAAAATCAAAACAAATTATCAACATCCATTAATGAAACCTTATCTAAGGTGATATTTAAAATTTAAGTCACAAAAATAAATAATATTATGTTAGTGAAAACCTCTTTAAGCTACCAATAGCTAATCAAATTTGTTCCTTGTTACTTGATGAAGACATTATTGAGTACAATATCAACCCTACCACAACCAAAATCAAGTTAAATCTTGAATCAACAACAATGTGTGTGATTAAAAATCCCAGTTTTGATGTGTCCACCAAATCTTATACTTTACATTCTAAACCTATTATACATTCAATCCCTATGTTACATTATCTAATCAAATAATTTATCCCTTGACTATCCTTATTTACCCTTCCTGGCAACACTCTTTTTTATAGAGGCTATGAAGACATCATGTTTAAAGGTTTGGAGGACGTAGAATCAACAACCAAGGAATATTATAATAGTGGAAATATATTTCCTAACATCACTAGGATTTAGATAGAGCTATCATTCATATCATGTATGGTTAGATAATAAAATATTCCACATTATGCATCTCTTAATCATTCATAGAGTTGAGATGTTAGAAAATACATAAAAAATAGAAAAAAAAATTATCTTCAAACACCTTAACTTTTGGGGGTATCCTTATACACATTATAAAAAACTATTTTCAATTCATCTTGGACATTATATACCATTTACATTCAAAACATTATATATAATTCAACCCTATTCAACCCAACCTATCTTATTATGACCATTAATTTTCCTATCTTTACCTTGTTATGGAAGTTGAATGTATCTTAAGACCTATTTATGAAATATCTTCTGCCATTTGACCCATTATAATTCCATTCATGTTTTATACCCTAATATTTATTAGTATTATTTTATACTAGGGTTGAACTACATTGACCTGGGGTCCTTTTGGACTATGTACGTAGTGCCTAATTTTTAAGGTCAATTCAGCCACCCATTTTCCATGATCTCACCATTTTGTGAGTAATTTAAGCCATAATATTTCCATTTTTTGAACAAACTAATCCATGATCTCACCATTTTGTAAACTTTACCCATTTTACATCTCATAATCCTCCACTAAGTTAAGATCCCAAAAATTCTAAAATTTTTAAAATCCCCAAAATAACCTAAAAATCAAAAGGATTGCAAAAGGGTTCAAAATATCCATGAGAGATATTAAGCCCCAAAATTTTTAATCATTCTCTTATCTCATTAAATAGTGTCTCTACCTTTATTCTAGGTGACATGGTTTACCACATTTACCAGGTGGGAACCTCTTATCCAATCATGACCATTTACATTTTCCTTATACATTTCCTATTTTGTTCCATACCATTTTTGGGATAACTACATCAGTGTAAATTCCACATGGAATATGTATTAAATGGTTTGATGTATTATACATCTTGGGTTAGCTCATCTAATATTCTTAACTATGCTTTATTCCTAATTTATTTACCTCAAAACACTCTCACCATTTTTTGAGTTTACCCTTCTTTTTTCCTCCATAATCAAATCTCTTCCTTGTCATGACTTTTATTATATCCCATATCCTTAGGATAATTACACTTGGAACAAGTTCCTTAGGACTATTTAGGTAATATTCACTTAAAATTGTGGATTTGGAGTCATCTTGGCCACCCTTTCTTTTTTCTTCTATTCCCCCTTCCATATTCTCCTGTCGAATTTCCTCTAGATCTTAGGGTAAAAATACCCATGAGTAATGCCTTACATTCAAACATGAACAAATGATTAACATAACTATTTTATTATGTGTTTTTTTAATGTTTCATCATGCTTATCTTTGATTTTCTTTGGGTGTTTATTTGATCAAATGGTTACTTTCTATTACTTTTCCTTTAGTTTGTGTTCGCTTATTTATTTGAATTTTTTGTTTTTTTTACTTTTATGTTGTTTCCTCAACTCAGTACACTATACTAGTAGGGTCATCATCATGATGATTCCTATAACATAGTTTTAGCTGATTCCATTCATTATAATTTGATAGTAGTCATCATGGTTTCAATCACTAGTGCATTAATTTTAATTATCTATTGCATCAAGGGTCAGTCCTTATGCATAATTATGGTTTGGTCATTATGTTATTTTATCTCAAGATACATAATATCTGGTGATATATTTTTTAACCAAATTTAACTTCTAGTCAAATGGAGTCAACCCCTACTATTTTAAACTTTTGACTGAGGTTTTAAATGTCATATAGGGGTCTCATAATGTTCTATACATCTCACTTGGCCTTGTCTTAATCCTTGTCTAAGCTCACCTTCCTTGAAATGGTCTAGCCAACCAAAGTCAAACCTATTCAAACCCTATTCAAAGTTGGTCAAAGGTCCATTTTATGTTAATTTTTCCTAATATGGTCTTTAACATGTTACAATGTGTTTACAAGTCATAAATTGGTCATTTGTTATGTCTCATGTGTAAAAAAGAATCTTTTGGCCACTTTCTAGCCTATTAATTGACTTGTATTGAATTCCAAGAGGGAAATTTTGTCACCAAGGTGATTTTAAACGTGGAAGAGGTTAGACTCATGTTAGGGATAGTCATATGCCATCTAGGAGTTAGTTATAGTCAAAAAATAGGAGTTTCTCCTTATTTATAGGCCTTTTTGGGCACTTGTATGGTCTCCATGATCTGATCTTTAGCTAAAAACATGAGTGGAGTTTCCTCACACCCATTTCCACGTTTATTTTTCAAGGGTAATGTAAAAAAAAAATTACAACTCCTTTTCCTCTATTTTTTTGGGCAAGCAAAGAAAGGTCAACTTCAAGCACTTGGCATGGGTGTAAAGGTAGAGTTGGGAAGAGTGATTCTAGGGGTGGATTTTACTCTAAGTTCACTTCATTTTCATAAAAATAACTTGCAATTTGGTGCCTCATCCTTTATGAACAATGGCTAACACTCCAAGTAGATTTTTATGGGCTTATAACCATGAAGGGGTCTCTTTTTGAACTAATTTTAAAAACATTGTATTTGTTTTGATAAGTGAAGTGTTTTTCATGTATCTCTCAAGGATTTTATATAGGTTATACATTTTAATTTTGTTTTTGATATGTTCAAATTCTTATGAAGGTCTTTTCTAAGTTTTTTCTTGCTTTAAACCATGTTTTTTGCCTTTTGCTCAAAAGATGCACCTACAAGTGCCTTGAATGAAATTTTCCAAGGTTAATGTCAAGAATTGAACATGTTTCATGTGTTTTGAAGTGAAATTTCATTTTATGAATAGATAATGAACATTGAAGCCTAAACTATGCACCTTGTCAACCTTTTACTTCACTATCTGTTACAGTTGTATGCACATCTATAGGAAGGCTTAAATAGGGAGATAAAATGCTCTAAGGAGTGCCAAAGCATATTATGAGACCTATCTAGAACCATTTCATATTTAAAATTCCATGGAAAAATTATGTGAAGTGGTAGAATTAAAAATAATTAATGATCAACCTTCCTAGAAGTGAAGACTGAGTTGAGTGTCCCAATCCTTAAAATGGCCAAATAAAGGCCTAGGAGGCTTTTTAAGATATCATGAAACATGTTTATATGAGCCCTAAGGTGTCTACATGTAATTATCATGTTGTATTTGTTGATGCAGAAGATTGCACCCTTGGCAAAAGGCTAAGCTCCTGCTTTCATCATGCAACAATGGAAACTCCCCTCTCGCTTGTGGGACTGACAAAGCTGGAGGGGAGAGTCTCTAGATGAGGTCTAGCTCCCTCTGATGTATCATTTAGGCCCTATTTTCTCCTACTGCTAACAAACAAAATGGAAAAGGGGGGATGAAAAGAGAGGGAGATGCTGAAAATAGAACCTAACCTAAAAAGGGAAAAGGTGATACACCAAAAAAGTGTGATCTACTCTACCCAAACATACACTTTCCACTGAGAACCAGCTCCCATACACTTCATCTGACATGAGAAAACCCTCTACATTAGTGGGTTAGGGGTCCATGGAGACACAGGGAGGAAATAACTACTAGAGGCATTTTGAGACACACTACAACAGCCTATCCACTTCACCTATACTCCTTTAGGGACACTTCTGACAGACCTATAAAAAGAAACTCAAAATATGCACCAGACATGCTAAAATCATTCTAAAAAATAATTAAGAAGATGACTTAACATAGAATCAAGGCATAAACACATACTAAAGATGTAAAACTTAGAATGGAGGTAAAAATGTTGTGTTTTGATTCAAGGTAAATTTATGGTCGCTCTGCCTTACAAGCCCCGAGAGATTTTTGGGTAGAGTTTTGCCTTAAGGCTGAGAGCCGATCCCTTTCTCAAATTAGAAGTTTAAATTTTATAGAAAGAGGAAGATAAACTTGGCACTTCCTGGGAAAGATTTTGGTGCTCTTTTTTTCAAGTGGCCCATGTGTGTTCTGAACCTTAGGAAGAGGAAACCACTGTTACTGATGTCATTCTTTAGAAAAGGCCTATTAGAACCATGTTATACAATTGCCAAAATTGACTTTGGCATTTAAATCATTAACATAAGAACATAGCCATGCCTCTTTCCTACAAATAGACTATAGTTTTTCCCCTCATCAATGCCAACTAGAGAAAACAGGCTATGTCATTCGGTTGGCAATAACTCACCTTCCCTTTGCCACCTAAGCGCTTTGTCTTTTCTATCCCTTGTCTTCTTCTAACTCTTTCATCCCTTAGGGGTGATCTTTTGGTGGGTCACTACATTCCTTGGGCTCTTTCCATGGTTGGTTCTCTTTTAATTCAAAAGCAAACAGCTATTTCACTGTGTTAAATTTGACGTTCACGCGGCCATCACCCAACGGCTAGTTCGTCTCCTAAAATTTGATGGATTTTGGGATGTCATCATCCTCTGCAAAAGTCATCAAGTCTTTTTTGTAGGATTTTTGACTTCCCCCTGCACTGGTAGCCTTTCCCCGAATTCCTTTGGGCTTTTTGTCTAAAGGAATTCCTTCAGACAAAAAGTTTGAAAGAATTCAGCCCTAAACAAAATCTGAACTTACCCTTCAGCTGCCTTTTCTTTGAAGTGATTACCCTCTACAAGGGCTTTTAGACCTTGAATTTCCCTCCACAAGGGAATTTGAACCCAGTGCTTCCCTTCAGCTGTAGGACACACCCTTAAACCAAGCCATTAAACCAAAATTGGTTCAACAGTTTAATCAATTCAATGGTTTAATCACTATGCACCGAGCCTATTTAATTAATCCTTTAAACCAATTCATTAAACCAAAAATGGTTTAATGTTGCATGTTGAGCGCCTCTGAACTATTCACTGAATCCCTTTATTGAACTACCCATTAAACCAAAATGATTAAACCAAAACATTGAACCAAATGATTGAACCAATCCATTAAACTGATTTAATAGTTTAACGCTACACACTGAGCCCATTGAACCAAGCCTACAAACCTACTAATGAACTCAAATGTTAAACTAAACCATTGAACCAAAGAAATTAAACTAAAGCATTGAACCAATGCGATTGAACCAATTGAATTGAACTGAGTGATGAACACTACATTTGAACTAAGCCCGATTGAACTGTATGATTGAACCAATGGTTGAACCAGCACATTAAACTTTGCCGATGAACCAAGCTAAAGCATTAAAATAACTGAAATGAACCAAGGCTAAAGAACTTAAGGCTTTAAACTAAGGCTGATTGAACTTAAACATTGAACCAATGGTTAAACCAAGGCCTTGAACCAGTTCAATGGTTCAAAGATGCCAACTTTTCTTGATTTTCTTCAGACAAGAGCTTGAAGAAGCCTTGTAAATCCTATAACTCTATGAATTGATCCTTCATACACCAAAGAACTAACTTGCAGTGTTTGTAGAAATCTAAAACCTATAGAGTCTGTAGATTTAGACCTATAGAGTCCATAGATTTAGACCTGCAGAGTCTGTAAAAATTATGTAGAGTCCATAGAAATGAACAAATTCATGCAAAATCAGAAAATGAAATGGCCTAGAATAGCAAGGACTGAAGGGGACTGATTTTTGGCTTGTTGGGCAAAAAATGGTCAACAAATTGGCACTCCCAGGGGAAGCATGCATGTTATGCTTAAAGACCAGTTGCCTTGCAGTCCATTAGGCACGGAGTCAGATGTAGCTTTGAAGAAAGGTTAGAAACAGCCCCAAAGATCCAAGAATCAAACATGAAGCTTCTTACCCCACACACAAAGGGAAACACACAAGGTTAAAAAACACTACCTGCACAATTGTGCTTAGGGAAAACAAGAAAGACAACTGAAAGCAAACTACTATGTACAACTAACTAGGAATGTTTGCCTCCCTCCTGGATCAAAAGGGAAAATTCTTAAGTCCCCTTCCTAGTAAGAAGACTTATGGTTCTAGACAAGTGACTGAATAAAAAGGAGATTTGGTGACCTACTCCTCTTGCCTGTCACCTAGATTGGCTTGCATTCGAGTGGATCAGATTCAAACATGCTTCCAACATATGTGTACTTTACTTGTTCCTAGAAGCTTGTTGAATATTGGTCCTTCATACTAGTGCTCTTCACCAAGAAAATAGTGGTTGCTAGCTTATCACCATTATCCCTTTGACATGTATAGCTCCCTTTTAGTGCATCATGGTCCGACATGTTTCCTTATGCTTTAGTGCAGACTCTGTCAGACTCATCCTCTACTTCCTTTTAGCCTTCTTGAAGAAGGGTGACTATGGTGATGTCTGAAATGGAATCAAAAAATGATTGCTCATCCCAAAGAACATCGCCTCTTTATTTGAAGATTTCTTCTTCAAGGCCTTTCTCTAGGAAGATAGACCTCTCCTTTTCCTCCTTAAAGATCAAGACCTCTAGATGTACAAAGGTATCCTTCTGATCCTCCTCCAACTCAGGCTCCTCAGCGTAGTCATCCTCCTCATCAAAGCAATAGGGAAATTCATCAAACAAAGGGGGAGAGAGCTCACCATGCTTTTGTTCCTCCTCATATTGCTGTAACATCTGCATATATGTAAGACCTGCATCTTCTCCATTGTCGATGGTGTCTTCACAAGAAGCATTAATGATGAGTCTACCTTCATTGTCACTCATGATAGCCCCTTGGAAAACTGTAGAATGGATCTTCTACTCCTCACTCACCTCCAACAGAATAGGTTCCTCCTTGAGAAGGGGTGAAGTGGGAAAACCATGTGGAAGAGGAGGCAATCCTTAAGCTAGAATCAAATGATTCTCCTCCTTCCACTTGGCTAACACTTCATCAATATCAGGAGTGCCCTGATATCTCTCTTGTAAATGTGTAGGTGGGGTGTGTTCAGACATGGAATGTGCTATTGGGTTTGAACTATCCATCACACACTAGTTAAGGAATCTCTCTTTAGATTCCAACTCTGTAATTCTCCTGGCTAGATCCTCTTAGAAGAACCTTTCCTGGAGGTCACTAGCATCATCATCAGTAGGAGTAGCCTCAGCTTCTTCAAGGTTTTGAAAAAAACCTTGCTTCTCCTCCTTCCTACCCCATGATTCTACTATTTTCCCCCAGTTTAGGATCTCAAACTTGGAATTTTTCTCCTGTGAACAGGCAACCACTTTGTTTTCTCCAAGGTCCTGGGGCTCCTCCATAAGGTCTAGAAGTTTGAACTCTCTTTCACAAAGTAGACTCATCCTAGCCTCTAAATATTCAATTTGTTTGGCTAGATTATCCTGAAAGAGTCTTTCTTGGAGGTCACCAGCATCATCCTCTTTAAGGCTCTGGGCTGGTTCTTGGCATTCCTTCCTCTGACTCAAAATTTGCACATCATGTTGAAAAACTTGGGGAGGTTGAGGAACGCTAGGAAGAGACTATTGATGCACTGGAAGAGTCTCTAGAAGAGGTATGTGTTGGCTCATGGTATTCCCCCCAATGGAAGATTTGCAATATAAGGAATTGAGAAGATTGATCTCCATGGGGGGCTGCTCTAATGCCCTTTGATGTTGGAAAGCCAGGCACACGGGATTGAGAGAAGACACGTCAGATGAACTGGAGTGAGCAAGTGCTATCTGATAGAAAGGATTTGGTGCACAAGAGGGGGCTTTCTTCAAAATAGGAAGGGGCACACAAGGTTGACTACCTTGAATAAATGGATTTCTCCATTTTGCTAACTCTTCCTCCATGGATTTCAAGGCCTGAGCTTGCCTAAACAAACACTCCTCTTTATAGATCAGCTCCTATTGATATCCATACTACTCCTCCAGTCTGTCAATATCCATCGTCTGCTTCTCAAACTCTAGTGCCATCTCCCTTATCATTGAAGGGAAACTAGGAGAGCTTCTTGAGGTGATTCTCTAAAAATTTTGAGTTTGATCATAGCCATATGAAGGAAAACAAGACCCATGATTTTGTGTAAAGGAATTATACATACAAAAATGTGATTTTCTGATGGCACCAAGTTGCTTAACCAGTTGATTCAACTCAGAGTCACCATTGGTGTTGATGCAAAATCCTCCAAAGGCTGGTCAGTTAAAGAACACACCAAAAATTATTCAACTCTTTAGACACAATTTGTCCTAGTTGGTCCCACTAGACGTGCCAAAAAATATTGACACAAAGATTTCACCCTTGGTAGGAGGTCGAGCTCCTGCCTTCTTCACACAACAATGGAAACTCTCCTCTCACCTATGGGACCAGCAAAGCTAAAGGGGAGAGTCTCTAGATGAGGGCTAGCTCCCTCTGATGTATCATTTATGCCCTAGTTTCTCCTACTACTAACAAATAAACTGGAAAAGAGGGGGATGAAAAGAGAGAGGGAGATGTTGAAAATAAAACTTAACCTAAAAAGGGAAAAGGTGATACACCAAAAAAGTGTGATCTACTCTGCCTAAACATACACTTTCCATTGAGAACTAGCTCCCATACACTTCATCTAACATGAGAAAACCCTTGCATCAGTGGGTCAGGGGTTTTTGGAGACACAGGGAGGAAATAACTACTAGAGGCATTCTGAGACACACTGCAATAGCTTATCCACTTCACCTATACTCCTCTAAGGACACTTCTGACAGACTTGTAAAAGGAAACTCAAAATATGCACTAGACATGCTGAAATCATTTTGAAAAAGCATTAAGAAGATGACTTAACATAGAATCAAGGCATAGACACATACTAAAGATGTAAAACTCAAAATGGAGGTAAAAATGTTGTGTTTCGATTCAAGGTAAATTTTTGGTAGCTCTGCCTTACAAGCCCTGAGAGATTTTTGGGTAGAGTTTTGCCTTAAGGCTGAGAGTTGATCCCTTTATTGAATGAGAAGTTTACAATTTATAGAAAGAAGCAGAGAAACTTGGCACTTCCTAGGAAATATTTTGGCACTCTTTTCTACAAGTGGCCCATGTGCATTCTGAACCTTGGGAAGAGAAAACCACTGTTACTGATGTCATTCTTCAAAAAAGGCATGTTGGAACCATGCTATACAATCATTGAAATTGACTTTGGCATTTCAAGTATTAACATAAGAACATGGCCGTACCTCTTTCCTATAAATAGACTACAATTTGTCCCCTCATCAATGCCAACTAGAGAAAATATGCTACACTGTTTGGCTAACAATAACTCACCTTCCCTTTGCCACCTAGGTGCTTTGTCTTTTCTATCCTTGTCTTCTTCCTGCTCTTTCAGCCCTCAAGGGTGATCTTTTGGTAGGTCACTACATTCCTTGGGCTCTTTCCATGGTTGGCACTTTTTTAATTCAAAACCAAATAGCTATTTCACTATGTTAAATTTGACATTCACGTGGCCGTCACCGAACGGCTAGTTCATCTCCTTAAATTTGATGGCTTTTGGGACGTCATCATCCTCAACAAAAGTCATCAAGTCTTTTATATGGGCTTTTTGAATTCCCCCTGCACTGGCAGCCTTTCCCCAAATTCCTTCGGGCTTTCTATCTGAAGGAATTCCTTCAGACAAAAAGTCTAAAAGAATTTGGCCTTAAACAAAAATCTGAACTTACTCTTCGGCTACCTTTCCTTTGAAGTGCTTACCCTCCACAAGGGATTTTAGACCTTGAACTACCCTCCACAAGGGCATTTAAACCCAGCGCTACCCTTCAGCTGTAGGACACACCCTTGAAGCAAGCCATTGAACCAAAATTGGTTCAATGGTTCAATCGATTCAATGGTTCAATCACTGAGCGTCGAGCCTGTTGAACCAAGCCTTTGAACTAATTCATTGAACCAAAAATGGTTCAATGCTACACACCGAGCCCCTCTAAACTATTAGTTGAATCCCTTTGTTGAACTGCCCATTAAACTGAAGTGATTGAACCAAAGCATTCAACTAAATGATTGAACCAATCTATTAAACCGGTTTAATAGTTCAATGTTGCGCACCGAGCTTGTTGAACTAAGCCTACAAACCTGTCGATGAACTCAAACATTAAACTAAGCCATTAAACTAAAGAAATTAAATCAAAGCATTGAACCAATGTGATTGAACCAATTGAATTGAACTGAGTGATGAACCCTGCATTTGAACTAAGCCCAATTGAACCGTATGATTGAACCAATGGTTGAACCAGTGAGTTGAACTTTGCCGATGAACCAAGCTAAAGCATTGAACTAGCTGAAATGAACCAAGGCTAAAGAACTTAAGGCTTTGAACCAAGGCCGATTGAACTTAAACATTGAACCAATGGTTGAACCAAGGCCTTGAACTGGTTCAATGGTTCATAGATGACAACTTTTCTTGATTTTCTTAAGACAAGAGCCTGAAGAAGCCTTGTGAAACCCATAACTCTCTGAACTGATCCTTCATGCACCAAAGGACTAACTTGTAGAGTCCATATAATTTGATATTGTGTATAAAATCCTAAATTATTCCAAATTAACCTACTATAGGGGTCTCTAAATGAGAAACATAATCAGACACCTAAAAGAGAGCTCATTTTACAAGTTTAGGTTGTATGGTGGAGGAGTTATAGTTAATGAATGGTTGGAATACATTAAAAACATGTTTTTTTCACAATAAATTCACCCTAAATAGTTAATTATAACCAATGAAGTAAGCTATAACACGCAAATACACCGTCATCCTAACACCCCTTCACACAGTCTTGCACTCTAAAAGTCTACCTAAGGAAATTGGAAAGATGGAGGCTTAAATATAGGAGTTTAGGGATGAAATTTGTAAAAAATTACCATTTTTTATTGATTAATATTCCCAAATAATAAATTTTAAATTAATAATAGGGTAAGTTCCCCCTATTTTGTTTCAAACAGGGGGCACGTTTTCCTTTCCATAAACCCTACCACTTCATGAAAATGGGTCAAATGATGGACCAGATGGTCAGTAAATCTCAAATTGAGGTTTTTATAGTTTTATAATACCCATATCATCATTATAATAATATATATGATGTTTTAAGTCAAGAAGGATGCTCTACATAAGGAGGTTTGCAGTCATCAGGGTAAGGAAAGGAGTAAGCCTAGTCTCAATTAAAGGGTCATTTTCAATTTGGGAGTTTTCCAAGAATCTAAATGACTTGGGTCATCTTAATGGAGGTGAAAATTAAGTTTTGAAACCATTTTTAGGCTAATAAATCCATTTGAGATCCATTTTGAGTCCAAGGTATGAGCAGACCTAGTTGGCAAGGTATAAGCATGTTTCCAAAGCAGGGGTTAACTTTATTTCTATCTTTAAGGGAGCCATTATAATGATGTAATAATGTTTATATGGTATATTCATAGGTTTTAAAACCTTTTTTTTATAATAAATCCACTATGAATCCATCATTTGGCTTAGAATGTGCTCAAACCCTACTAGTTATGCAAAATTGACTCGAATGGTCACCTTCAAGTGCTTGGAAATTTCATATACCTTTGCATGGGACTTGGATATTTTTTTGGATGATGGATAGGTTCCTTAGGAAGACACAAGTGACATTTGGATATGTTTCCAATGTCTTTTCTTTATGAAGAAATGTTAAGACTAGAAACCACTCAAAACCCTTGCAAACCCTCCTCACAGACCTGATTGGGAAGATATTACAATTTAAGCATATATATTCTAGGGAAAGGCCATGTAATCACTTATATTATGTATATGACTCTCCATATATTCTTTAAATGTGACTTAGGTGTATATAATTTCATGGAATAGGGAAAAATAAGGCTTATTTTGACCATTTTTGGTATTGTGTAGGCATGGTGAACTTCTAAAAGACCAAATCACTTTTGGAGGGAATTTTAGGACTTGATATAAGTCATAATTATCATTGGATTAATTTTATAATCTTATAAGTTTTCCTACAATCTCTCTCTTTTCTATCATTCCAGTGAGCTAGCTAGGGAATACTTAGAGAAAATGGTGAATCTTCATTTGGAAAGCCTTTTGATAATTGTTTATTGTAATTTATGTTAGGGTGTGGAGCTAAAAGCTTCACCAAGGAGCATACTTTAACAGTTTTAGGTTTACACAGTCACCGGCGTCGGTCAGGAGCGATCGACATCGGTCAGGAGCAGTTAGAGGAATGCCGACGTCAGTAGAGGATCGGCTGATGACGATCACATGCAGACTGGCAGGAACCGGTGTCAGTTACCTGTGTGTCCAGAATGCTATTTCTGAGGACAGAAATGAGTGTTTGCATGATGAGTTTAAGCCTTAGTCTTAAGTTCACGTTTCTATTATTGGCAAGATTATTTTTAGAGCCCTTGTTCAAGAGGCTTAACTGTTTGTTGTAAGTGCATGCTCAAGTTTCCTAATTCTATATGTAGGAAATATCTTCTTAGCTTAGTATGTTGAATTATATGAGTAGAACATTGTGAATGTTTGAAGGACAGTACAGAAGTTGTATCAATCCAGGTTGTTGGAGTTGATTATACTTGAGAGAGAGAGCTCTTGAGGAATAGAGATCTAGTGAGAGATCTTGTGCATCTGAGAGAGGTGTGGAAGAAAGAAGTTTCTTCAATTGTATTCCTTTTGTAAAGAGTTTTAATACAAGTTTTCAGGGTGGTTTCTTGTATCTCTTGTTCTATGCTATTTATCATTCTAGTTGCTTATCTATCTGATTTATTTCTGCGTTTATTGCTTTCATAAGTGTAATCATTGTTGGTTGATCCCCAACAATTTATTCTATGTAAAATTAAGACACATGTCATTCCTCTCCTTATATGGATCATATTTCAGTTTTGAAGATATTTTAGGTGCCAAGTGTGAGAGGTGAAGGGAAAAGGGCTAATTTTAGATTACCAAGGGTGATTATACATGGCCAGATGATCATGAGTGGTTTAACACCTCCCCAATGCATTTTTGGACCTACTAATAACCCCTCATAATTATAAAAAAAATTATACCTGGTAAATTGTAGTTAAAGTGTAGTTTTGGAAGGCCAATCATGAGGGGCAATTTTTTGTGCATGGAAAGGAGTTTCTTAACCATTTTATAGGTCCTAAATGATTTCAAATGACACTTGTATCTCATTTTTATATATGTCTCACCCCATACCTCTCTCACATTCAATGGTGACTAATATTCACATTGTTGACACATGTCTAAGTGACTCTTGGACTCCCCTTCTCTATCTCTTCCCATTTCTTCTATAAATTGAGCCTTCTTGGCCATTGTATGGATATCTCCACTAGGGTATGGCTAAGCCCTACCAAATTTATGTCTTGAATCTATATATATATATATATATATATATATATATATATATATATATATATATATATATATTACGTCATTCAAGAATTATTTAAGTGTATGTGATGGTTGTGGTCTTGTACAAGTGTATCTTAGCTTACCTTCACATGTCAACTTTCTTAGTACCTTGTGAGTTAAAATAATTCTCTTTAAAAGTAGAAAGAAGTGTAAAATAGAGTTGAAAGTGTAGTGAATATCTCATTAAATAGTGTTTCTTAGAATTCCTATTGTCTAAGTCTTCCTAGCCTAAGCTAATTCCAAGACCCCATGTTGAAACATTGATGCAAGAGGGAAGGTTGTCATTGGATGGAGTGTATGTTAAGTTTATCATAGTTTAAAGTGCATGTCAAAAATTGTGAGTAGAGAAAACATTTGGTGTATCACCTCCCATTTATTAGGTCACTATAAGTCATCCTTAACTCTTTTCATCCCCTAAAGTGTTAGTAGTAGGATATGTTCTTTAGTGATGCATCAATGGGAGTTGGCCCCTAACCTAGAGATCCACCTACCAATAAGGATACCCATAGCCTTGAGGTGGTTCCATTATCTCACTTGAATGAGGATAATATTATCCCATATCCTCATTGGGTGCAAGTTCAAGTGACAATAGTTTTTATCATGCTTGATGAGACAAGAGTTCTATTCTCTGAGAAGTTTTGGTGTTCTTCTCAAGATACCAACTTTTGGAGGTAAGTTTGATAAACACCAATGGTGACTCCACATATGAATATACTATTAAAGTAGCTTATGTATTCCTATTGAATTTTTTTCTTTCTCTAAATAATTCTCACAAGTCATGGATTACTTTGATGTGGAATGTGTCCAAACATAAGTGGGTGAAACTTACCCTATGTTGCTTATCCCTCCTAATTATGAACAAGTCCTTGTTCAACCTTGTCATGAACCCTATGTTTCCTATGATAATTAATCCCCATTTTTTACTCTATATATCCCACCTATATCCTCTCCTATCCATTCCTTTATTAGTTTCAAAAAGACTCTTATTGGTTATCAAGACTACATGTTAGACCTTGACACTAGGTATGGTTGTGGTCAAGTCATCCCTAGTGTTTGTGTTGAGAGTGTGAGGAATGATTTGGAAAAAATCAAAAGGGAATGGATTACTATAGAGAAAGATATTGAATTGGCCAATCAAGTTTTGAGACAATCCATCATGGAATTTGAAGGTGAACTCTAAAATCCTACTTCCCCAAGTCACCATAAAGATGCCAAGCCTAAAGAGGCTTCAAGTTTCCAAAATATATAATTCACTCCTTCACTATCACCTTAGCCCCATGAAGACACCTTTAATCCCACCTTCCCAATATGGAAAGAGGTGGTGGCAACTCATGAAGAAAGGAACAAACCATGCTTAGGTGGAGAAGTTATTAGGGAAAAGAAACTTGAAACCATTCAACTCCCTCCCACCCCTCCTCAAGAATATATTGAACCTATATTTTCACCCCTTATAAGTGATCAAGGTTACCCTCCCAATGTTGAGAATTGCATTTCTACTTGGGAATCCCCTTTGGCCAAGCTTCATATTTTTGAAAGGCCTAATATTGACATCACCAAGAGGGAAGATGATATTAAAATATCACATTGGATTGAAGAGGAAGATGGGATTATTTTAGGTTATGAAGAGAAGGAAGAGTATCCTCCTTGTGTTGAGAAAAATGCCTTGAAAGAAGTGATATTGGACTCTAAAGAAGAAGAGGAAATGGTCTCTTTTGTTTTTCCTTTTCATGATGCTGACTAGTCAAAGGATGATGATCTATGGCAGAGATTTGAGAGAATATGTAATGAATTTGAATCCCTCAAATGACCTACAAATCCCTTGGAGTAGACTAGCCATGATGAGCAAGAAGATTGGTCTCCAAAGGAGGACATGTGGAAGATTTATATGCAAATGTTCCAAGAGTATGAGGAAAGTGAGAAGATTAAGCTCTTAGATAAACAAGTCCAATATGTTGGAGAGTAGGTATGTGTTGAGGATCAACATCATGAAGAGAGCTTAGATCATAATGGATAAATATATGATGGTCTTGGTTTTTTTTTAAGATGATTTGAAGTTTGATTCAATAATCTCTTATGAGGCTACCTCCACCAACTTCCAAGAAGAACGTGAGCAAGTAACAATTCCACATGGTCATGATGCAATGTCATTTTAAGAGTTTAAATACATTTTGACCATTGAGAAAGATGATGAGATCCTTGAAAGATAGATTTACTTCCAACAGGATATATGATGTATGGACACACAAATTTGTCATGACAAGAAGAGGGGACAGTAGTATGAAGCATGCTTTGAAGACCAAGAAGACTTAATCTACTTTGAGAATGTATGGGAGATGATTTCATTAGATGATGTACAAAGACAAAGAGTGAAGAGGAAGAAAGAGTCATCTAACACCCCATCCAAAAAGAAGCATGCTTGGCATCCTCACTCATCTAGTGAGGAAGGAGACCTAAGGTACTTCCCTTTTGATCAAAGAAGGGAGGTATGATCAAGATGAATGTATATATTATTTTTCTTTCTAATGTGTCTTGTTTTCCCTAAGTTCTTAGTAGCATAAGTGTGTCCTTGTTTTGTGTCGTGTTGGGTCTTTTGTGTGTTTTTATTTCCATTTGTGTGTTTTTATTTCCCTTTGTGTGTTTTTGAGGTAATATTATCTATATTTATGGTTAATTCAAGGTCTGGTCCTATTGTCTCTAGTTTCATTCTGACTCCCTTACCTAATGGAAAGGATAAGGCTACTAGTCCTTAACATAGGCAAGCATGTTACCCCTAGGAGTTGCCAAATTGTTGACCAAATTTAAATTCTAGTCAAATGGGGTAAACTCATACCATTTTAAAATTTTGAAGAAGGTTTTACATGTCTTATAGGTGTCTCATAATGTTTTATACATCTCACTTGGCCTTGTCCTAATCCTTGTCTAAGCTCACCCTCCTTGAAATAGCCTAGCCAACCAAAGTCAAACTTGGTCAAACCCTAGTGAAAGTTGGTCAATGATCAATTTTGTGTCAATTTATCCTAACATGGTATTTAACATGCTCCAATGTGTTTACAAGTCATAAATTGGTCATTTGTTATGTCTCATGTGCAAAAAAGGATCTTTTGACCACTTTCTAGCCTATTAATTGACTTATACAGACTTCCAAGAGGGAAAATTTGTCACCAAGGTGAGTTTAAACATGGAATAGGTTATAATCATGTTAGGGATAGTCACATGTCAGCTAGGAGTCATTTACAGTTAGAAAATGGGAGTTTCTCCTTGTTTTTAGGCCCTTTTGGGCACTTGTACTATTTACATGATCTGATCATTAGCTAAAAATGTCAGTGGAGTGTATATTCCCCTCATCACACCCATTTCATGTTTTTATTCAAGGATAATGTAAAAAATGTCATATGCAACTCCTTTTCCTCCATTTTCTCTTGGTAAGCAAAGAAAGGTCAACTTCAAGCACTTGGCATGGGCCATACAAGTGGAGTTAGGAAGAGTTCTTCTACGGGTGGATTGTAATCTAAGTGAAATTGATTTTCATAAAAATAAATTTTAATTTGGTACCTCCTCATTTATTAACAATGGCTAACACTCCAGGAATATTTTTATGGGCTTACAACCATGAGGGGGTCTCTTTTTGAGCTAGTTTTAAAAACTTTAGATTTATTTTGATAAATGAAGTGTTTTTCATGTGTCTCTCAAGAATTTTATATAGGATCTAGATTTTTATTTTGGTTTTGATATACTAAAATACTTAGGAAAGTCTTTTCTAAAATTTTTCTTGCTTTAAACCCTATTTTCTACCTTTTGCTCAAAAGATGCACCTATAGGTGCCTTAAATGGAGGTTTCCAACGTTAATGTTATGTATTGAATGTGTCTCATGTGTTTTTAAGTGAAATTTCATTTGATGAATCAAGAAGGAACATTGAAGCCTAAACTATGCACCTTGTCCACCTTTTCCTTCACTGTTTGTTACATTTGTATGCACACCTAGAGGAGGGCTTAAACAAGGAGCTAAGATGTTCTAAGGAGTACCAAAGCATGTGATGAGACCTATATAGAACCCTTGCATATTAAAAATGCATTGGAAAACTTTAGTGAAGTTATAGAATGGAAAATAAGTCATGAAAAACCTTCCTAGCAGTGAAGACTGAGTTTAGTGTCCCAATCCCTAAAATTGCCAAATAAAGGCCTAGGAGGATTTTTGAGATATCATGAAATATGTTTATATGAGCCCTAAGGTGTCTACATGGAATGATAATGATGTCTCCACCATATAAAATGGCCTTATAAAATTTTAAGGAGTATGGATAAGTGGAAGATGATGTTTGAAGACTCCAAAGATGCCATGAAAAATACTGAATATACTCAGAGACCTCTACAAGCTTGAGATCAATAATTGGCCTTTTTCCATCAAACTTGCATATTAGGCCTTTTTAAATATATGTGTGGTTATAAAAGGTTTAAATGGTCACTCATGAGCCAAAAAAGGAAAAGGAATATTATTCTTGATGTGATAACGCCCCACATACTCCCCTTTGTCCATATATAGGCCTGGGAGAGGCCATCTACAGACAGAGTTTTAAATAGTGAGCTAAGGGTTAGGTTTTGATTTTTATTCTATAGTTTCTAAGGAAAATAGAATTTATACTTACTAAAATAACCTCATGTGAAGTTATATCATCTTTAGACAAGTTCAAACATCACAAAATACACCTATAGCCATCACAAATGCATAAAACACAGTCAAATAGGGTATGTGGGCAGTGAGTGACATGTAGGGTCTCCTTTACATCAAAGGGATTGTATGGGTGGAGTTGGCCTAGATGAATGAAATATGACCTCAATTAATTAATTAATTAATTAAAAACCTAATTACACCATCCACATTCCCAAATCTTGCCAAGGATGTACCCTACATGGGCAAAACATGGTCTCAGTCTAGTCAAGGCAAGGGTGTCCTCCATGAGGACCTAAGCATGAAGTAATGCTAGTTTGAAGGATTAAAAAATGAAATAAAAAAAAAGGGATTAATTTTACCTAATAAACATAAATATGATGTACACAAACATCAAATGAAGCTTGGACCTAGACCTATAGGAGTGTCTCAGCCCTCAATAGGCAAGTGTCTCAGTCTTGGGAATGGAAGATGGATTGGTACAAGAGATTGAGCTTGGCCTTGGAAAATGATGGAGGATCACTTTTATGAGCATGAAAACATTTAATAATAGGTTTATATTATGTCTCAAATCATAAACTAGGCCAAATCACGGAATATATTGAAAGGGGGGGTGAATCAGTATATTATATATCTTATAAATCTTTCCTTTAACCAAATTTCACTTAATCAAACATTCAAGATATGCAATAAAACTCAAACAATAAACATACACACAAGATAGAGAGAGACACCAGATATAATGTGGAAACCCAATGTGGGAAAAACCACAAAAAATTAATCTCAAATATATTCATAAGAAAAAACCCACAGGAGCACCATACCCCTTTGCCAAGTACAAACCTCAGCTACAATTTGTGAGCACAAACCCACATGAGCTTCAAACCCCTTTTCTGAGCACCAACCCAACTACTATTTGTGAGCACCAATGCGTAGGAGCACCAACCCCTTTGTCGAGCACCAAGCCACAAGAGCACCAACCCCTTTGCCAAGCACCAACTCAGCAACAATTCATGAGCACCAACCCACAGGAGCACCAACCCCTTTGTGTATACCACACACCTATCTCTCAATGTTGTTATCTCAACAAATGATAGATCAATACAACATTTTCTTCCTCTCTCTCTCACTTTTGCTCTTTTAAGCTAGATATAACAAATACAAATCATCTCTCACAATTGCTCTTCTAAGCTAGATATTACAATATCAAATCAACCTCTCACACCCATATTACAAATGGCTACTCAAGCCTTTATTTATAGCTTTCCAAATGACCTTTGGCCTTCCCCCTTTGTGACCTTTCAATCCTCATGGAAAATGGTGCCAATCTTGGATGACCCTTCATATCCAAGCATTTGAAAAGTCATGTGGTGACCCTTCATGACCAAAAATGTCTTTCCCACTTTTGTCCTTATCTTTGGTCACTTTTCGTATTCCTTAAAGTGTCCCTTCATGAGAAATTTGCCTTTTACTCTTTTGTCTTCACTTGGTGACCCTTGGTATTCCCCAAGATGACTCTTTATGGGAAAATGCATCCCATCCTTCTTTTGTCTTTATCCTGTGGCTCTTCGACTTCTCCATGGGCCCTTATTTTGTCTCATATGCAACCAAAAATATATTCATTAATATTAAATAAATATTAACTCATATTAGCCAAGATAAACAACATTAAATGCAATGGGGCCTTTATCACCAATAATATTAAACCTTTGACATCAATGACAATATTTCCAACAATCTCCCCCTTTGTCATTGATGGCAACCTCAGTCCTAAAACTGTCATATCCTATCACCTACACATACCATCATCTAAAAACATACAGTAACTCCCCCTTACTGTAGCAACCTATACCTATTCCCTGTACCTATTTTTTGCACTTGTACCTATACCTATTATTCTCCCCTTTTGACATAAATGGCAAAGGGCCTACCTAGAGCTAACACTTAGCTCCCCCTCACTTGATGCTAAACATCAATGAAAGGAAGTAATAGAAATTACTCCCAACTCCTCTCACCAATCTTTGAATGTATCCTTTGATCGTGCCTTTGAGAAGATATCTAAAAATACATACACATTTTTCCCTATCTTTTGAGCATCTACAATCAACTCATTTGAATCTTTTATTCTAATCTCATAACCTTTAGCATAAAACCTTAATGTGTATCCTTGATCACAAATTTGACTAACACTCAATAGATTATGCTTAAGACCTTTTACATACAAAACATTCTTAGTCTTAGTTCTACCATAATCCAAACTCAAAGTACCTTTTTTGGCTATCTTGGTAGTGGTTTTATCTCTGAACCTCACTGTACCACCATTAATCTTCTTTAGAGAAATGAACTTAATTTTATCTCCTATCATATGCCTCAAACATCTATTATCAATTAACCATGGCTGATCTTTACCTCCCACATGCAGAGCTATTTGCACCATCATAGAATCTTCAAGTTGTTTCTTCTGCCATGAACATGTCTGAACCTTCTCCCTAATGAATGGAGCTTTAAAACTCTGATTCTTCTTCTTGATCAATGGATCTTTGAAACTCTGATCCTTCTTGACTAACTCGAACATGATTTTGCAATACCAAGCTATGTGTCCAAAGTTTTTGCACTTGTAGCACACTATGGTCTCTTCATTAAAGCTTGATAGAGGGGCAAAAGAGTTGTGGCTTTTGCTTGACTCTACTTAACTTTCCTTATCTTTATTTCTGAAATTGTTATCTCTTTGTCTACATTCTACTTTCTTGTGACCATATTAAAAACAATAGCCATAAAAATAAGACATGTCTATATATCTCTGACTTGATTACCTTTTATAGCTTTGTTCCTTCCAGCCTTCTCTGTTTGGAATGTCCTCTGTATTCTTCACTTCTCCCCTTTCTATTTCCTTTTGTGTCAGCGCTTTAGCATAGCTCTTTTTCTTTTCAAAACCAATCCCTGTCTTATCTGAATATGCTTTTTGACTTTCCAATATCTTATTCAGCATGTTAGTGATATCTTCAAATTTTGAATCGTTGATTACTTTATCACTGACTACTTTCTTAATATCTTCTTTTAAAGAGGCAATTTCAATAACATACCTTTCACAATCTTTTCTTGCTATTTCCAACTGTGCTTTGAGATCTTATTCATTCTTCTTGGCTTCTTCAAAGTGTGCTTGTAGATCTTCAATCATTTATTTTGACTCTTGTTCATTATTTTTGATCTGGCACTTTAACCTTCGATTCTTCTTCTGAATAGTTTTTATCTCTTCTAGGGCACAATTGAGTTATCCTTCCATATCTACTTCAGATTCCTCCTCTTCTTCTTCTTGATCATCATCATGTATGGCCATGAATAGAATCTCTTCTTCTTCTAAATCACAGACTCCACTATCTTCAACTGAGCTAGGAACCTTAGAATACAGGATCTTCTCGAATCCCTTCTTGGATTTACCTTTGAAATTCTTCTTGTATGTAGGCTTTTCTTCTTCATCATCTTTAACCTTATCTGGGCATCTAGCTAAAAAAATTCCAATCTTTCCATAATTAAAACATTTAAAAGGTAATTTTCCTTGATATTTACCTATTCCTCTTTTCGGCATGCAAATGAAAAGTGCTTCATTGTCATCTTCATCATCACTGGAACTATCACTTGATTCTTGAATCTTAGCTTTCTCCTTCTTTGATGTCTTGAAATCTACTTCTCTCTTTGAGGGTTTATCTTGTTCTTTCCGCATCTCATATGCCATGATAATACCATGAAGCTCATCCATCTTTAGCTTGGCTAAATTCTTCATTTCCTTGATTGCCAAAACCTTTGCATCATATCTCATTAGTAGAGATCTCAAAACCTTTTACACCACCGTTGACTCTTCCAATGTTTCTCCAAGACCTTGAATCTGATTTACTATCTGATCAACTCACAAGAGATAACTTGTTATATCTTCTTCTTCCATCTTCAAACTTTAAAACTACCTTCTAAAAGTCTACAACTTAGCTTGCTGAACCTTTCCATCACCTTTGTAAATATTCTCAAGTTTTACCCAAGTTTCATGAGAAGATTTACATTTCATAACTTTAACAAATTTAGATTCACATAACCCACATAAAATAGCATTTAAAGATTTAGCATTACATTCACTTACCTTCTTTTCTATTGGACTAATTGTAGATTTTTGTGGCTCTTCATATTCCTCCACCACTGATTTCCATATGTCGAATCCAAGGGCCATCAAATAAACCTTCATTCTCATGCTCCAAAAAGCATAATTTTTCCCATCAAACAAAGGTGCCTTATTTGTATAAAATCCTTCTTGTGACCCAGCCATCATGCTTTCCTGATCTACCTTCAAGCTGTAAAACTTTTCAAAAAGGAACCTGCTCTGATACCAATTGTTAAGCATGGAATATACTGAGAGGGGGGGTGAATCAATATATTATATATCTTATAAATCTTTCCTAACCAAATTTCACTTAATCAAACATTCAAGATATGCAATAAAACTCAAACAATAAACATCCACACAAGATAGAGAGAGAGACCAGATATAATGTGGAAACCCAATGTGGGAAAAACCACAGAGAATCAATCTCAAATATATTCATGAGAACAAACCCATAGGATCACCATACCCCTTTTCCAAGTACAAACCTAAGCTACAATTTGTGAGAACCAACCCATAGAAGCTTTAAACCCCTTTGTTGAGCAACAACCCAGCTACTATTCATGAGCACCAACCCACAGGAGCACCAACCCCTTTGTCGAGCACCAACCTAGCAACAATTCATGAGCACCAACCCATAGGAGCACCAACCCTTTTCTAAGCACTAACTCAGCAACAATTCATGAGCACCAACCCACAGGAGCACCAACCCCTTTGTGTATACCACACACCTATCTCTCAATGTTGTTATCTCAACAAATGATAGATCAATACAACATCTTCTTCCTCTCTCTTTCACTTTTTCTCTTCTAATCTAGATATAACAAATAAAAATCATCTCTCACAATTGCTCTTCTAAGCTAGATATTACAATATCAAATCAACCTCTCACACCCATATTACAAATGGCTACTCAAGCCTTTATTTATAGCTTTCCAAATGACCTTTGGCCTTCCCCCTTTGTGACCTTTCAATCCTCATGGAAAATGGTGAAAATCTTGGATGACCCTTCATATCCAAGCATTTGAAAAGTCATGTGGTGACCCTTCATGACCAAAAATGTCTTTCCCACTTTTGTCCTTATCTTTGGTCACTTTTCGTATTCCTTAAATTGTCCCTTCATGAGAAATTTTCCATTTACTCTTTTGTCTTCACTTGGTGACCCTTGGTATTCCCCAAGATGACTCTTCATGGAAAAATGTGTCCCATCCTTCTTTTGTCTTTATCCCGTGGCTCTTCGACTTCTCCATGGGCCCTTATTTTGTCTCATATGCAACCAAAAATATATTTGTTAATATTAAATAAATATTAACTCATATTAGCCAAGATAAACAACATTAAATGCAATTGGGCCTTTATCAACAATAATACTAAACCTTTGACGTCAATGACAATATTTCCAACAATTAACCTACATTAGGGGTCTCTAAATGAGAAACACTGTCAGACACTGAAAAGAGAGCTCATTTTGAAAGTTAGGTTGTATGATGTAGGGGTTATAGTGATATAAGGTAATGAATGCTTGGAATACATTAACACCATGGTGTTTTCACAATAAATTTACCCTAAATATTTCATCCTCACCTAGGAAGGAAGCTAGAACATGCAAAGACACTGTTATCATAACACCCCTACACACAGTCTTACACTCTAAAAGTCTACCTGAGGAAATTAGAAAGATGGAGGCCTAAATATAGGATTTTAGTGATTAAATGAGGTAAAAATTACCCTTTGTTTTTATTAATATTCCACAATAATCAATTTTAAATAAATAATAGGGTAAGTGCCCCCTGTATTGTCTCAGACAAAGGGCACTTTTCCCTTTCCATAGACCCTGCCACTTCATGAAAATGGGTCAAATGATGGACCATATGGTAAATAGAGATAAAATTGAGGTTTTTATATTTGTATCATACCCATAAAAACATGAAAATAATATATATGAGGTTGGAAGATAAGCATGATGCTCTACACAAGGAAGTTTTTAGTCATCAGGGTAAGGAAAGGAGTAAGCCTGGTCTCAATTGAAGTATCTTTTTCAATTTGGGCATTTTCCAAGAATATAAATGACTTGGGTCATATTAATTGATGTTAAAATTAAGTTTTTAAACCATTTTTAGGCCAAGGAATCCATTTAAGAGCCATTTTGAGTTTAAAGTACAAGCAAACCTAGTTGGCAAGGTATAAGCATGTTTCTAAAGCAGGGATCAACTTCATTTCTATCTTCAAGGGAGAAATTATAATGATGTAAGAATGTTTTTAAGGCATATTCAGAGGTTTTCCAACATTTTTTTGCAATAAATCCACCAGGAAGCCATCATTTGGCTAAGAAAGTGCTCAAACCCTGCTAATTGTGTAAAATTGACTCAAATGGTCACCTTCAAATGCTTGGAAATTTCATATAAATTTTCATGGGACCTATATATATTTGGTGATTATGGAGAGGGTCATTGAAAATACACAAGTGAAATTTGGATAGGTTTCCAATGTATATTCTGTATGAACAAATGTTAAGACTAGAAACCACTCAAAACCCTTGCAAACCCTCCTCACAGACTTGATTAGAAAGATCATGTAATTTGAGCATCTATATTCCATGTAAATTCCATGAAAAAACTTGGATGAATAATATTAATTTCCTTATATTCTTCACATGTGACTTAGGTGTACAAAATTACATGAAATAGGGTAAAATAGGGCTTATTTTGACCATTTTTTGTGTTATGCAATAATGGTGAACTTCTAGAAGACCAAATCACTTTTTAAGGGAAGATTAGTACTTTTTATAAGTTCTCATGGTAATTGGATAAAGTTTATAATCTCCTAAGTGTGCCTACCAACTCTATCTTTTTAGCTAATCCAATGAGCTAGCTAGGGAAGACTTAGAGAAAATGGTGAATCTTCATTTGGAAAGCCTTTTAAGGATTTTTTCTTGTAATTTATTCCATGTAAAATTAATACACATGTAATTACTCTCATTTTATGGATCTTATTTCAGGTTTTAAAATATTTCAGGTGCCAAGTGTGAGAGGTGAAGGGAAAAGGGCTATTTTGAGGCTGCCAAGGATGATTATGCATGGATAGATGATCATGAGTGGTTTATAACCTCACCAATGCAAGTTTGGACCTTTTGATAACCCCTCATAATTATAAAAATCATCAAACTTGTTCATTTGTAGTTATAGGATAGTTTTGGAAGGCCAATCATGAGGGGCAATTTGTTGTGCATGGAAAGGAGTTTTTTGACCATTTTACAAGTCCTAAATGATTTAAAAATACACTTGTATCTCATTTTTCTATATGTATCACCCCATCCCTCTCTTACATGAAATGTTAATTGAGTAACTCTTAGACTCCCCTTCTCTATCTCTTCCCATTTCTTCTATAAATTTAGCCTTCTTGGCCATTGTATGGATCTCTCCACTAGGTTATGGTGAATCCTTGCTAATTTTTTTCCCTAGATCAATAAATATAGATATTTTTTACCTCATTCAAGAATTATCTAAGTGTTTTTTATGGTTGTGGTTATGTGCAAGTGTGTCTTAGCTTACCTTCACATGTCAACTTTCTTAGTACCTTGTGAGTTTAAATACTTATCTTTGTAGGTCAAAAATAAGTTTCAAATGGAGTTGTAGTTGTATTTAATATCTCATTCAATATTATGTCTTATAATTCCTATTTTCTAAGTCTTTCTAGCCTAAACTAATTCTAAGAACCCATGTTGAAACATTAATGCAAGAGGCATGGCTGTCATTGGATGGAGTGTATGTTAGGCTTCTCTTGGTTCAAAGTGCATGTCAAAAAGTGTGAGTAAAGAAAACATTTGGTGTATCACCTCCCATAGATTAGTTTACTTTCATTCATCCTTAACCCTTTTCATCCCCCCAAGTGTTAGTAGTAGGATACGTGCTTTAGTGATGCATCAAGGGGAGTTAACCCCTAACCTAGAGATCCACCTCCCAATAGGGATACCCACAACCTTGAGGTGGTTCCATTATCTCACTTGAATTAGGATAATCTTGTCCCATCTCCTCATTGGATGAAAGTTCAAGTGACCAAAATATCAAAAATCAAAGTATTGAAAGTCTAATAAAAAAATGTTGAAGCAAGAGATATCCTTATCTACTATCCCCCAACTACTTCATAAAGTTCCTACAAGGGCATATCCTTAAATCCATGAGTAAATATACCCTATTGGGGAACATTATTGTGGTCATATAATTGCACCCATTTTGGGGCCCACATTTTTCATATAGTATTTCTTCAATCATTATTATTCTTCATATATTTCATTACCATTGAGAGTTCTTGGTGCCTGGTGTTTTGTGTTTTATTATTTTGATAAGTCATTATACCATTGCACCTATGTTTTCACCTACTCATCATTAATCTATGTAATATGTTACATATTTGAGTTATGCTTGCCAATCAATTAACCTAATCTAATATGGAAAACCATTTTAGACCAATCAATGGTCAAATATACCCTAGTATAGAAAAATAATTATTTCAATGATCAAATCAACCTTGGTAGGGAACATTATTATGATCATTCAATACCACCCTTTTTGGATCCAATTGCCTCATTTAACCTTTATTATAATTCTAATATTATATATTTCATCCTATTTGGGGAAAGTCAAAGTGTGGCACTTGTTTTGGGATGTATCCTTCCCACTTCCCTCCACCTTGAGCCAATTTAATTCTATTTTCCTTTATCTTTGGAATTCAAAGCATGCAAGCATCAACTCAAGTGGGTTAATCTCATCCATGGGTTTCAATTTTATTTTAGACTATGTTATTATTTTTGAGGGCCTATCAATTAATATTAATTTTTCCCTCCTTTGAGGGGGCATCAAGATCTTCCCAAACATTATTTGGGGCTTCATTTTGGACTCATTTTCAATAAATTAAATAAAATTAAACAAAACATGATCATGTCATTAATTAATCATCATCAAATTTATTCTTAGTGTTTTTTTCATTCTTTGAAAACAATTTTATTATGCCTAGTGTCTCATAATGACTTCTCAAAAAATGGAAAAATGTAGACACTTAAAATTGGAAACTTTTTGTAAATTATAATTATGTCTTATATTAACACTTTCAGCCTTACCAAAATCACTTTTTCTCTAATGATTATTTAATTAACCTAATCCACTCTTAATGGAGAATTCTAAGGATTATAAAATTACCTACTTTCTAAATTCCAAATTATAATATTACCTCACCAAAGATGACATCATCATATCAAGTGTGCAAGTAATAACTATTACAATATTTTACACTTCTCTTACACACTCTTCCTCTTGCAACCCTCTTACACACAAAAAGGGAGCATGATTTGAATCTCTTAACTTTATATGACATACTCTACCCCTTTTCATTTGCACTTCATCTTTCTTATTTGTGAGAACATAGGACTAATTTGTGAGCCTTGATATTCATATCAAGATGAATGATCCACAATAATTTTGCAAATCTATAAATGAAAGGGTTTTCACACTCTTTAAGGATGGTCAACTAAGGCAGTGAAGCTCTACCAAATATTAATCCCATCATTAAACTAATTATTAATTCCAAATCCAATCCAAATCCAAATCAAAGTGTAGAAAAGGATAGGTGCTCCCCACATAAGGACTCAAGATTTAATGAAGACTTATTCATCTACAAAGAGAGCTTAAATTTTTCTAGATAAATTTTCAATCACATCTTCAAGGGAAGTAAAAGTTTTACTTTTTTCCTTCCAAATTACATTTCGTGTTTAATGATCCTATCTCACCATAGGGATTGGGCTTGAGTATGTAAGAGCTATCAAAACCCTTCATCCAAGATCTCTCTAATAATTTATTACTACATCCATGGAAGCTTGAAGCTTCACCATACACATGAAAAAAATAAATCAATTGTATTTTATTTTATATGTTATAATAGCTTGTTGAAGAGGAATATATAGTAATAGGGGGAGTTAACTCATAGGAGAACTCACAGTGGTACTTAGTTGAACTCCAAGTGGAATTCACCCTCTCACCCACTTACACTTAAGCAAGATAAAGATAAATGTGTAGGAATAATCCATAAATAAATGGAATAATAAATATCTTACATGAACACCCCCCTTAAGCATATCTTAGGTGGGAAAAAATAAAAAATAGGACTCAACAATAAGACTTGATGAGGTGCCCTCATATAATACAACTCTTAAAAAGTGGATTAAAAGGAGAAAACCTAATGGGAAAAACTCCCCCCCAAAGAGAGACAAAAAAAAGAAGGTAATACTAGAAACCCCCCCCCCTCAAATATGATGTTTAAGTAGTCTTCACTATAAATACTCAAAGTCATAAAAGAACTCAATCTACATGAATGGTCTAAATCCACTAATTGATCATAAAAAAAATTGACACTAGGATCTAATCAAGAAGACTGTCAGTAGTGTTGATAGTATAAAAGAGTATTTTATGTGTAAGTAATTATCAACACCTAAAATCATCAAGAATCTACAAAAAAGTATCAAATAATGACTATTATAGTGCTAAAATAATAACCTCCTCTAAAATCAAGATGAAGATCAGGATCAAGAAAATAAATAACTATATGAGTACCCAAAACAAAACTACTCAAACAATAATCAAATGGAAAACTAAGGAACAATATGAAAGCTGAAGATATAAATGGCATATAAATATGCACAAGTGACCCTAATGACACTACTCAACTAATGCATGGAAAATAGCAATTCAAAAATATAGGTGCCAATAGTCTAAATAAACTAATAAACTAAAGATGTAAGGTTGCCTCCATAAAATAGGAATGCAAGAGTGTCAATATGGTAAATGTCTCATCTCACTAAAATGCATGGGTAACCAACTAATGCATCTACCTAGTACATAAGAACAAAAACTAGATACATAGTTTATTCCAAATTAAAACCAAGGAAGTATTAGTACCAATAATATGATAACCCCAAATAATAATAAGGGAGAGATATGATAGGGCCACTAAAATTGTGTGTCATAATGTAGTGCATATAGAATAAGTAGCTACATGAAATAGGGTATGAAGAAGTAACAACTGAAAATGTGTGTGCAAACACAAGGCACACTCAAAGGAAGGAGATAATTTTATGATTGTAAATAATAAATCTTAGACAATAAATCTCCCATGATACTTTATAAAGTAGTGATAATACAATAATGTCCCACTGAACACAATAAAAATAAGGAAGACACTAGACTACACTAAAATAGCTCCAAACAAGGAGACTGTCAACCTATCAAAGAAGCCATCAAGAATCATGAGAGATGTTCCAAAAATAAGGGAAGTGATAATAAAGGGGCCTTGATGGATACATGACACAAACTACAAGTATGTCAAGGTGCCAATACAAAAATGAGAATAAAGCATGTCGTGGGCTGATGAAAGAGTGTAGAAAATGG